>CM052328.1:17690913-17879216 GCA_028455615.1 Lasioglossum zephyrum | reverse complement strand
CCCATTTTCGGGAACTACACGAATTTTGGGACACCCTGTATATGAAAGAAAACGTTTTAGTCGACTTACAAAAATATATATCTCTGTATATAATAAAATCGTGTATGTTTGTCACGTTTCCACTAAAATTCATTAAAACAATTACTCTTATCTATTTTATTTAGCAAATAAATTTTTTTTTATTTTTCTTCAAGTTGTCAAACTTATTTTTTTTTTAAATTGTAGATTACTTTGCAGGATATTCCATATATCTGCTTTTTTAAAGTCTTGAAAATTTTCGAGTTACACTGCGTTCTGCTTAATTTTCGGTTCCCCTTTGGACAGCAACCCGCTCCTCAATTTTCGGTTCCCCTTCGGACGGCAACCCGCTCGGCGTTTTTGCGCGACAGAAACTACAAAACTATGTAAAATAATGTAATTTAATAATTTAACAAACATAATGGAAAAATATTTAAGGTGTGCCCGCAATATGAGGGATAAAGAAGTTGTTTATACCTCGTCTCCATCCCTTATTTGGTCCTTACCTAAGGGGACTGCAGTTTTTCTATGTAAAAAAAATGTGAAACGTCGAGCGAAAATCGGTATAAATTGTCAATAGCGAAATCAGTAAATTCACCCGCGACGAACATTTTGAACGCTGAGCGAAGAGGTGAGGCTGAGGGGACTAGGGTAGTCTCAATTTTACTATCTTTTGAATCATACAAGATATCGCCATAAAATTTCCACTGAAATTGTAATAAATATATTTAATAAATATATTTGTTCTAATCAATTTTTAATTAATCTCGTTAACTTTTGTTGTCCGAAAATAAAATCTCTATCTCTATCTGAGATCACCTTGGCGATTGGAAGTTTAATTACGTTGATAATCAGTTATGGGATTTGTTATTTCACATGCAACGTGAGTTCTCGATTTTCAAGCAAGATTACCTGCTTATTTCAAATGCGACGGAATTTTATCTTCTACATAAATAAAAATTAAATGCTGATCGTTGGTAAGCGCATCACTCGAAAACGGCTTAACCGATTTGGCTAATTTTTTTTTGTACATGTTCGTAATAGTCCGAACAAGGTTTTCAGGGAAAGAAAAATAAGAAATGATCCTGGATTTTCTGTTCAGGGGCGTACGTTCTCCGGGCTGATCCGAAGTTTCTTAAACGTCTACAAACCACTGAACGAAACGTACCTGCCGCTGTACGAGACCGAAGCCGGCAAGAAGGTTTACGAGGAAACGCTGAGCTGCGTGGAGCAGCAGTATCCCGGCTACCTCAGGGAAATCCAAGGAACGGCCGATGGAGCGAACGTTCCTTTTCATAAAGTAAGTCGACAGCTGTTCGATTCCTTTCCCATTTACTTAATGTTAATGTTAATACTTAATTCCTACGAGTGAATCCGATTTTACGTTTGCTCGTCTGACAATTAACTCACGAGGTAAACGCGGTCTTGATTACAATCAGCTTTTCATTCGAACCTTCTACCGGTTCACAGCTGTTTTTGATGCATCTCGACGACATCGTGCCGAATGTTGCGAACGACCAGGACCGAGCCAACGACCTACCGGTCGGATGTTCCACTGTAATGTGTAACCAGCCAGGACAGGTAAGCGAACCAATCGACAAAAGCAACACGGTGCGGTGGTCTCGTTTCCAGGATAGCAATGGTGCAGGGTGCGCCATCTCATATGTCGATAAAGATAATAGATAGGCCGCAGTCGGTCTGGAAACTTCTATTTTTACGTTCACGAGGCGTAATTTGCATCGGCTGCGTGTAGCCGTCGAAGATTTATGAAGGTAGCTATACACGCGCAGCCTTATGCTTCCGAATAATGCAAATTACACCTCGTAAACGTAGCAATAGTAAACGAGGCAACTGCGGTCTAGATTGATCTTTTATCTAGCGCTTTTGACTACTAAAAAACGTCTTTGACTTGTCAAGAAAATGAGAAGGCGTATCCTCTGGTCCATCCCTTATTTTTTCAACTTGACTTGTTCCTGATATCCACACCTACAACATATAATAATAATTTGCTTTAGTTCAGCCTTACAGCCAAGAAATGTGACTTGCTTTACAATAACTTATTTCACGCATTCGTTCATACCTTCTATCATTCATTTCTATGTCTCACGTATTCCTAATTATCGCTAATCCCCTTAATTCCCTACTTATTGCTTCCCTCCCCATTCCCTAACTTTTACATTTTTGGTTTGATATTCTCTTTGGTTTATTTATGCTCTCTTTTCTCTCTTCTTCCTCAACTTCTTCAGCCACTCTTCGACCTTTCTATCTTTTTTCCCGTTCACTACATCCTCGAGCCTGATCATTTCCCTCATTATCCTGCATATCTTTGTCAAATGTTCTAGGTTTCCATACTTTTCCCTACATAGATAGCAGCATCCTCTTGCCTCTTCCTCCAGCCAGTATCTGTTCCAATTCTCTGAGTTTCCACACCTTATCTACGCTATGAGCTTGTGACTGTCTCCTCTAACTTCCTTTCTCAGATATTCCGGTAGCATTCCTATTCTTATGTGACTAAAACATATAATTAAGAGATGAAAGTTAATCGAAACATGTCTACTGCACATCTTGAACCGAATTGTCCCGGAACAGGAAATTTTAGGTCACAACGAGGACGCGTTGAGCGAGACTTTGAACCATTGGTATTTGGTTTCCGTGCATTTGGTCGAGCCAGGCTGCAAGGAGGAGAAATTCACGTCCCTTAGTTACGCGGGATTTCTGCCAGGATACACGATGGGTTACAATTGCCACGGGCTCGTTTACAGTATCAACACTTTGAGCGCGGCGACCTTGCGCTCCGGTAAAACGCGTGAGTATCTGTCACCCGTTTCTAATTCTACCAAGGCTAAATCAAAATCAATATCAAAAACTTTTGGGTACTTCCCATTGACCTACAAGCTTGAAATTTGGTACATAGGTCCACCATCGAAGGAATAATTATCAAAATTTGAAATTATATATATATATATATCTACCGCAGCCAGGTACTTTTTAACTCGGGCGCTTCTGTCCGCGGAGAATTACGTCGAAGCTCAACAGATATTGAGGAACGAAGGGTTCGGCGCTGCCGAAGGGTTCTCGGTGAACATGACATTCCTGGTACAAGAGGGTGACAGGGTGTTTCACAATGTCGAGGTCGGTCCCTGCGAACCCGACGCCACCCAATCGCAACTCAACGTTCTCACCGTCAGCCCCGGAGAAGTGACTTACCACTGCAACAAGTGAGCGCCGCTCTTCTTCAACTAAATTCTCGCGCTTTTCTTCCCGCGCCACTTATCGCGACCGCGAAAACTTTCAGGTACCTTCGGTTGAAGATACCGGAAGTCACGGGCCTTATCATAGACAGCAGCGACAAGAGGATGGAAGCGATCCTCAAGCATCCCCCAGCTAAATCTTGCCAGAACGTTGTAGATATCCTGAGCGATCAAACCGACGACGAGTACAGGGTTTATCAAGATATTCGGAAGGACGACGCCGTCAAAACGATCTGTACCGGTATGTCCTTCCGCCAAAACTGTCATCCAATTGATATTTGTGGTTGACAGGAGAAACGCCACGATTTCAAAAAATTTTAGTTCATGCATTAGAATATTTTTAGCCTTGCCATACAAAAAGGACTCGCCTTACAATTCTAACTAAACTCTCTCATCCTTCCACACATCTTCGGATCCACTCGCACATTTTGCTTCGAGAGCTGTCTTTCTCTCTACTCTTTTCCCCTGACTTCGTCAGCCATTCGATCGCTTCCTCTGACTCCTCAGTTCATGCATTCATTGAACTCTGCAGTACAGGATTTGTGTATTTACCAGAACAGTCCTGTGGCCTTAAAACTTTAAACGGCGATAGCTCGAAAGTGAAAGTGCAGCGTTCTTCCTGACAATCACAGTAGACGAAAGAGCGACGAGTATTTTACATATTCGAATTTCCCCAGGTATTTTCGATTGCATTGAAAGGACCTGGTCGCTCTACGCGTACAAACCGAGTTGCAGCGAGCCGATCCTGGTAATACCTATGCAGATTCACGGTCACGATCCATCATCCAATTCTGTCATGTAACGTCGAGTTGTAGAACGTGTTTCGTTACATGTGTTATTAGAACTGCTTTCAACTTCCCAAGTTGTTCGAATCCAAACCACGTGTATGCACGTACTACGTGCATCAATCCACGTGTTGCGCCACGCTATTCTTTGATGTCACCGAATAAAATATGTTCTAGGTTTACCGAAGCATACACCTATCACGATTTATTATCCTTTCTTACTGTTTTATTATCACAAATCTTGTATAATCTTTTGAAAACTACGGAAATATAATATCGTAAGCGCTATATAGTTATAGATATACATAGATAATACATACAGATACACAGTTATCGAAGAAGAGACATAAGAAGATGGGACGAAAACGAGAATCGTTGCTCCAATAGAAAACGTAAGAGACGCCGCTTCTAGCGTGGTGTCCAACGGTAGAAATGGAATTTTGATTGTTCAGAATCATTTGAAAGCGGAAACTTTGTGCGTACCGTGTATCGGTTCAACGGCAATATGTGGGTATCACAACTTTCGGCCGCTTCTTCGACTCCATTTCTGAAAAGAACTCTTTGATGTCCTCCTCGCGGACTACCTTCTTGTTCTCGGCGAATTTTTGCAGGTACTGTTTCAGTCGTTCCTTCATGTTATTGTATTCTATCGAACATGTGAAGAGAAAAATGGAGAACGAATTTCAAAGTAAATGCTCGTTTAAATGATTAGGTAAAAAATTATTTGACAATCTGAAGTTTAAAATTTTTTTAAAAATATCTACTGTATATAATATACAGCACACAGAAGAGAAGTAAAAATGCTTTATTATTTGTCTTTCCCTAGAATAATTTGTTACCTATCTCTAACTATCGCATATATTTACCTTCGATAGCCGTCAGCTGTTCCACTCGGCCCAAGGAAGCCAAAGCTTTCATACCTTTTTCGTACTGAGATTCTCGACTGTAGATTTTACCTGCTTCCTCGTAAGCGTGAACGCTGTCCGTTGGATCGAGAAGGAACATAACATTTTTCTCTCGGTAGAGCTGCAACCGCGAATTATGCATAGGAATCGTATAGAGTATCGATTAAAACAAGACCAGGAGAAGAATGTACAAGTGTGAAAATCCTACCGTTTTGCAGGTTTCGCAGGTGCACAGAGCACTCCTCCAGCCTTCTGACCAGAAGCAGCTTCCCTTTGAACAGGTTTCGTTTTGCGGCATAGTGCAACCCTCAGGGTGGTTAACGACGTCCACGGACTCGGTGGTCTTTGCTTCGGACGCGGCATCTTTCTCCGTGAATACTGCGATCGAAACAAGGAACGTTACGACGGAGACGATACAGTATGTATGACAACACGATTGTCTGTCGACGATTACCTGCGTGTTTACTCGCGTAATTCCAGAGGAAATTATTCGCTCTCATGCAATCCGCGCAAATCATCTCGTCGTAAGCACCGTCCGTTGGCATCCCTTTCTTGCAGCCCAGATGCTGTTGGAAACAATTTACGATTTCGTTAACAAACGAACGGACAAACTCTCAAAGAATAAATGCACCCTTTACCATAGAATGATACCAGTCTTCGCAAATAACGCACTGCAGCATTTCATCGTTCACTGTATCATCTGGGTCTGGATAGGGCCTTTTGCAGACACAGTATAGACCGTCAAAGTTGTGGTTGTATCCATTCTCCGAGTTTACAGAATCTTTCGACTGGATTGGGGAACGATTATATAAAATAAGGTCAAAGAAACTCTGTGAGAAGTATGATACAGTACGAAACTTACCGCATCCAGATTACAGTTTTTCCCTTCGAACTTGGAGTTACCACAGTCGCACCTGAAATGCCTTTTCGTGTAGAGTTCGACCAGTTCGTGTCCCTCGTGACAGTGGAAACTGCAAGCGAGACACACGGCAGCTCGAATCGGTTGCGGACAACAAGTTTTGCAAGCGTACAGGGCTTGCCGAGTGTATCCCTGAAATTAATAGAGTTTGGTTGAGTGATAGTATTAATAAAGTGGAATGTATCAATGGTATTAACAAAGTAAAAACGATACCTTGCTGTACGTGCAGTTTTTGTCATCGGATGCGCCGAGAACCGCGCAAGCATCTTCCTCCAATTGGTTCTCTTCACGAAGTACGTCCAGCATTGTGACCGAATTCTCTTCGTCAACAATTTCTTCGACTTTCTCGGACATTTTGTCGGCGACGGTCGCACAAACTGATTTGAACGTAATGTATTTAAGACACTCTCGGTCGCGTCCTATCGTGACTAACCGTTTTATTAGAAATGCGAAAACAGGTCTACCACTTTTTTGATCCTCCTTTTTCTACTCGATCAAACAGATACGTAGACGCAGTTACCCGAAGATGATTGACCGAAGTACTCGCCACAAATACGTTTAAATTAAAAGAGAGCCGTAGAACACAACGCAACGTACATTTCAGTTGTGGTCACTCCGTTTCCCGCCTGCGTGAAATTACTAAAACAATCGCTAAGGTAGCGCCGTTATGACCTCTTACAGGATTCTATTTACATTCCGTACATAGACGATGATGCTTTTTATTAACCGACCACAACAAACATGCAGATTTTAAATTCAAACGTTCGAAGTTTACATTCTTCGTTTCGAGTTCCCCTCGATGCATCCACGCACTAGAAATTTCATCCGATTCGAGAAAATATAGACGGTCCGGTCAGGTTCGGTCCAGTTGCCTATGTATACAATATGTAAATCTATGTCATGGATATAGAGTTTGCGTAGATCTGTTGTTTCATGGATTTTTCGAACGACGTTGTTTCAAGCGCACTCCATTTACCATGTTTGAACCTAGGTCTTGAACAGAGTTGTGCTAATTCAATTACGTAGTTGAATTACATTGTATTTCAATTAATAGTAATTCAATTACGTCGTAAATGAATTACTATATAATTCAAATACAACGTAATTCAATTACTAAGTATTTCAATCAGATTTGTAATTGAAATACAATATAATTGAAACACAATGTAATTGAAATACAATATAATTGAAACACAATGTAATTGAAATACAATATAATTGAAATACAATTTGTAATTGAATTACAGTATAATTGAAAACAATGTATTTTATAATTGTGCTCCATTGCAATTACGAATTACATTGTAATTTAATTGACTGAAGTTCTGAATTATAAATTACAACATAATTGAATTACAATTTAATTCAGTTACTTTGTAATTATAATTCTGGAGTAATTCAACAGGGTAGTTTCACTCGAATAGGAGAACTGTTAGCACGAATTTAGTACAGGTACACAAAATAAAGATGTCACTACTGTGCAAGAGTAATTTTCAAAGTATCGTACGCCGCCCAAGTCCTTAGCCACTCGATGGCTGCAGCTATAAATATTATGGCACGACATATAGTAAGTATTAGCATTACGATTACAGTCCACTGTTTATTATAATTAATTTGAAGTAAAGAATGTATTTCTCGTTTCAGATGAAACTGATGTTACAGGAGAATTCTGCATGGACAGCAAAAGCAGTGGGACTGCAATGATTATCAAGGAATTCGACGAGATTTTCGACAGATTGAGTGACACTACCCTGAGTAATTCAATTGTAATTCTGCACAACTCTGGTCTTGAATTATATATACTATAGACTCGGCTGTGGTATAGGATATGTAGAGAACGCGGTGTTCCAAGATAATGGAGTATCTCTTGCCCACAATTGGCGTCATTCCCACTCTGCATCTGCTGTTCGCGATTCTGTTGAATGGTATACTTGCGAGAATACACAAGCCGTTCGTAGCCCTCTAATGGCCAGAGTGGAAGACACAATCACACGTCGAACAGACTTGAACGGACTATATTTTTTTCTACGTTACGGGTGATTATGGCGAGGTTTGCCAGATGGAAGTGAAGTGTCGTATAAAGAATACGTTTGTCGAATTTATCAAACGGAATTTGTTGAAGTGAGGGTAAGCGAACACAGGAGCGTTAAAATTCGTTCTCGCGGTCGGAGGAATTATTCGGCAGTAAATCAACGGAGAAATGGAAGTCTGTTTGCCTATGAAGTTGCGAGTTTAATACCTGTCCTTTCCTCCAGCCATACCCGAGTGTACAATAATAGACTTGGCTGGAACCTGCAGCCTGATTAAATAAATAGTATTGTCTATCTCTCGAACTGCTCCACCAGCAGTAACGCAACTATCCTTTCGTCCGGCACGTATAGGCTGATTTTAAGCGAGAGCAAAATTTTTTGCCGTTTTATCGAGAGTCGTCAGACACATAACCTTGTTCGTAACAGTGTTTTCCGTAGAATCTAATTTCATTGTAAATGTTATCTCCATCGACATATATGTACTGTCCGATCGAGGAATCCCACGAGACAGCAGTGCTTTTTACATTCACTTTATTTAACACCTATCAATGCTCGAGTTATTCATTCGATCTGGATATGGTTTGTTTTGCATAATGAATGTTTTTATAATTACATTATTCTTTATCGCTATTCACTTCGTCACGTTTCTTTCCTCGTTACTTACTCGGAGCAATAATAGATTGTCAAAATGAATCCATAACCAGACGACATTTTTATATAATGAACAACACCGAATTTCTTTTTTTTACATATATATATTAATTGTAACACAATAGTTTTAAGGTACGTGCAGAGTTTTAAGGTCCACAACATTTTTATTCGCAGCACGGAAATAATGGAAGGCCAACAATTTTGTTTACGGTGGCATAATTTTCAAAACACGCTGTTGAGCTCCCTTCCTAAATTGCTCGACGGCGGTTACTTAACAGACGTCACGCTAAGCGCAGGTGGCAGGCATATACATGCACACAAAATTATACTTTCAGCTTGTAGTTACTATTTTAAAGAATTATTTAAGGTATTCACATATAGTACGAATGTTTTAAATTATATATATATTAAGTGTTGAAAGATATATTCGATAGAGACGAATGTTGTAGATGATTTTATATTATATCGATGTAAATCAACTTTTAGGATTTAAGTTCTTTACAACATCCTGTCATTGTATTGCCAGGCATGGAATATGCAAATTTGTGTGCGCTTGTCACATTTATGTATAATGGCGAGGTGAATATTTATCAAGAGCAATTGCCTGCACTTTTGGCTATGGCAGACACTCTGCATGTCCGTGGATTGGCAGACATTGCTGGGGTAAGAAATCTCATATGCGTATTAATTAAATATAATAAATAGACAAAAGAGCGACGGTCGCGCAATACATTTCTAGACTGGTAAGTTCATATTTATAGTTGAATAATATTATCAATTTTCTTAATACTCTTATTGTTTTATTTGAATGCATATCTCTGGTATACCTTTTTTTATCTGTTTCTTTTTATTTCTATCACTGTTCTACCAAACCTCATTTTATCGCTTTGCACATGGAATGCATGAGTGCATTTTAAGTATGCATATATTATGCAATTAATTTTCTTTGTAAAGTATTTGGCTGGAAAGAAAGTTCGTAATATACGAACGCCACGAACTTTTCCTTCCAATCCGATACAAAGTTTAAAGTACTTCAATTGCTCCTTTCAGCAATTTATAATTTAAGATTGTATATTTTTCTGTTCATTCGTAAGCAATCGTTTCACTGCATTCAATTGTGTTAAATTACGATAGCAATAGGTACTTAGTATTATCTGATAAACTAGTATTAATTATCCGACGAAGCTTGCCTTAGTGTGTTTTTTGTATAAAATGAGTAACAATGCATGTATCTTTTCGAGTGCCTTATATAAATATCGGCAATTCCTTGCTGATAATTGTCATTTCCTTGTGTTACCTTGTACACAAAAAAGTAGAGAAAAAGCATTTGTATAATTACACATAAACAATACTGTTAACATATCGTATTAATCAAGTTTTGATAAATGCAATTGCTTAAGAGTTACGTGGTAATTATCATCTCTGAATATGTAATAAAAACATTAGACTATTTGTCGAGTATCTAAATTTTCTTGTTGAAAAGGTCTTGCAGATTCTTAATCTCTATAGTTTCGAATTCTCTACTCATCAATTTCTATGTTTTCTATGTTGTATTCATTATTTGCATGGACTACATTAATTAAGTGCATTAATTACATACTCAGATGACATTCTAAATATTAAAATCACTTCCTCTATACAGTATTATAAGAAAATACTATCTAAAACAAAAATTGCATATTCGCTTTCTCCTTTTTTAATCTTTATATTACCCTATGATCGTGTTGTTTTGTTCAGGTCACTTAAATACATTCACTGTCGTTCCTCAAGAAGTACCTCACGATGGAATTACCTACTACACATGTTATGTTCATACGTGCATCGAAGGAACGATAATGAATATAAACGATATCCACGAGATCAAGGTCGTTGTGTGTGTTGCAACTAAATGCAAGTGGATGCATCCCATGGAACCTTTCCCCATAGAATGAGTTTACAGGTATATCTAAAATAGCTTTCTCCAAGAATCTCTACACTACTAAACATTCGGTAGATACTCTAGAACGAATCAAGTCTTTTCTTTTTTTTTTTCTTTACCTATTCTACACGACATCTACATTGCATTACAATAATGCTTACTATTTTTTTAAGTCAAGAGTGGCTATAACAAAAATTTAGAATCAATGTAAACATATTTAACAGTCTTACATTCATCAGAAGGGAACAAAAAGACTGCATGGAATATTTTACACAGAGTAACATGCTAAAAAAAAAAGGAAAAGAGAGATCAATTTATACTCGCGAAGCGTAGAGTACTTTCCAGAATCATAAAATCGAGAACAGCAGAGATTTTCTGGTGAAAAAAGATGTTTAGGAATCTCAGAGGCTAGGTAGAACAGAAAATTTGACAAAAAAAAGAACAAAAGCAGAATCGTATGAGTAGAAATAAAAATCAGTGTTTCTGATCAAAGATAAACATCATTCCCTGTGATCACTATTATCCTTTCTCTTTTATCTTTACAGAAAAACTCAAGACACGACAATGGTTTATACGTACAACCACCTCCGATACAACTACAAGAGAAAACTTTGTCCGAACCACCGATAAAGAAAGAAAGTAGAGACAGTGTCGCGACCGGCGAGTCCTTGGACACAGTCCTGGCATCAGAAACGACGGAACCTATGGAGGAAACGTTCAATGATCAAGAAAGTATACCGTACTGTGTAAAAACAAAGCCTTATTACTCGATTAACGCAAAGTTGAATCAGAGAGAAAAAGTCAGTATTCCTTCTGCTAACGCTTCGTCTAACAAATACACCGAGCAAGGATATTCAGACAGCGGGATGGACGAAAGTACACCGGCTTTAGAGGATCAGATTATTCCAGTCGAAGACACGAAACCGCCGCCTGTTTGGGACGCAAACTTCAAATTTCTCACAAGCTCCGTCAGTGGTAGAACCTCTCAGAATTATAATAAATCTAGTGTTACTTGCCTTATCTGTGGGAAACAATTAAGTAATCAATACAATTTGCGGGTGCACATGGAGACTCATAGTAACAGTTCGTATAGTTGTACAGCTTGCTCGCACGTATCGAGATCACGTGACGCGCTTAGGAAACACGTTTCTTATAGACATCCGGTAGCATCGCCGCAAAAGCGTTCGCGATACAGTACACCGAAACCATAGAAGCTATTACTATTATAGATATCTTGATTTGTATTATGACCCTACTTTAGGTTACGTCTTTCTCAACAAAAAAAATCGAAAAAAAAGAAGTTAATGATGTGTTACTCAACTTAGGTCTAAGTTATTTTATTGACTAGAAAACAGAATTGAAATTGAAAATTCTTACATGAATATTCTGGTTTTTGTTATTTATTTTATTAGGATTATTTCTCTCTCTCTCTTTCGAATACCAAATTTCTTTCGATCAAGATATATGGTACAGCTGTGAAAGTATTTTGATTTCTTTTTTTTATTATAAAGCTGTTAAAATGCTTTCTTAAATACGTTGAATGCTCCCTTTAATTACAGTCGCGTTGTCGCAATTTAGTTGGAGAAAGTCCGATATAGCGTTAAGTCGTACGAATTTAAAAAAATGAAAAACATACACAAAGCAATATAAAGACTCTTCAGATTTATATATAACGCCTTAACTGTGTTTCCATGGATAAGGTGAATATCGTTGTTGAATATAAAAGTTGAATATTTTATTAAAACGCGTGAACTTAGGAAAATGGTTCAATATAAAAACTTATGTACCTCATCTTTGTAAGAGATAATTCAGTACTAGACTGATTAAGATAGGGCAAGTTTAATATATAAATATATAAATGACTCAATTATTTTGTTTTTAAATGTACAAATAATTTAAAAAGTGTGATCGCGTTACTCCGAGACCCTTAGTGTTCGAATTGTTACTGTTTTCTTGTTATCGTTACGCTGTTTTAATAAAGACAGAGTAGACAATAAATATTTTGTTCGTTTTTTGATTTCCTTTCTTTTTTTTTCTTCCACAATCAATTCTTTTTACAATCACCCAGTAAAAATCGAAGAATCAAACAACACCGTGTGTCTATTTAATTACGCTGTAAATATCTAAAAAATAATTACAGTGTGTAAAAATGTTATTTTATAATTGACGCTGCGGCGAAAAATGTAAAAAAGTATCGCGGCGGCTTTTGCTTGGTTAAAGTGTCACTCGTTTTGATCGTTCTTTTCAAGTGTATCGAATATTATTATAAAAAAGATCACAGTAGAATCTGATTAATCTGATTAATCTTATTGAAGGATCGTATTAAAAAATAATACACAATATCCGCTGACTACAAAATAAATAAAATGCATCCAAAGATAAGCTCTTTAAACGAAAAAAAGGAAACGAAAAAGAATAAGATAAATATTACGTGAGAAATTAATTAAATCTTTTCTATACGCCATATCTTAGTATTGCAATCCTGTCCGACTGAGATCAATGTTTCTTCGTCAAGCCACACTAAACGCGTTATTTGGCTTTGTGGATGCGCATCTGAAATCAGAATAATTCTGTTAGAAATTCATTATCCTTTCAGTTGTAACATCGGAACGTAGTGGAACTTACTTTTAATAATAGTATGCTTTGTGGGATTTGTAACGCTCCAAATAATGATCGTTGTATCCAGACTACCACTTGCCACCATAGCCGAGTCGGGACACCACGCTACAGAGTTCACTCTTGCGTTGTGGAAGCCCCATTCCCTATTGTGTGCGAGCTGCAAAAAGAATATATTTCGTCAGACAATATTTCCAAAGGAACAAAGCTGTTGCTCGCACAGCAGTAAGTCTCAAGCCAAAGATCTACTCACCCTCTAAGATTCCCACAAGCGTTTAGGAAGAGCAATTATTACAAATAAATTCGTATGTAAGACATAGACCAACTAGCGTTTACACATATGTTCGCCCAGAATAGATATTAATTGCACTACGTACATTAGAAGCGTGGGAATATGAATTTACATCACTAAGAATGTAAGCATTGAATATGTAATGGCATATTTGAGAAAGCGGTTAACGTTTTACTTTGAAACTGTACACATGAAATAGCATAAATCTCGATCTTCGCAATTTCTCTAAGTACTGGAAATAGTTTTTACCTTGTACTCTGGAACAACATAAAGAATCACTTTTCTGTTTGCGTCGCAAGCTACCAAATACTTGCTATCAGGACTGTAAGATACATCTGTGACCGGACCCAAGTGTTCCAGTTCAGTTTTAGGAGTCAGATTCGTGCCTGATAGCGTATAAATACGGACCTGAAAATTACATTACGGAGCTAAAGCGTCAAATTAAAAACACATACATATATGAATACGAGAGTTAATGGACGTACTGTATTGTCTGACGTAGCTCCTATAGCTACGTCGCCATTTTCCTGATTAATTGACACACAGGAAGGTTCGTAATCGATTGGTACACTGGATACCTTTCGGCCATCTTGGGTAACAGTAATCTAAAAATAGAATGATACATTATGTACCAGAAGATACACGAATCCTGAACAATTGAATTAGAATAAACTTGTAAAACGCTTCTTACCTGCCTAATCGAAGCAATCACAGCAATACCGTTGTAAATATCTAGACCTCGCGGTTGGGAGTCTAGCTTAACAACAGACGTATCTGTATAAGCGTTCGCGTCAATTTCCACCGTTCTCAAAGTGTCGTCGATGCCGGCGGTGTAAAGCAAATTCTTCGCGGCTTTCATCCCGTTAATCTGATTTCCATGCCCGTGGCCCTGAACACGATCGTTCTCTCCTGTATTTGCGTTCCAATTGGTAATGTATCCGTCATGAGATCCAGTATAAATTGTACTTCTATCAGGACTCAATGTTAATACTGTTATTGGTTTGTTATGACCCTGAAAATGATAATAACGTCAAACATATTCTTCATAAAATATTACCATTATATACATTCGATCAGGCGTTACCTTGATTATTCTAATTGGCTTCTCCGGATTGTCGACATCGAGATAATTGATAAATCCGCTTAATGATACGGACAGCAAATGATTTCCTTGCCATAAACAGCTGACCTGAAACAAGCAAGACACAGTTTCTAGTATAATTTCAATCTGTAACACACGGCTTTGAATAAGAATCGAATTAATGGTACTATTATACCTGTTGATCATCAACTGCTGGTCCCATATTGAATTCGCTGATCAGTGAACGCGTTTCCACATCCCATAGCTTGCATGTCTTGTCTCCTGAAGCAGTTAGTAGCTGTGTGCCATCGGGTTTCCAGGCTACCTATCGAAATACAGTAAATTAATAAATGTTCAATTTTCGTAGACGATTTTTAAGAAGGTCGAATCAAGTAAAATCTTATTTTCAGTAGTAAAGGAACCTGCAGTCTAATTATTAGACATTGAATAAATATTTGATTTGCTTACTCCATATACGCCGCCTTGATGAGCCGGTGATCCGACCTCTCCAACTAAATCTGAAGTTGTACCATCGTAAATAAATACTTTCCCGTCGAATCCTGCAGATGCAAACAGATTGCCACTGGGCGAGTAACGGACAGCTTGAACAAACCTAGTGTGCTCCTGTTTGGTCATCCTAGGCGAACAAAGAACGAACTTAGTTTCTGGTTTGAATTACATGTTAAAAAATTAAATGTACATACTTAAACTTAAACGGTGGCCCTTCGAATACAGCGATGGTATTGTCTTCGCTTCCAGTGATCAGTCTAAACGGTCTTGTAGGTCTGAAGTCGCAAGAGTTAATGGGCTTACTCTGGCCCGATATTTCGCCTACCGATGTACCGGTTTCCGCCATAAATACGTGACCAAATCTAAAGTACGAAAAATCATTTATTATGGAATTCTGAGCTACATTGATGAAGTATATTCTACTCTTTACCTCTCCCTTCCCTCTCCGACTACCACCATACGTTGACTATCAGGTGACCATGCTATATCCTTAATGGGACCTCCGATGGGATGGAATTCGTTTTTCAAAATATGTTCTTTGTTAACGGTATCCCAAATACGAACTTTGCCAGACTGGTCTGTAAGAAAAATGTATTTAAAAATTGTAATTATGTATTTTAGGTGACATTGTTTTTTTTCAAATTCCAATACCTCCTGATGCTATGTAGAAACCACTTGGAGAATATTTCGCGACATTAACCGGACAAGAATGTTCGGTATAAATATCCGCAATAGCTGGATTCTATAAAATAACAAGTTATTTAATAAGTCATATATTTCGGTCTTGGTTCAAGGGTTTAGATAAAGAATTAATATGCTCACATCAATATTTCGAATGATAACACTATTACCGTTAGTGTACAAAAAGTTCTTCCCTTTAGGATCAGCACCTAAGACTAGCGGTTGCCCTCTCTGAGTCCTGGGCAATGTAGCAAAAATGTATTCTGCAAATATACACAAATGTGTTTTAGAATATTATTATAACGAGATAACATGTAGAAACTGATTTCTCCAGGAAACTTGAATCCCAAACGAATGTAAAATTAGAAAAGTCAGATCTACAGTAGACTACTATATTTTTCAACTGGAACGAAAATACACTTCCGTAATGCATTGGCATAAGTCCAACATGCAATATTTGAAATTATTTCGAGCGCACAAACTATATTTCGATCTAACATCGCGATCGTAAAATTTTGATGTTTCATTGTAAACTCTGTTAATAGATTTTATTTAATAATATCGTAATCAATTATACAACAAATATATTTTCATTGCATCTACAACGTGTCAGAAGTATTTAAAAATTAATCGTAAAAATAAATTAAATTTTAACAAATCACGTTTATATCGTAATTTTAAATAAAAAATTGTCATCGCTTATCTTTCTTCTTATCTAGCATAAAGATAGAATAAAATTTAATCTGATAAGTGACACTTATCTCAATTGTTCGAGGAATCGTTGTTCAAAAGGAGTTTCGAAAAAAAGGAGCTCAGCGGAATTAAATATATTACACGGTAACGAGGTGCGAATAATACCATATTATCGAATAAAAAAGAAACGCTGCACAATGATCGGTGCGAGATAAGCTTGCATACGTGGCTAATTACAACACATTTAAATCGGAAACAATGACGGATTTAATCCATCTTGACATACTGTACGTGAATCATTGATGCATTTGAAGTGTTATGATTTGGCTTGAGATAAGCTACCGGAAAGTTGATTGGAATGAATATTTACATGAATAGAACAGTAATAAATCGACTCGGCGATACGAAAAGGTACCGGGAACGGTTCAGTTGTTACTTACTTGTTTCATAGGACATTTTTGTTCCCTTTATTTATTTAAATAATACTTGAAAAAACTCAACAACGAGAATCAGTTCAATGCCTCCTTCGTATCTCACTCTGCCGCCCCCCCATACACTTTCCACCGAAATACTTGTTCCGCCCTTGCCTTATTTAGCTGAAGCATGAAAAACAGAGAACCAAGATCAGTAAACAACGGTCGGTCGATGACATTTAAGGTATAATTTCCAATCCGCTGGAGTATGTGCTTATGCACTGTCACGGAGTATAACACTAGGTCGAAACTCTTGTCGGAATATTTGATTTTTTACATCGTCAAGTTCAAAGACCTTGACGTACTACATGGAGACAGCGTTGCCGCTTCGATGTTGCATTCCAAGTTGAAACCGTTGAAATTTGAAACATCGAAAAGTGCGGCAATATTTGAAACGTAGTACAGTAGAACTTCGATTATCCATGCTAATCAGTGGTACACGATTGTTAGGATAATACAACAATTACATAGTTCAGTGCTGAACTTAATCCTTATTGAAGTGTTCAGTATAAATCATGTGGTTTGGTTTAACGCGAACTAATTCTTTCTGGAAAGTATTCATATTCCTAACCTCGTACAGATAGTCCTGAAAATTTGTGATTGTGAATTTTCAGGACCATCTCTATAGGACTAGGACAAATTATTTTATACTTTTTAGTCCGTTTTTAAAAACGTGGTATTTTTATTTAAATAATATTGTATCTATTCTCGGAGATTTCTCTTTAGTATATTGAGTGGTTTGAATAACGAAACCAGCCGGTGCGCATGCGCGCACAGAAATTTATGCACCGCGAACGGGCGACATCTCCCGGGCGTTTTTGAATTTTGTCGTTCCGAACTCCTCTTCAAACATCGACGAGATCCTGTCCGTACAAGTCCCCGTGGTCGCTTCGTAAAAAGGAGAATCATCGAAATAAAGTATCACATTTTATTGTAAGTCATCTATACAAATTTATGAATATAATAATCGTTCAGATCTTGTTCGGTAGTATCAGTGTAATTATAGTTTTACATATGTATATGCATGTATACGAGAACGAAACATCTTTTTTATATAAAATCTAGATTACAATGTGTACACATATACACGTATAAAAAACATTTCGGCAGATAGAAAACATGTAATAATGTGTTATTATAAAATATCACGTGCATTATGCGCATACAAATCTAACAGTTATATTCGATAAATTCAACTATATATATTATATGTGTGTGGTAAATTTCTTAATTTAGTGTAAAGAGTAATGGTGTGGCGTGTATTTAACAACAAACAATCGTTTTCATTTTCTTTATCGTAGAAACTCAGTCGCGTGACTTCTATATAAAGTACAATAATTGTGTCGCGTACGCATAAAAATATTTTTGTTTAATATTACGATACATACATATATTTCGCGCTAAGAATGAAACGAAAATTTTCAGCGAGGTAAGTTCCTTTACGCCACATACATGGCGAACATCTTAGAAAAGAAAAACTGACCGGTGTTATCGACATAAAACAAATCTCTCGCAGGATCAAATAAACGAGTACGTATATATATTTAATTTATCAAATTATAATATAGTTACAGATCAAATTCTAAACGAAATACGATGCAAAAAAATAAATAACAATTACAGAGACGATGAAATAAATAGTAAATGAATGAGAAGATATACATTACAATGATCGAAAGTATTCATGGTCGGCGATTATTCGTGCGTGATAGCGGGTGAATGCACACGTAAGCAAACTATATACAGGAAACTTTAAAATGTATGCAAAAACGAAAAATCAACAACAATGACAAGTATAGACCTTAATGGCCGACCAATCGTCATTTAACAGCTCGTGCCTCGTTATATACGTTTAAATTATTTTCAATATCAAGAAAACGTGAGAATATGTCGTTCGTGGGAGCAGTCTTTTTAAATTCGTCGTTGCTAACTCTATCGGATGTTCATGATTGTATGTTAACGGACGTTTAACGACGCAAGCTGTTTAAAAAATATCACCCATTCGCTCATTTATTATACTATATCGTTTAAGTCGGCTGTTAACTGCTATAATACTAGCGATCTAAGTACAGGAACGATCAAAAAATCTTTTTTACAAATACGAACCATAGAAACGGCAGCAGATGTTAAACAAAAATGTCCTGTACCATTGATCAGTAGTAGTATATCGCTCTAAAGAATACACGAAACAACAAAATAAGGCTAAAATTTTATAACCTACTTTGGGAAGCGAATCTTATTCAGTAATTCATTCCGTCATCCTCGGGCCTAGGGTAATAACTAGACTGCGGATCTTTATGCAAAATAAAAATGTTTTGTACTGAACAACATAAAAATTGATTTCATCCCTTAACGACTTTGTTAAAAAATTCTCCATAAAACCTTTTAAGCCCTCATTCACCCCATTCAGATTGTATCAATGAGCATTGAAAGACCAAGTATGATGTAAATCAGACCACGAACAATATATCCCTCATACAAACGATGCAACCCCTTTTCATCCACTTAGGGGCTGAATTTTTTAAAATGCCGAAATAGGTGATTGATTACAAAATTCTTTACTGTTTCAGATTCCACCAAACCAATTTCTTCGTTAACGCATAAGGATCCGCAGTCTAGCAATAACGATCAAAGTAACCGCCTATACATCTGTACGGACAAATCTACAATTTGCACCATGAAAGACCATATCAGCTACAGTTCAATCAGCTACGAACGCGGCACATTCTGTGCGAGTACCGTCTACATTTCACGATTGTTAATTAAGCTCGACCCTCGTAATATTAACGGGCCTGCATAGAAAGGTACCGAGTGTCTATCTCGACCCTAGATCATCCACTATTTCCAATAATCTGTATGCATCTGGCCCGAGAGAGACCAATAACATTTTCGTACGGGATACACGTACTCCACACATTCGTGTCTGCCAGTTCTGGCGTTCGAAGATACATTCCTCATCGATGAGTCGTGTTCCCTCAGTAGTAATGAATCTTGCGTTTCGCGACGACCTCTTGAAGCGGCCGTCTATCGAATGGCGTATGACGACGATGATTCTGATTTTTAGCCTCGGAGAACGAGTTCCCCTTGGATCGTTTACCGTAGAACGTGTTCCTGTCCGCTTCGAGTTCCTCGATCGACGGCACGTGAGAAGGCCTATACTCTTCGACGTCTTCGTCGCGTGGCAATGGACGCGTCGAGTCCTCCGGAACCGGTCGACCATCCGGATAAACGCGAATCACCATTGGTCCGACAAGGTACGGACCCGTGTGTTCTGCAGGTGGTCGAACATAATTGTGGGACGATGCTGTCTCTTCGCTCAGACCGTTCGTTTCGCTGTCGCTGGTAGCTGAAGAAAAATATTTAACGTTAGACGTCAGCGTTTGTAGAATCTTTCGATATTCGTAAAGCAAATGCTTCACCCAATGTCGCTCGACATCTTCTCGAGACAATTTGTACGAAGGGTTAAAGAATTACATATGGTTGAAGTTGAAAAAAGTCCAAAGTTATCCGTTCCCTGTCCTTCCGGATAATTTTATTTTATATTTATTAAATTGAATAAATTCATTATAAAATAACCGTTCGATTAATACACAGACAAAAATATATGATTTCAGAAACACCCTGCGCGTGCAACATTCAAAGTATGAAGACTTCCTTGGATAATTGTAATGGAGGTGCGGCGTATCAGGAAGAATTAACATGATTCGATAAGGCAAACACGTTATCCCGGCGATTAACGTTAATTTGACATCGAAGATTCTCGATTGGCGTCCTTACGAGATACGAATTTAAAAGCGTGGAGGAACGGGTTCCGGCGGATCGTAGGTCGTAAATATTTTCAGCACGATCGGCCACATTTAAACGCATTCGCGTTGCGTGTACGGGTGCGATAGTAATTTCTGTAACCTAGACGTGACCTCCGCATTATGATAATTGAACGGGTAATATTTTCACACCGGGCCGCATCGGTAGTTCCTACTTCCGGCAGATCAATCGTCAGATCGTAACTATTCACCGCAAGGACTATCCGTAAGGGGCGTGCAGAAATCTCATTGATTCAGAATGCTCGACGGTTCAAACAGAAATTCTTTTGAGTCGCGACCGAACAACTTGTTCCATGGAAATTTTTCTCGCACATTCCTTACACACACAGCTGTCGTTTCTGTTACAACTTTTCATATTCCATCAACCCTATCCGTCCCGTGGCGATAGAATTATAGTTTCGTGTAACCAGACAATTTTCAATCTACTTCTTTTATACGTATTTTCGTTACTGAACGTATCAGTTAGTACCATCGCGAAAGGAAACCCGACGAAGTGAAATTTGATGGATCGCTGGCGAATAATGTATGAAGATCCATATGTATGCACGAGGATCTATACGCTAAACTCACAGAAAAAGTGAAATTTCTTTGATTTCGAGTCGCGGAAATGGATTCTTTTTTTGCCAAACAAGTTTCAACGCGTTCGCTAGCACCGTTCGTTTCGAAAGGAGCCTTTCGTGGCCGCGAAACTCTGTCCATTTGATTTTCTCGAATTGTTTAAAGAGATTGATCGAACTTGGTTCTTGTAGGAAATACTGCTCCGGTTTCGTTCGGAGAAAATGTGAAAGTGCTTTTGAAGAAATTGACCTGTTTTTCAACGTCAGCAGCATCTCCGTGTTTCGTTGCGCACCATCGGGTTTTTTCTGCACTAGATATCGATGCGGGAACGATCGAGGGAAGGCAACCCAAAATCCTCGATCGGCATTGTGGATCGGGTGAAAGTGCACCGAAGAAAAGCGGTCGATCCAAGAACGAGCGTCGCGCTATCAAAACGCGATCTCGTTCGAGGGAAAAGATGAAAAAAAAACTTTCTAGTGTAACGAAAGCGATTGAGACGGTGGCTGGAACTTTCTCGCGGCGCCATTTGTTTTCGTTCGTGTCGGGTCACGGACATCGGACAGACTCCGATACCCGTTAATAAAGTATTATCCCGGCGACTGCCGAGCGATTACAATTTTCACGGTTAATATAAAGGTTAATTAGCGTGTTTCGCCGCGTGGTAGAATGCGCCGCGCTCGTAACGCGGTACCCCGGGCTGATCGCTAATCTCATTCTCGAACGGGTTTTGATTTTCTATCGATTAGAAACTTTCACTCGCTAATTACTTTTCATACAGCCGAACAACTTATCTCTTACTCGAACTACGTTCTGCCGAGAAACCTGCATGCGGGCTTTACAAACATTTTAATTTCTTAGGCTTGCCGTTGGTATTTCCTTTCTTCCGATTTCCTAATTTATCTATCCGAGTCTATAATCTTGCGAGGTGATTCAAAGAAATTGTTCAATATCAAACGACATGTAAGTCTTCGTACCCTGAATGTGTACTAACGGTCGAAACTATGTATAACGAGTATGATTAGGTGTAATATCTGAAATTACAGACATACCTAATGGATCGGACCCAGTTGTGAAATAAGAATCGCCCGAATCGTGGCCTATCCTGGTTGAAATTCCATTCTTCGCCATAGCACGCCAGACTATAATCGAGAAAATAGTGTTAATGGATCAGAGATAATATTTTTGATATTTAAAGGAAAAAGATATTAATGAATTCCATATAATGTTGAAAGAACAATTTGAAATAGTATAACAGTTCATTTTGGACAATATCGTAATAATTGCATCGAATTAATTCAGTTTAAAGAATGTAATGTAACATAACTGATAAACCAACTTTTAAAAATGTTTTTACTTAGACCACTTTCATAATTATGGACACAAATCATTTGGGATTTTTGGAGGAGATTGCGACCACAGGGTGAGTAACACTTTATCTAATGTAATCACTTACTCATTTCCTTTGCGCCGTGCTGATACGGGTCCAGTTTATCGAGAACAGTGTCGTCCATGTTGGCCAAATTTTGTAGACACGTGACTAACAGATTTTTATTGCAGTCCGGCATCGAGGATTCTGCACAGAACTTGGACACCTGCTGGCTGAACATCCGGAACAGGTGACTCATCTGGAACAAAATATTTTGGTTAGTAATACTCAGCATACTGGACCACTGTTACGATGCAGGGTTCACGATGTGTTTAAGTATTTAAGATTTTGTTCACATATTTCTATTCCGAAACTATAAATCCATAGTGATTCAAGGGATAAACATGTCTAACGGTTTTGTAATATTTTCAGAAGGAACACAAAGAATGTATAACTGGTTGCCTACGCAAGAGACGAACAGTTTCGAAGTCGTCCGACTGAAGATCACAAAGAAGAAACAAATGCGATTAACCGAGATGCAATTAAAAAAAAAATCTTATATTTCTTACGTAAAATTAATCAATCTGCACCGAGCAAGTTTGTTGGGATAAAAGAATTCTTGGAACAAAGAACAAACGAAAGCGATTAACCGAGATACAATTTAAAAAAAAGAAATCTTGTATTTCTTACGTAAAATTTGAATTAATTCTCTGCAACGCACAAGTTCGTTGAGATAAAAGAATTCTTGGAAATTCCATTGAACAATAGTCGCGCATGCTCGAAACACGCAGTTGTTTTCGATAATGCTGCAGTGATTGCAAAAGTCGGTAGAAATTGCCAGTGGCTCTTTTTGTTCTACACGAAGTACCGATCATCGCGAAAGCTGTTTTCCATTCCGTACGCCAATGCATTCCGCGCGCGTCCGGTGAAACTCGGCAATGTGTAACGCACGGGATATCGGTTACACGACAGTTATAACAAACAAATATATATGCGAGCCGCAGCCCGGCCGTTCGTCACGTATCGGACCTGATTGCGATACGCACCTTTTATTTTTTTTTCGTTTTCGTCACGATAAATTCTAACCGTCGTCGACACCGCGAAACATGCCCCCGTTCGCGTTCGTACGTAAAGCGCAATAATCGATGTCCACACACTTTTGGAACCATCTATGGACGAACGATTACGCGTACACGACCGACCTTAGAATTTCTAATGACATTTTTGTAACAGCTTTCGGCCCTCTCGAAAACCGTCCTAAGTAGGGACGTGTACCCGGTGTCGACATACTGCTTGCATAATGGTGGAATCTTTTTCAAACGTTTCCCAATGGTACCATTTTCATCATACATCGATTTCGTTCATTAATATTCGTTAATATTAACATTATTTCTTATTTCAAACTCAAAGCTGAACCAGTTGTTCGACATCTTCGGGTTCTCGTACACGTCAAACTAATAGGAGTGGGAAGGTGCACGGTACAAAAGGTCTTAGCAGACTAAGAATGGTGAATCGGCCCCACCCTGGATTTTTATTGAAATTGTGTGGAAAACATTGGTTTTAGGTTGAAAGAGATAACCCCTGAAAATTTCAAGTCTCTAACCCTTCGTATAAGGATTATATGAAGGTAAATACCCTTAACTATATCATTTTTTTCTCGGTTGTTAATTAAGATATTCTGATAAAAAAATACGAAAATACTTGTACTTACGTCCTTTGTAACATATATTTTTTCACAATTGAGATCAAATTATTAAGGGTAGAAAAAATATATTTAAATTTTGAGGGGTTATCTTTCAACCTAAAACCAATATTTTCCACACAATTTCAATAAAAATCCAGGGTGGGGCCAATTCACCATTCTTAGTCTGCTAGACCCTTTATAAAGCTCGGATATCCGAATATCATAGATCTTACGGGTACGTCCGGCCACCCTCACTACTATTTAGCAGAGATCTAATATTTCCAGAAATATGTTTTCTAATATTCTCAATATTTCTCATGGTTTTGCAGATACAACTCGCACTCGTTAAAAAGCGTTTACACGTCGTCATTCGAAATTGTGTTAATGGGCATCGTTAATTTGACGAAAGAAAGCATCAGTCAATTTTACGTAGACTGCGCTACGTAATACGTTTGAATCTCGACGGACTACATGAGCAAGGATGCACGGTTTCCGGTGCTGACCTAGATAGACCGGCGACGTGATCGATGGTGGATCATTGTGTTGTCTCCTAGATGATTCCGGAAATAGGAGAAAGTCTCCGAGTAAGTATAAATAATTAGCACAAGCTAACAATTCATCTTCGCGAGGACCTGGTAAATGTTTCTTTCAACTACATTTATGAAGATGTACAACGAGAAAATTGAAATTTACGAAACGTATCATCTTTCAGCGCAGAAAGTCGGAGGTACGTTGACCTATATGTCGATCGAGCAGCTGCGATACACAAGTTGAATCCAAGCGTGAATAATGAGAGCGTTCTTGAACTTCAACCGAACGTGCAAACGCTTTTACAGACAAGTACGTCTCACAATGGAACAGCGTCTTGCTCGCATAGCGTGCATAGCGACGAAATCGATTTCGCGTTTCGTTGCCTAAGCGAAATACCAGCGAACGCAGACGAAGAAATACAAGCACGGTACGCAAAACTTCGCGTAACTTCGGTACGTTCAATCGAAATGAATTTTCACGATACGCAACCTACATACCGTTGTTTGTTGTCGTGGGAGATCTGCGTGCATATCGCGGCATTGTATCGATTTCTATAATTGCCCGTTAAATCGTAATCACCGTAATAGCTCCGGTTGAAAAAGGTAATTTATTCTTCGTAGCGTGTGCTAAATAATCACGCAATTTTTTATAAATCTAGAAACAATTTTATTCTCAGTTACATCGGAGATAGTCGATCGTTGAATTCCCTGGGGTGTGTTTCAGCGAGAGAAGAAGAACGCGAGACGAACGGCGCAATGTCATGAGAAAAGTCAATGTCCGAGGCGCGCTCGCGCAATTGCACCCGACCGGACTGCACAATTGCACGGGGAAAGAATTTTTTAGCGACCGATGGTGTTCGGTGAAAGTTCGATATTTTGCCAATATCCCTTGGGACGTCTACACGGTAAGCATACATCCTCGAAGATTCGTATAATTATCGTTTCACTTATCTATTTTCTCTCTTCAACATCTACACAACCCCCGCGCGGAAAGACGTCCGTTCAAAATGCGAACGCGAACGTACGCGGTGAAATTCGAATTAGTCATCGAGGCAAAAACTATTCCGATGAAAGTACCGGCTCGAGAGGAGTTTTGCGAATCGGCTAACGTCGGAACCTTGAGACAATACTTACTTTCTCGTCTCGTGAGAGAAATTCCCACATGGGTATCGCGGAACCAGTGACGCACAGGACATGGCATCCGAGTGTCAGGGCAGCGGCGAAAATCACAAATGTTCTGGACATAGTCGTTTGGCAAAACGTTTCACTTTTGTTGCTGCTGGACACACTTCTTCTCGCACGGCTTAATCTCGGCGTGTTTGATGTACCGCACAAGCGTGTGTATTACGTGTAGAACGTCTCCTCTGTTCAAACAACGTTCCCAAGAGACACCGGCTTCGATGCCCGAAGTGTAACCGTGGGTTACGTAACGAGAGCCTCAGGCGCGAAGAGTATTTGTTGTTCGAGATGTTAACGGCACTGTGCTGAAAGAGATTCACGTGGAGTCGATGGTACGGAGCGACGACACAACGACGCATACCACTCAAACGATCTGTGCAAACTGGCTTGCTCCCCTTCGATCGGCTCGATTATATGTTCGCACGCCGGTGACGTCTGCGCCGCTACCGCTGTCCCCACTCCGCCGCTTTCAGGAGCAGAGTCCACGGATTCTTCCAGTGTTTACGTCTACGCAGGACGTCACCGGAGCCAACAGGAACTTTCGTGAGAACGAAAGAAAGAAAGAAAAAAAAAAGAATGTTTTCCCCTGACACGGATCTACGCTTCGATTCAGTTTCAAAACAACTGACCACGTGTTCGGAAACCGGCGTCGAGAAGAAAACATTTACAGATAGAGCTAACGTGCTTCTAGCCGAGAGTGGTCCTTTCTGAAAATAAATTGTGTAGAAATAAGAGGTATCTACAAGGGTTGGCCGTATTCTATTCGAAACAAGGTAACAAACAAACGATTCATTTTTATTCGGCGTCTAAATTAATTAGTTTCAAATAATATTTTACTTCAATCGCATCCCTGGTTCTTTTCGAGAACCAGGCGATGGACAACAAACTGTTGTTCCCCTTTTTCGACTTGTAATTTTATTATTAATGAGGTGTACAAAATCGAAAAGCAACCTGAGCAATAATGTTCGGTAGAAAAATTGTTTGTAGAGCGACAGAGTTCGAGCCGATCGATTTCTGAAGTGTATCGACTAGGTAATTTAAAATGACATGCAGTAACGGCGAATTCAAAGGAGAAACACGGTGCATTAGGGAATTTTAATTAGACCCGAGTTCGGAACGGTATATATGAGAGAAAATTGAGAGAACCCGCCGCCTCGGCCTGGCTGAGAAACGGCTCCCGATCTTGTTCATCCGGTTCTTCCAGCTGGTTCCGAGTTAGGTCCTTAAGATCACATTCTTCAGGGTTCCATGCCCTTCGAAGTTGATTCGAGTTTAACGAACATTCGTCGGTACAGCCACGGATAAGAATAATCGCACGCGTTTGCGTATGAATAATCGACGAGACCCTAAAATCATAGTTTTCCGTTTTCGTAATCGATATGCTCATAAATATGTTAACCAAGATCCTGTTTCGCCGATGCTGCTATTATTTACAATACCTCCTCGTCTAAAAATCACGCGATCGTTCAAGGATTCCGGTGACGTGGGTCATTGGTCGGACTATAAATTAATAGCCGAGGTGAAATATCGGTTGCGAGGAAACGGCGTAGTTCGGCGACGACGCTTCGACGTCGAAGAAAGTGCAGTTTCGCGTGGAACGGTTTTCCCCCCTTTTATTTACATCGCAACGGGAATACCACTGCGTTACAATTCAACCGGAGCTTCTGTTATGTCGAGATCCACACAAAACTTCCGTCTTTCCTTCTGCTCGATTTATTTTTACATTTAGAACCTCGTCCGCGTGTTCCATCCATCGCTATACATATTACACTTTATTATTATTATCATTACCGCCATTAAACCGAGGCATCTGCGTTGTCATCGTTCGATTATGACTTATCGAAGTTTCGCACGCACGCATCGGCAACGGTGCAGAACCTGCTATTATAAACTGAAATTCTTCTCGATCGAAATTGTAATAATATTAAATTATAAATTTCATATATAAAAAAAAATTTGTATATAAAAATTCAATATAAACCTCAATAATATTAAATTTTCAAATACAAACATATAAATCTATTCATATATGAATTATTTATTATATATATAGAAAATTAAATATTATTGAGGTTTATATTGAATTTTTATATAAAAAATTTTAATAAGCCGTGATTTACAAAATCGATTGATCGCCTCTGCATTAAAGCGATCGTCGTTGAACACACAGTGGTGCAGCACGTTCGCGACCGTACACGAACGGAATAATAATTAAAATCGTTGCCTATTATTTTTTCCCGCCGATGATGCTATCGACGAAGATGCGTATCTACTTCTCTGCTATCCATTTACGGCGTGGAAATAATAGAATCGGATTTATACATTGTTCCCTAATTCCACTTTCACCGTTTTCATCGTTCCTTTTGCGTTACAAAGCCACATAATTATAACGCAATCATAAACGTCCCCATGTTGCGTATGCGAACGTTCACAACAGTTATTCACGGACGGAATTCAGTCCCCCGGTGGAAAAAATACAGAAACGTTTTCGACGAATCGTGTAAACAAATGCGGATCGTAAATTGTTCGAACGATGAGAGCTGGACGTGCGCACGCGCTTTTGTCACGATGTAATTTGGCCCGTAATTAGAGAACGGTTAACCGATAAACCGCAGAAGAAACTTTGCGGCGATAACGCTTTTCCATGAGAATGACCAACGTGAGAACGAAACGAACCGATGTGTTCACCGATAACGATCACCGGTGAAACCATGTGACTGCGGATGTGATGCGTTTATAACAATAATTGGTACGTGCAATTTCAAGCAATGAATATATTTAATTAATTTAACAATATCAACGTATCAGTTTCAGTTTATTGAAATAATTAAAGGAAGAAGCAAATTTTTATTTAGCTTCTGTGTCTTGGGATCGACCCAGACATTTTTATTTTACATAGAGATCCGCGATTGAGCAATTGATCACTAGACTTTGGATCTTTATTGCAAAATAAAGAATTTCTACATCAATCACAAAAAATTGAGGCCTCGTAGAAAATTCGTTCTTTTTATAATTGTTTCGTATAGTTGAAATTAATACAACGATTTCTTTAAATCATTTTTAATATGTCCCCTGCTTTAAATTGTACGCGTTAAATTTTTTGTCAGAAATGCATAAAATCCACAGACTATCGATCACTCTCTCATTAAGTTATATACTTGGAACAACACGCGTTTAGTAAACGAGAAAAGAAAATTGAAACCAAGTGTTAAATCGTTCTCTCAAAAATCTGTCTTCTCGGAATGAGAAAGGCGCATGTGCGCGCCACGAAATTACGATTTCCAGTATGCGTGCATCTAACAATAAGCGTCGACGATGACGAGTAACCTGACTGTTACTGCAACCGGTGTCGCTCCAGGTAATCATTGCTATCTCGCAAGTTCGCTGCACATTTAACAGTCAGCGTGTAACCATCCGAGTATTATGTCACTCAAATCCTACGAGAATAGACCTACGAAGAGGTTCTCAAACTTTTCGCCCATGTCTTCGCATTGTATAATAGAGAATTACTACTTGCAAATACATTATAATACAATATAATTCATATTAATAAAATCCATGTATTAAAATCCACCAAAGAGGAGAAAGTTATTTTTTTAGACATTAGTGACTATGTATAAAAAAATGATTTTCTACTTTTTAGTGCATTTTAATATAATTTAATATTATAATTTAATATAATTAATTAGTGCATTTAATATAAAATTTAATATAAGACTGATCGTAGATCTATGTTCTTAAATATACTTTCGCGATTGCCTTCCAAAAGATATATTTCTTTTTGACAGAAATATATTTACATTATCCACAACAGTTGTTTATTTGTTATATTTTGCAGCCCCGGGGTGAACGGTTGAGAATTACTTAACGTCCCGCGAAGCAATTGTGATTTATCGATGGTCCGATCAGCAAATCAATGGAGGGAATGACAAAACACACACACCGACTTACGTTGAACAATTTGCCGAAATCGAACGTCCTTAGAAATATCGTATATGGCGGCGTTCTACTTTCCAAATCGGATCGATCGGACACGAATCGAACGTGTCTCCGTGTATTCGCCGATTTACCGCGACTCTGATCCATGGAACGGTCTCGGGAATCTAAACGATTTCAACTGTTCGTTTTAAAGAGCAACTGTGCAGAAATTGCGTAAAGGGGTCAAGGTGTTTTCGATAAATCGTGATTGATTTTTAATCGATCAACTATGGCTCCTCGAGTCTTTTCCTAGTTACGCGAAGAACGCTTGACACGCGGATAAATAGGTTTCTGATTAAAACAAGGATCCGTCGAGGATTATTAAATGTTTTTACGTAACAGGAATTATTTTACTGTTTCTTTTTCCAAGGATACATGCGTTTCTACCTTGAAAGCGTAAGTTGAAAAAAGGATTTCCGTTATTGTCTGCTTGTAATTCAACGATACAAATCGCCAGGACGATAGGTGAAAGAAATGAAAATTGATTTTTCGTCGAATTTTAGTGGCCGGTGAGGTGTTCATGGAGTATCAAACACGCGAGAGCAAAGTATTCGTGCGCCCTTCAAAACAGAATAACTTTTTACCACGTTTTAATTAGCTCGCTTTCTTGTCAAATTTTGCAATTGATTTTAAACTAACTTCCTGATGAGCTAGAGACTTGAAATTGGATACATGGCTTAGAACTGGATGACAATGCATTATTAAAAAAAATTTGATAAAAGTCTATCCGTTTCGGAGAAAATAATTAAATATTTACCTTTTCATCCCCCGCGAACTACGTCATCACGTTCAGCGATCCCCACTCCACGCGACAACGCTCTCTACTTTACTATGCGCGCGCACTCATCCCCACTCCAGGGACCCACTTCGCCTGACGGAGCTCAGTATACGATAGTACGTCGCCGCGCGACGATCGGTAGTACATCATCGCTTTGGTTACCAAGTGAAATTTACAGTAAGCTTAGTGAGCATACAAAGTATTAATAAAGAGTGATGTAAGTATTAACACACAAGACTAAAAAGCAGAACAATAATTATTTAAATAAACATAAATTTTTAAAAATACCACGTTTTTAGCAAAAGGACTAAAAAGTGATTGTGAATTTTTAGTAGCTATGTCATGTTTGGTAAAATTACAGGAAAGTTATTCTGTTTTAAAGGGCGTACGAATACTTACGGGAGTCACTGTAGGTGCGAAGCAGCCGCGGTTTCGGTATCGGTGCAACCGATCGCGAAAACATCCGTGTATTTGCAACCGACAAAGATCATCGTAACTCTTTCAGGGAAGCGCTAAGCATCCGGCAACGATTACGTCAACCGGAACGAATTCCACACCTCTCGATCTCGGATGGCCGGCCGATCGTTACGACGACGAGGGGGAAACGATTTTTCCACTTCCTTTTTCGGTGCGCCGCGATCATCGCGTCCGGTTCGAACAAGCGTACACCGAGTTCATACCGACACGATTTTCCGATACGCTTTGCATATACGCACAGCTGCCTGAAATTTTATCTAAAATAAATTATCCGTTAATTAATTAATCTTAATAATATATATAATATATATGCGTCCATGAAATCGAACCTCGACGCCACAGAAACATCTGGGTCTCTCTTCGCACGGTTCTCTTTACACGTTTCGTTGATTTCGCAGAGATTTTTAACAAGTTTCCCACTGCGTAAAAACGTATCCAGGTTTACCGCATAAACCTTCGAAAGACTACAATTTTGTTTGCTCCTTTCCGCTTCGGCGATTAGGCTATTCTGTATTGTTACGTGCCAGGGCCGTCTGTTGTCCGTCTGACTGTGTTCAGAAAGAAAAACGGTGGTCGACGTGTTTAGTTCGGTGTGCAGATGATCCTGATAGAAAATCAGGCAGCCATTGAAAACGATTCGTGGTTACGAGATTATGTAGCCATCAACCCCTTAACGCACCGATTAGAAAATTCAAAAGCTGACGTTTTTCCATCAATTCTTTTATTCTCTTAACATTTTTAAAAGAAAATTGGCCAAAACATTTATTTATATAGAAAACCAAAAGTGTGCAGGTCTCACGAAAAAATATCTAAATTAAATAATCAAATTTACCAATTCATATCATATTTATTTGTTTCTGTACAGAAGAGGCTACCGACATATAAATGTTTTCCTCAAGATCTCGGCGAATTATTTCATTGCGAGATCTTTTTTTATATTTTTTTACTAGCTTCTGTGTTTACTGTACCGTTACGAGTCTTTTTCGAACCGATTTCCTGCTACTTCTGAGACCAAAGTAATCCTTCTCGTTTCTCGATAAATGAAAATCCATCGATCGTCGAACACATCGATGATGTCCTTATAAAGTTATTTCGAAACGACGGCTCTCTTTTAATGTGGGATCACCGGATCAGACGGCGATTCAAAGAAACCGTGAAATCCTCGTCGTACGTCAACGGCGAAGTATTTCGATGATCTTCCGATTTCGTTGTTCTGTAACCGAATGCGTCACCACGATCGAGCCCCTCGAGAGATTAGGTTCTCGAAAGTAGGTTCAGCCCGACCGTACAATGACCTCGGGCATCGTCGGCAGATTCTCCAATTCTTTCACCGGTAGTCGAGATTTTTCGAAGGTAACCGAGAAACCGTGATAGATAATGTCTCTGCGGTGTAGAACCGTGCCTTTTCACTCGCCAATCGTCAGGCAAATAAGTTTGATCGTCCTTGCTTGAAATCTGACGCGTGGGATCATCAACTTAACGTTTGGACGCTCGTTAATCGATGATTATTCTTATCAAGAATTTAACCCTCGTACGCTCCTAAAAAATAGCTACATAAAAGAGACTGGGATAACAATTCGCCCATTTTTATTTTTACACGTTAACCCTTCGATGTATAGTGTAATTTATCTGATATAGGTTAACAAATCTGGTACATATATGTATAATTAACTAAAAATGTGTTTTCTTACTATATGAAAATATTGTTTTACTTTTTGAAAATATTGTTTTATTTTCTAATAATATTTATCCTTAAATCAAACACAAAGACTACCCGTCTTTCAATGTTTTCATCCCAATTTAAAAAAAGTCATGCAGCGAAGGGTTAAATCAACACATTGTGTTTCATTTTTTTTTTAATTCATGAATGATTTTACAGTATGTGAAAATATCGAATGGGTGAATTGTCACTCCGAGGAACTTATGCCTGCGGCTTACAGCCTCACATTTACAACCAAAATGGCGCCCCTGCTGTCCAAAGTAGATCAAGATCACGAAAAGTGTTGAAAATGCTTCCTAAAAGACCTGTAGGAGTTAACGTTACCACGTAAGAGTATCGTTAAAATTTGTTGGACCGTTTTGATTGATGATACGCGTTGTCGGTAACGGTGTCAGCTGGCGCCATCAACTATGTCAGAATATTTTGGCGGGCCAGCCGTAAGAATGCGGCGCCTCTGTGGAACGCAAGGCTCCTCCCGCCCACAGAACGACATTGTCGATTGATTAACGAATGTCAAAGTTGAAAATTCTCGAGGATCTTCGGCGGCGTCAGATCGGCACGGCGATTTGTTAAAGGTTCAGCTGAATTTATCAACTATGCGCCCACACATTCCCCACCGTCGGGATGCAATTATATCTTTTTCTTTTTTTACTATTTCTCGTTTCTTTCTTTTTTCCATCTCTCTTTTTTCGGCGAGAATTCCTCGCGGTCGGCCTCTGAAGGTTGTCGGCGAATAACAGGCAATAAATTACCGTGAAACGAAACCACCGAGCGTCGCATAAACAATTTATTTATCCACGTGTTTTGCGCACATGATAAAACCGTGGTCTGTTGTCGATCCGAGTCATTAATATATTCTTCACCTACGAACTGCCGAAACTTTTCGACAACCCGTGGATTACGTTGACCGTATGTAAATCCTCAGACGCGCAACCCATTAAATCAATTTAATTTAATGATTCTGAAATTGGTTGCAACCGTCTGCTTCCTCCTGATTCGACGAGCCGTAATTTATCGTCAACAGATTGTAACGTGATGTTCAGCCCGAACAGCCACGTTCGCGAGCTGTTATTCTAAGATCGGTATGTACAACGAATTTATTTAAGTGGATAGTGGATAGCTTCGTCATTTCAGGCCCATGATAAATTCTGTTCGACGTTAGACACTAATTTATTCGTACGTATTATGTCTTGATACCTCGAATCTTTATTTTTCCTGTTTTTATTTGTCTTCTTGGAGTAACGATATTATACTTCATCGACGAGTCAGCCACGCTGACACGCGGCTAACACGAGAGCCATCAGACCCGTCAAACTGACAACTCTCGGATTTTGTATTCTATAATTATTGACATGGTAAACGTTTCGTTTTCGACTAATGCGAATTCAGTTTTTTTTATTAGTGAGCAAATGTCGCGGTTGCGAAAGTGAAAGCTTAGGAAATAATGAGACATTAACGAACAGGCCAGGCTTTAATCGATTAAAATGTTAACCGAGATTGATTGATTAAGGTGTATTATTAAAAAGGAACAAAAAATTTTCTTGCTGTTTAAAATAAGAACATTAAAGAAAACTATATAGAATTTGTAACCGCAGGAAGTAAAGCGCGGCTACACGGAAGTAGAAGTAGCCGTTCGACACAGACAACATGTACAATGGCGGTCTTGATTAGAAGCTGATCGCATTTGTCTTACCTCAAGGTAAACCTGAAGGACGTTAGGGAATTTTGCCATTTTTAGGAGATTCGACAACAGTAATACGGGATACTACTGGTAGAGTTAGTTCTACCTCGAAGCAACAAATAATGGTAATAATAAAGTTACTTCTACGAGAAAATCATTTAACCCTTTGCACTCGGTTGTCCATTAGTAAAGATATTGTTTGCATAATTAAATATATCATAGGAGTGGAAATATTCTAGATCGGAAGGAATGTTTAATTTTCGATTGACTGATTTTGATTATTTATATGTGCCAGTAATTATGAAAGTGGTCTGAGTCATATATTTCTGTTTTCAAGATATTTAAAGGAAAATGATGTTAACACTAAGTGCATTCCATATAATGTTGAAATAACTACAGCGAATCTTACTAAATTACAAACTAAAAATTACATAGAATCAATTCAGTTTAAAATAACATGATGTGAAATAATTAACTGATAACTAGACTCCGGTTGTTCGCGTAAAATTGTGTTCTTCATTAATAATTTTAATGTGCACATGCTCATTTTTGTTGTAAATCCAAAAAATCCGGAGTTTACTGATAAACTCATTTTTTTGTTTAATTTTAATTTATCGTTAGACCACTATCATAATTATGGGCAAGTATACGGTTTCCATCTGAAAGAGATTTCAAGCGAGTTGGAGAGAATCCCCGAATCTCGTTGGCTGCACACATTAAAGTGAAACATACGTAGCCTGTCGTTAAATATTCTAATCGTCGTGGAAGTTTCCGATTAAACAGGTATCCCCTGTGTTTCAAGTTTCATTTCCTTGGCGCCACGGTTTCCTCGTGTGCGAGCACGTGTTGATCGTAGGGCCGAATTAAAAGCGACCCGGCGGATTCGAGCAGTGTCAAACGGTCTCGTATTCAGCTGCAATAAATTATTACGACCATATTTGGAATCCGAAAGTATGCGAGATCACGTCTGGAACTAGGCGTATAAAAGCCTACGCGAATACTCGGTGTCGCTGCCATTCCGAATTCAGGAAATTCCTGAATTCTGCTCTGTCGTGGGACGTTCATAAAATGAACAATTGCTGGATCAATTTTAATCGAACCTCAAATTTAATCATTCTTTTTTATTATTTCAGGTTTTAAGTACCAACAAATACATATAAAAACCTCGTTCGATGCATTCACATTTTCCTTTGATGTCGAGTCACACTCGATAAAGGAGTGCAAATAAGGGATGAAAAAATTGAAAGGTCAGTTTATGTGTTTTATTTGAGGGAAAAATATTGAAAAAAAATTAAAACAATATTCTCTGAAAAATAAGCATAGTAAGAAAACACATTATCAGTTCACTATATACCAGAATTGTTAACTGTATCACATATGATGCACTATAATGCAGCGAAGTATGTTGCACTATAATGCAAGTCTGGAGCATTTCGAGGAATTTCGAATCCTAAAGTATTGCAAATGCTCGCGAAGATTCCGCACGCTAATTTGAACACGAGCGAACTGACCGTCCTCGTTCTTTTTCTAAACCCGCTAGAACCGATTTGTAAATAATTACAGGTCGGTGAGTCATGCCAGAGAGAAACTGCATGCGACTGCAGGCACTTCTAATCCTGTTGTCTCTCGAGATTGCTGACACCATTAACGTAACCTTATTAATCCTGACCGTATACGCGTGCATGTGTACCGCAAGGCTGAGCACAAGGACGTCGTCTGACGTTCATCTGTAAATACATCGGTGAATTTTGAATAAATGATTTAAAGTCGATCATCAGCATCGATCACACTTCTACAAATTGCTCGTACACCTTTTAAACACGTGTAACTTCTTCAAAATTTAATCCAACAGCTTGAGATTCTTTTTTTGAAATTTCAGGATTAATTTACTAGCTATAACGTGTCAATAATTTTGTTTTTATTGGTCGCAATTCTGCAGGAAAAAGTAATGGTTGAGATTTTTTAATTTTTTATCTGTGCCTTTGTAGATTGCCGAAATTCTTTGGTACCCGAGTATCACTAATTTTTGAGGCTGGGGGCAGTGGCGCACCCAGGATTTAATTTTGGAGGGAATCCGAGTTGAACAGAATGACCTTTTTATTGCAAAAATATCTGTTAAGATAACCGGGGCTATTATTACACAATTCTACGATTTAAATAATTTTCCAATGTTCTATTTTCTTTTTCTTGGGGAGGGAGCCAATTGGCCTTAAGGCTCGCACCCCCCTGGGCGGTGGTGCACCTAGGGGTTGACTGACCACTGTTGACAGATATTTTTGCTAAAAAATTCCACCCCTAATAATAGTATAGTATTATTATAGAATCTCTCCTAATAATAATATAGTATTATCCTAATCCTAATAATCCTAATAATCCTAAACATCTCCTAATAATAATGAATGGTATTGCCAGAATGGAGTTACAAAAATTCTGACGTCGTTAACATAATCGATTAAAGCCTGTTACACAAGTCCGTATAAAGAATGGCACACGGTCGAAATTTCGAACAGACAGCACGGGGGCGTTCGTTCGGTTCCCGAATTCTTTTCGGTATTTTTTTATTCGTTGAACGTACGGGCGGATATGAGTTGACGCAAACGATAAAGTATTTTCGCGCGAGAAATCATTTACATGCAATTTAAAACTAGTTTAATGGTGGCCCGCTTCAAGTATGCATCAATAATCGCCGGTGGTACCCGTCGGTTGACGTCAATCTGACGAATATCGCGAAGACGTAAAATGTTAAGGCGGCGCCGTTTAGTCGGGCACACGAATCGGTTTTATGGATATAAGATTAGGGATTCAAATTTCCGCTTTCGAAAGCGCGTGGAAGGTAGATCCTACGCGTTCATGATTTTCTTCTTCCTGGACGATAAAATATCGTGGAATACGGAAGGATCTTGCTTTGGAAAATAAGAGCAAATGAAAATGTAATTGTTTTTATTTTATTATTCTGGCTGATTTGCAAAGTGGATTTCTTTAATTATTGTTGTAATTAGTGTCAATTGTACGCGTGGGGCTTGTGTCTGTTGATAATTTAATAGACTGAGGATTTTTATGCAAAATCTGTCTGCATTAATTGCAGGAAACAGAAGCCATATAGATTTTTTTTCTGGCTTGAATAATCTGAATAAGTTGGGAATAATGTATTAAGGTTTCTCAATTCTTTTAATCTTTCTACTGTTTTAAATTGTACCCACTCTCTTTTTATTATAAATACGTATTGGCAATGATTACTGTTGCTTCGATTTCGCGCAGCCTTTCACAAGACTGGCTCAAAGGACTTGTCATTGGCATGCCTTTTCTCGAAGACGAATCGCATAAATCGTGAGCAATGTCTGGCGCCAGACGCCACCGATGTATATCGTACATCTGTCGGAATTTCTTATGGTCCATAACGCGAAGCCACTTTGGAAGGCTGAGTATATTCCAGAAGGATGTCCAATAATTTATAGAATCGCCTTTTTTTTATAATGGAACGCATTGAAATAGTTGTGTTCAACTTTTTCAAGTAAATTTGATAGCTTGTACTGTATGAAATAGCGCTAAACAATATTGAAGTAATTAAAAATATTTTCTAATTTCTTTGTCTATGATAAAATCTTTACGAAAGACGTGCTCTTAAATTGAATGAAATTTCTCCGTTTATCGCGCAATAATACATATACGATTTCATCGAGAAAATTCTGTAGGTGAACGAGATAGGCATATGTTGTAAATATAAAAATATATTTGACAGTTTAAAATTGATACAATTATCAACGATCTTTAAGCTTTCACAGTAAACAATTTATTATCAACAAAGTAAAATCTTCCATAGTTCCATTCCATTTGGTATAACTTCATAGAGCCTTATGATACAATTTAAAGTCTTCGTAGAAATCTTCAAGCAATCATTTGCTTGTTCCGTATTTGCTGGCCAATAGTATAATTATAGTAACGTACTCTTAAGACCGACCATAAGCGTGATGTGACTGGTGAGCTGTAAACACATTTTAATGGTACTGTAACTTCTTTTGAAAGTATGATTAGATTATTGGTAATAGACAACGAATTAGACTCACGTTTATAAAAGTCCGATAAGTGTACATTGGGCAGTAGAGAACGAACTTTTTTTAACACAGTTGCTTTTGAAGCAGAAGCTGCATTGATATTCCATATCTAAACAAGAAAATGAAACATGTATCGTAAGTATCGGTATGTAGACAATTAAATTGATTACATTGTCTCATTGAATACAGTAAGTCCTCGACTTGCACGGTTAACATTAAACCTACTACTGCCGGTCAAATGACCTGTCTCATATTTTTAATTTCATAATTATTGAAATTATGACGTTGGTTATATGGTAAACGATTCGCTAAATTTCTTTATTTCTGATTCACTTCTAAGAATCCATGTAAAACGAGCCCATGCAAGTCGGAGACTGTACTGAAAAACTGTACTAAAAGAATTACTTGAATTATATCTTCTTTGTCTCTAATAGATACAGTTATTCCACAGATTTCGTCGTCTTCAGCCACACATTCCGCGAACTGTTCTCCAATAGCTGCAAGCACCATTTCCTTCCAAACTTCTTCCTAAAAAAAAATGATTTTCACTAGAATGTTTGTGATGTTCATCAACAGAAGTTACAATACCTACGGTATTAGACTTATGGCACTTTAATCTCCATGTTCCACCACGTTGATTAATAGGTTCCTCCCATAGCGGGTATCTCTCGTCTCTCATCAAATGATAACTATATCTAACCTGGAATTGAAAAAGTATATAGATCAAGATATGATAGTACACATACTTAGTTTTCAATAGTAATGATTCATTTCCTGTCTCTTCGAGATTATACATGTCAGAGAATAACAATGGATACCGATAACAGTATAAAAACGTAAATAATAATGCGAATAGAAAAATAGCGAATCAGTCGTAGAAGTACAGAATTTCGTTTAACTTTGGCGAGATCAATATGAAAGAAAAACTCTACTAACCTGCATGGAGCTGGCATTTGGTATATTATTGATGACAGCCCAAAAGCTCTGCACTGTGTTCACAGTGTAAATCTTCGTTAAATTTTGTTTATATTCCTCGACAGTTATGCCAGACACAGCTCTGTTAATTTTACAAATTTTTTGATCTGTATATATACACTATGAACAAAGAACGAAGTGAATGTTTTATGTAGCAATGTTTTTTCGTTGTTTACGATAGGCGCGACGATATCTATAGACGAAAATGATTTGCGTACGTTTCTGTGACGTTTCGCGACAGAACAAAACAAAGAAGGCGAAACCGATATGTGCAATAAACAGCGCTACGGATTCGGAATATTACGCAGCGCAAATTGTTGATAAACGTTCTTACTTATCCAGCCAAAAAGTCCAGGAAGTTTGCAACGGTGTTCCCAACGATTCATGTTGCTCGATCGTTTTCACAGTTTCGTCGGAAAACACCGGCGTTTTCGACAAGTCCGCCGAGTTCTCGTCTTTTGATTCGCACTCCACCGCGGCCATGTTCAAAACGACAATAAACTTGTGTACACAGGCGCTGCGCACTCCCACGCACACACACACACGCACATGCCTGTCGTCATAACATTAACGATCATGTGATCTACTACAGATCAAGCTTGATCTAGCTACAGTAAGCGTAACAGCGATTTAAACTTATTGATACTCCATAATAAGAACTGCAGAGGTTGATTCAAGATACAGTCAGCAATATTTACTCTGTAAAATTCGAAAATTAGCACACGAATCCATGGAATGCTCATCTTTTTTACCGGTGGAGTAAGAGCCTGTTCAGACACGGCGGAAACCGCGCTATTTGAACTGCGCGGATCTTATTACATTAGCGTCAATGCATTCGTTCACACGTGACCGCGCGGTTCAAAGATCCGCGCGGCCGCCGCCTTTGAACCGCAGGAAATCAAATCCGCGCGGTTTCCGCGTGATTTTGTTTACTATGATTTCTAAAACTTCGCCCCTCTCCAGTATTTCAGCGCGGTTACCGCCTCTTCTTGAACGACTGTCAATTTTGACGCGGTTCAAATCGCGCGCGGACGTAATTACATTAGCGTCAATGCATTCATTCACACGTGACCGCGCGGTCGAACAATCAAAAACAAAAATTGCGCGGTCGAAAACGCGCGGTTTCCGCCGTGTCTGAACAGGCTCTAAGAAAAACATCCTGTAAACAGGATCCAAGTTCTCTATGGCTTAGAAATATCTCTTACAATACTGAAAAAAAGCGTATGTGAAAATTAGTTTAAATGAACGCTATTTTAATTTTTAAAGAGTTACATGGAGGGCTAAATCATTCAAACTTGTCCGCTACCTAACACCACTGGTTTAAAAATTAACGGCCGAGTTTGAATGATTTAGCTCTCCATGTTCTCCTGTTCTCCACATTCAAATTGAAAACGAAAGTATCGAAAACGCTTATTTTGAAATAGTATTATCAAAAATTAAGGACATACAATAATTGTATTGTAATACGTGGCAATCATTGTATTTTCCAAATACAATAAGTGAAGGAAAGAAACGTCAGAGCCTGATTATTAGATGTATATTTTCCGTTCTTCCTAAATATAGGTACGAAAATATAATTTGTAATTTATTGTTTCTTAAATGACTACAGTTCGTTTAATAGTTTAAAATAAAACGAAGATTTGTGTTGAAATCTTGTTTTTCTTTTGAACGAATTACGTAACAATAATTTCTATAGAAATTTCTCGTAAAGTTTAAAATAATAGAATTCAAATGATAATGATAATAAATATAATTTAATTCAAAGTGTTGTAGTCAACATAATTTCAAGTACATATTTGTTCTTATATAACGAGTTATTTTTCAGTGTTACAATTTCGATCTGAAGACATTCGTAAAAAGGACCAATGATATAAGAGCTGCGGTTGTATTTAAGTTTCTCATTATAGGTATGCGTAAATATCCAAGTGATTAAATAAGACATTCTAATGAACAATGAGTATTTACAATGAATCGAAGCGTTTAAATATATCTAGAAGAGCGATGGACAAGTATTCTAGCTGTTGGTGTAACAGCACTTACAGTAGATGTTACGATGAAATCGAACACTCGAGTAGAAAATAATTTATAGGTATATGTATTTTGTAGGGGTGGGCGGGTTTCGGCGACTCGGATCGGGTCGGGACCCGAACCCGAATTTCCAAGTGCCCGCCAACCCCTACTATTCTGTAACATTCATACAAAAATGAATAAACAGTGACCACTTGATAATTGATTCTACACAATACTACAGTTTTACTTTTACTATTTGCGCATACCTACTACTTCACTTATCAACGGGCACAATTCCGACAATGATTCTGCTTAGTGTAATTTATAAGAACAATTGTTAAAGAATACTCGAGGCCCAGCTCCAAACATTAAAAATTAAAATTGGTTGCAAACAAAGAAACGTAAAAACGAAGAAAAGCATATTAAATACTTAAATCCTCCATTTCTTGAATTTACATTAACATTATTTATGATTATAATCGCAAGCAAACAGTTTTCAGATGTATACAATTAGAACTGTGTTTTGTAATTTCGTATAAAACGTCTACATAATATACAAAACACAGGAAAAAATATATATATATATAACTTTCATCGATCATCAATTCGGTTTTGTAGTGTGCAATTAAATTGTTGATGGAGAAAAGCATTATCAATACCTACGAGTATAAAGAAATTGAATGATAAGTCAATAAATTAATTTATATATCGATCGTAGCACGTTATAACAAACTTATGATTCTTATGTTTTAATTTCTTTCTTTTTTGTTTCAATATATAGTCTCCTAGATTGTCGCGTCTTGAACAGATTGTTGATGGATCGTGCACAATCCAAAGTAGGCATCCTTGTGACAAATATACAATATAAATTACAGCTATATTAAAAATTGAGGATTTCCGATTTACATCGTAAATCGCCGTAGAACAACTGATATTGTTATCGCGAGCAGTAGACATCTCAATTTCTCTTTTGGTTCAATGAATTCTTGTACGTTTCTGTCCATTAATGGTTTATACGATAATCTCACTTCAAATGCGAATTAATTGCACAGAACTAAATGGTCAACCAACTATGAATGACAAAGGATCAACAACACCCTTCTACTGAAAACCTTTCTGCACCAAAGTTTCTAATGATGGAGTCAGCAAAGAAATGAAAAAATGCCAAAGCTAAACTGTTGATAAATGCGAAAGGATAGTGGGTGCCCTACATGCATGCAGTGCATTGTCTCACAATAGAAGATCCTAGAACCTAGCATCGTAACACAATTGTTCACAATGTGTGGTGATCGTTGACACGAAGAAAGATATTGACTTTCGATTCACAAGTTTTATTATTTACAAGCAACTGATCTATTATACAAATGTAAATTTGGTGGACTTTCTTGAAGAATCTTTTTTCTTTTCTTTTTCTTTTTTGTTCATTGTACTGGAAAATTAGATTTGTAGGAAATAACAACAATGCCGTGGCTAAACGTACTTTTTGGTTTTCCAAGTGGTACACAGGTTTTTCTTTGTACCGATAACACGTAACGAATGAATAAACATACATAATTAAATAAATTACAACGTACTGCAGGACACATGCCTAGCCTGAATTGATTTTAAAAATCACATGGAAGAATTTCTATTTAATTCGGTAGTAGTAACGCCAAGTTGAATAACTTTAAGAATTTTGGAGAATTTATTAAATATATTAGGTCGCATTCAGTTACCTTAAAAAAAAACAGACAAAACAACGCGTAACGTATTAAACCTAATATTAGTTTACAACCTATCAAACACCGCTACTACTACCAGATTAAAACAGGGTGGGCGAAGGACTTATAACTGAGAATTATGTCGTATGAATGCTATTTAACCTACACTGGCATTAAAACGATTATGTATTGTTGTGTCAGATAAATGTCTTTCAACAAATAGAATATACTCTGTGCTATATTCGGATGTTAAAAATCTTTTTAAGAATTCGTTCGACATGGTTTGATGCACGTGTATGAAAGTTTTCAAACTGTTCATGATAAAGGGGTAGGGGGTATGTCAGGGGGATTTTATGAAAATGTTGATGCAGAAACTCCGAATGTACATCAGCTACATACGCATGTACAGTAATGGCTCGATAACTGTAATTAACTCAAGAGAAAAAGGATAGTAATATATGTATATAACTAAGAAAACCTTGCAATTGTTGAGCCACTACTGTAAATTGTAAGAAGTCCTTAATTTAAATTCGGATTATCACTAAGCAGCAGCTATAGATGGTAAAATAACTTAATGAGAGCTGCAGGATCATCGACAGTTAAACGTTCCTTGTACGGTATTAAAGAGACCAATCGCGACAATCGAGATTTCAAATTCTGTTGGTGTGACACATGGTGTTTGCAAGTTTGCAAGAGACCCGTGGAATTTCACGGAGTTTGATAAATTCGAGGAACCACCAACCGGCATTTAGGAGCGCGATATTGTTAAAGTGCCAAAGATTTACCGAAGCACAGAATATTTGGTGACTTTTGAATATTCGACTTCATGTTCCCACACGTGTCTATTTAACAATCGTATATCAGAAAATGTATGTTCAATGGACGATCATTCTTTGCTGGTCAAATATATTCTAAGCGATCTCTCTTTCCGACGAGTACGCGAGTTCATATCGCGCATTTCTTGTATCTTTGCTATGCTGGACTCATCTCGACTCGAGTTTTTGGACAGATCTCTTTTGCTCCTGCTATCCCTGATAAAACCAAACAAAAAAACAAAACAAAGACATTCCATTTATATTGTCAACTCGAATTATCTTCCAATATGTTGTGTACTCACCTATAAAAAAATAGAAAACCATTATCAATATCGAACTCGACGTCGGAGTCTGGCCCGTGCCATGTTAACTTCGTTTCACCACCTTCTCTATTATTTGCTTTTGCTATCTCTATATGTTCTTCAGGTATCAACGCTACCGCAGACAACTAAGTAGAAATATCGAATAATTATTATGCAATTCTACGTGTCTACACGATTGTAAAGCAGATATTTTATAGTTTTATTAATTACAAAGCCGTTTTTAAGGGGATAGAAATGCTGAGAAAATACGCAGATTCACTCACCTTTCTCCTCATTTCTGCTGTGGACTTCTCATCCATAACGATTTCCTGATACATTTCATATAACGTCTCCACATTAGCAACTCGCACTATAATTTGGCTGCTGTTGGTAACAGGATCGTTATCAGTTAACTTTTGTATGACCATCTCAGAATTTGGATGCAACTGTAATTCATCAAGCTTCTGATGATCCAAATACACTTTAGTCGCCAGCAACAGGTGTTTCTCTCTTAGCCGACATCTCTTCAACGGTATATCTATATCCCGCGCATCCTTAATATTTTCTAAGATGTCTTTCTTTGCCTCGGCGACCGTTATGTCCCTGGATAATATCCACGCACCCAAAAATTGGAACAGCTGTACATAATATCGAAAGCAAATGCGCTGATAAGTACATGGAGAATATCAAAGAAACCGATTTATGTATATTAACATGAACGCACGCGACTTACGTTATCCATCACGGTATACACCCGGTATATTTTTATTTTAAAGTCAAAGAAACGTCCAACTTTCACCGTGAAATACTCCTCATCCTCTCTGTTAAGAAGATTCTCTTGGAGTTTATAGTACGCAGAATCTTCAAGATCTTCGGACTTGTAGGAAATTTTAAAATACTCTTTCGGCACACCGATATATGGCTCTAGTTTAGTCTTAAGCATACTGTACTTCATCTTTCTGGATACTTCTACTTTCAGAACTGCAAAGAGGAAATAATGTACATTTAAAATTCTCAAAGAACGATAACTTTCGGCGTTGTTCGCAATTGAATGAAACGCATGTTCGTACATTGATTATCGTTATCCTCGTAGGGTGTAGCTTTAAAATAATAATCTTTATCATCAGTCTCGACATTCGTATTGAATGGACGGTACGGTTCATTAAAATCGTCGAACTCGAGAGGATCCCCGACTAATGTTTTATCACTGTCGCTAAGGCTGCTGTCCTCGCTGTTACTCTGTTCCGGTGTGTTCCACTTCTCGCTCTCTCCCAATTGTGGACTCGCATTCTTTGCCGATACATCCTCGTTACTAATTCCGATTTTTAAAACCGAATTGCTCTTAGGAGTCTCGGCACGTTGCGGTTGCGTGTTGCTGTTATTTCCTTTGGATGGACTCTCGGCGGTAGGTTTCTCTGTGTCTGTACATCTCTCGCCTAACGTTGAGTTAACCCATTCTATCATATAGCGTTCGATTAAAATTTGCGGTACAACACGGTCGTAATGTTAGAAACTAATAATAATGCATAACTTACGGTCAGTTATTTCGCTAACTTTACTCGGATCGGGCAGTTTCAAATGGAACGTGAGAATGTTTTCGTGATTCGTATAATTCGATATAATGTCGCACAACGTTGTCGTCTCCACGAACGATTTCAATTCGTCGTTGCACATGGACATCACAAACACGTCGACGTTATCGGACAGATCGGTATTGCTCAATGGAGTAGACTCATCGTAATCGAACACTCTTAACTGGCTTCCCGGTTCCCCGAGTATCACTGTTACATTGCTAAGCTCGATATCGAATAAATCTGATAGCACTTTTTTATATTGGCTGACCGGTTGAGTACGCAGGGCTCGCAGTTTCAACGGGCCTTCCGTGATCTTCTTCTCAGCGACATCGAGAACGTATACTTTCGTCGTGATCACTGTATATTTGTGGTAGAAAAAAATGCGTTTAACACGTGACCAAGAATATGCGGTTTCGACTTTTACTACGCGATAGTAAATTTTTTACTATAAAGAACAATTCAAAATCTTTTATAATAACATCACAATATTTGTTTAAAGTTGCCAAATACAAATATTCTATAAGAATCGCATAGTGAAAATCGAAATGCCAAAAAAAAAAAAAAGAAAAAGTTGAAATTTGTTGGACAATTCACATACCATTCTGTTCAGTCTCAATGTCCACCTCGTTTTCGTCCCGTATTTCTAACATCAACGTATACCCATCTCTTTTCCAAACATCTGCGAAAGATTTCTGTTCCATTCCTTCGTAACGACACAAGACAAGCTTGTTGATGGAATCGTAACGGACTAAGCGACACTGTTTCAGATCTGTCGTCGGCAACTGGAACATCTTGCAAACCATGTTTGTAGCTTCCGACCAAGTTATGTCGGATAAAAAGTTCATCTTGCGCGAGTGCATTTTCGAAGCGTGCACATAACAAATCGGTGCTTCGATCGTGAGCTTCCGTTTCAACAGTGAACATGGTTTAACCTCGCAATCCGCCAACGTGAAAGATAGACCGTCCGTGATAAATTTACAGTTCATCTTGTTCACTTCATCCTTTTGATATGACCCCTCCCTTAATTCTTTGTTGTGAGATCTTTCAAATCTTTCCCTTCGAAAAATCATATTATCCTTGTAATTACGTGCGTACGAGGGCCTGTCTCTCCTCTTGTAATCCTCGTTCTCTTTCATTTTCTTCAACAATTTCTGAAATGTTTAATCACGTGACAAATGCTGAACGCAAGCAAGTTAAAACATAGTTAATAGATAGTTAGTACATACCTGTATGTGGCTTGGAAAATCCTGCACTTGCATAGGCAACACATTACGATCAGGATCAATTTGTCTGTACATAAGCATGTATGCGTTGGTACTGCTACACGGTCCACTATAGTACGACCTGGTTGGACCACCGCCATATGTTTTTTGAATATCGTCATTCGTTATCTAGAATTTTTCAACTCGTCGTAATTTGTACATTATACGATATAAAATTCAAGCCAAGATTCAACTAGTCGATATCCGCAAGTTATTGTTATCAATGTGAACGTATAGCTCATACCTGAGTCACAGTTTGATCATTGAAGCACAGCCATTCTTGCGTTCTGAAGTCTTTTATATAAGCATAATAGTGACCACCGCTGGCACTGCCGCTGTGTATCATAATTGAAAACAACTCGTAATTATAAGGGCCCTCCACAGCATTATTATCACGATTTTTGTCGTTCTCGTAATTATGTTCGGTACAATTTGACGACGTCGGACCGTTACTTAGAACGTCCACTCCTGAAGGAAATAAACTGCTTTCATTAATTCTCTTGAACTTCGTTCGCCTCGATAATATCAACCTACCTTCGTCGTCCTCATCTGGATCATTATTTTTCGTATGATTACTATTAGAAAGACTATTCTCACACGGAGTGTAATCATCGTCTAAAGTACCGAAATCTATTGTTGAGCTGTCATCGGATTTGGCTAGGTTCGTGTTCTTTTCGCTGACCGTAGATTCTTCATTCGTCGTAGGCAATATGAATTGATTTAAGTTTAATACATTTGGAAAAGTGACTCTGAGATTAAAAAATGAAATATGATAGTATAAAGCTTACAGAAACTGTCACTGTATATTCGATATGTTAATTCGTGTACACACTCACTTGTCGTTGAGCTTAACTCTGCGAAATGTGTTGAAGTCGAAGTCGAATCTCTTCAGATGCAACGTCAAAAGATATGGAAATTTCATGAATTTCAATCCTTTGTGCGCGTCACACTTTTTATTACATTTCTCGCAATGATATTGGTTGTTTCCTTCTAATGTTTCATACTGTACAAATGCTCTTAAGGCTTCTTCCTATGAAAAATTATGTTTTCTCTTTGTACATTTGATTACGTGCATCGCCGTGTTCGTCGAAATATACGCTTCGAAAACTCACCACGCTACTATATGCTACATTACTACCAAACGGTCTTACTGGCAACGGTATATCGAGGAACGTGTCTTCCCTGGACTTTTCGGTTCCACATTCCAGACATTTAACGTAATCGATCATTGTTCCTGTTAACGTAAAGGTCAGATCACAAATACTTTTTAATGGTTACAATTAGACTGCGGATGTTTATGGAATTTTCAATATTTTCAAAATCCTATTTTCATTTTTCACGGATCTTTATGCAAAATCATAAATGTTTGCATTGATCGCAGGACTATTAAGCTGAAACTAATTGACTAATTTAACATTGATGTCCCTCAATCTTTTTAACATGTTTACAGCTTGAAATTAAACGTAGACATTTTTGTCGCGAACACATAAAGATCCGTAGTCTAGTTATAATAGTCTGTAACAAAATTTGGAGTTGTACCTTCGTAAAACTTGTTGATTAGATCGGCTTGTTCGGTGTTTTTAAATTTTCGTTCTAACGCTTCGAACATTACCCTGCAAAGCTCTTGAATGTCGTGTTGCTGCCAGGCTTCCGTGGAATCCCAACCGAAGCTTTTTGTTAACGCCGTAGTTTCCACAGCCGATCTGGACGACGTCTATAAATAAGGTCTTATTATGGATCTTGTCGAAATGGAATCGTGTCAGAGATTCTGATAACCATGCGCAACATATTAATACCTGTAAGTTTAAGAATAATTTTTGCAATTGATACGGAATACTAATAGTTTCATCTTTCTCCGATTCGCCCGTGTATTCCCAATTGTACAGTGCATTTCGAAATTCAGGAGTCATGTACAATGCTTGGAGTAAACTATTTAAATAACATGTCATCGCTTGGTTTACCAAACCGACGTAACCTGAAACAATAACGTATGAAAATTCTAACAATGCCGAACGCATTGGTATGAAAACATGTTTTCAAAAAGAAGAACAATGTTACAAATGAGATTCGATCATATACCTGTTTCAGGTCTAATAGAACTTTTAAAATCAACATTATTATCTTCTTCCAATACTAATGATTGATGAAGAGATTCCGGCTGAACACAGTGTTGATTAAAGATCCCTGACAAAGTGTCTGTTGGCCTCACAACTAAGAGTGTATATTTATATTTTACTAAGTCTTCGGTATTAGAAAAACCTACATCAATTTCTGACATAACTTTATCTTTCACTTCAGATAAGTCAATCTGATGATAATAAGGTATATCGTTAATTTAATCGAGAAGAGTATAAGTAAATGGTACAAATGAGAATAGCAGAGATATTAACCAGTTTCCCGGGCGATCCCAGGTACAACTTAAAGTTGTCCGCCTGTATTTGATAGTTGTTTTCGATGTATTCGTACAGATTTTGAACACTGGTTGTCGAAACAAGGGTGTACGAGGAATTAGTAACATTCTTATGCACTGCTCCTTGAGGTAGAAAAAACTCGATTGGACATGAATGAATTATAGGACCCATGATCTGTAAATAAAATAAATCGACAGTTATCACACAGTTCGGTATGAACGTACAAATTATTAAAGTAACATTCTACGTGTATTAACGACGAAAAAGATTATTCTTCGCAAATTGTTTTAACACGCTGCAAAACATCTTTCGTCTTTTAATACTAATTAGTAGACTGTGGATCTGTATGCAATTATGGCTTTTAAAAATTTTCAAGACACACAGGATATAAAACACAACAGAATTTCATACAATGTTAATTCATTTCAGATCTAGAACGACTACTAGCATGGAAATTGAAAATTGCATAAACATCACCAGTCTACTAATTATACATTTAAATATTAGTATATGAATTCTTCTCTCGATCGATGCATGTACAGTTTCAAATGAATACAAAGGGAAATGATGTCTCTTAAATTCTATTCTCTTTTAAATTCTATTCCCCCTGCTATCTTTATGTCTACAGAAAGAACTGGAAACTGATTGTTACATTCCTTTGCGATTTATAGTTTGCCATTAACAAAGACTCACAATCTTGGTACAGTGGATACTTTTTGATGGTTAGCAAATATGTAGGTGGTATGTACGAGCATTTTATCTAAAGTGTTAATATTAATATTATACGTATAGAAAGATTTTATTGGATTATTGTACCAATAAATATTACCCTATATATATTATCAGAGAGTGAAGGTAAGATTCACTTTGAAATATTGAATTTATTATTTATAAATGAACTAATGGAATATTTATTAGTAATTTTCAGACAAATATAATTGGCGTCGTGCCATGCTAAAGGTGGAAAACGAGTGAAATCTATGCAACACAGTGAGATACTACTCTGCACAGTATGACACAGTAAGTAAAGCCTATAGAGCCTCCAGTTATATTTAGAATGTCTAAACGAAGACTTGGAAAATGGCTCTCTTCTCCGAGATCAGAATTCTCCCCTCCTTTCCTCCTTTTCTTTCTCGCTCTCTGAGAAAGACATTGCCAAATAATTGAAAGTCTATAACCATCCCACAGAAATGTGACTTCATTTTTGTTTATTTATCGTCTAATAATAGCCAAGCTACCCAATGAAAATTACATCGATCCAATATTAACAACATGCCTCTGTTAATAGATTTAGAAAACATATGTATTTTATTTAAATATAATTAGACTACGGATTATTATGCTATTATGACAAAAATGGATAGTTGCAATTTAAAACAGTGAACAGATTTTAAAAAATTCAAAAACCTGGATGTATTTACTAGTTGTAGCTTATGAACATTATTAAAGAACAAAAGAGACGATTACTTGTTCCTTGTTTGTTGTAGTCGACGTATATAATTTTTATCTTGCATAAAGTTCCGCAGTCTAAATGTAATAAACGAACAAAAACATTTCGCTGTGAAATAAATCTGTCTATCGAATTGTTATTAAATTAACGATTACGTTATACATATTCGAAACTTACCTAACAGTCCTGTTTTATAGAAAATATCGTTTCTGTCAAAATAAGTTATAGAATCCAATCCGTGTACACCAACTGATTTGTTCAGTCTAAAAGATTGAAAGTAACGCAATGTTAATTAAGCCGGGGCCCAGAAAATCGGAATAGAGTCTTGAGTTACAAGACTAACATTTGCATTAACTATCGACGGTATCGCATGGTACGCATCTGAATATACATTCCACCAGTTACGTATTTTAATCGTAACGATCGTTCGGATTAACTGATGGGCATGGTGTTTTCATTTTCCGTACTGGTACGAAAACGAACGAATCGTTATCCGATTTCTCTGGTTCGAAAATAAAAAGAAAAGGCGGAACAATGATTCAAGAGATACGCGAGACACTTATTTAGAACCGTTGCGTCGGTTGCCGGGTCTTTCTGACCCAGTCAGAACGTGTTATAGCGTGTACTAAGACCGCTAAGCAGCTTCCGAAAACTGACTTTTTACATTACAGTATTCCGTGTAAATTGTTCTCCAGACTTGAATCGGTCCAACGGCGGACGGTTAAAGAGCGAAACGCGGGTGGCACATTCGAAATCGTGTCCGAAGAGGTTCTAAAGATAAAAACAACATATACTACGATGCAAACAAAAGTCACAGAAACGAGGAGTCCACAAACAGGAGCACAGTTTCGATTCTTCTCGCACAATTGCCGTTGGATTGTTTCGTAGAACGGCGGAAAACGAGGAAGAACGTGCGCGGAAACTCTCGCTCGCGGTTTCAAAATATTTATGCGATGAAAAAGCAACAGGACGTAGACGAACAAAAATTGCGGGTACAACATAGAGAAGATCGGAATGCACTCTCGTGCCAATGGAAGCGAGTTAGAGTAGGAACGTTCCTTTTTGTTTTCGTATCGATCAGAAGAATCGTCGTACGGAAACGATGCACACAGGTTTCACGGTGATATTTAGCGGTCTAATGGAAACGGAAACATCTCGAATTGATTACCGTACCAGTTTGTTATCCCGACACTAACGAGAACGAACGTATCCGAAGGTCTTATGAAATGGCTGGTCGTGTAGTACATGCTGCGTCACAGTTTATATGCCTCTGAATCATCTATATTTAAATAACTCGCTCGGAAACACGAGACCACCCGTGTGTTTCTTTATTCTGTGAAACCTAACCAACGTTCGTTTACGTGCACCGTTGGAAACAAAGTCAACAACAAGATCCGATTCCTTACCGAAATCACAAATGCGCAACATTCACTTTACGCCATATTTCCTAACTGTGAACGCGTTTCGCGATTTCGACGCTAGGTGGCTACCGAATACCAGCTGTTTTCGCAGTTACTCTAATTGACAGGTTTGATCGAAGCACAGAACGTTGGAGATCGGTGTGTCCATTGTCCGGTGGTTTCGCGTGGAGCAAGTTTTAGTGCGCATGTCTAAGGAAGTTGAATCTGTGAATACAATGGCGGAGAAACATACGCACAAAATATTTATGCAATGAAATTCACGCAATGTCTTTACCACAGACAATGAGTAGGCGTTCAACCAGGGTAGTGTCACTCAATGTATTTTTCTGTTAGCACGAAATCGAACGCCATCTGAATTTTGTGTACCACAACTAACGGGTCAAAACGCGGGGATTTGAAATCCATACTACCCATTCCTTGCTAATTTATAATTTTTATTTAAATATAAAAAAAATTAAAAAATTTTATTACATTTTAAATACGTTCTATTTCAATATTGAATGTTTTACATTTATAATTACATATTACTACTATTGCATTACTACTATTTACAATGTTTCCTATATTTACTATTTCTAATCGCGATGCACTGTTTAATAAGTGAACATGAAGTTGGTAAAAGTCTTTCGCGCTTGCCACACATTAAATCATTAAGATATTTACAAAAATTGCGAATTGCATACAAAACTAAATAATCTAAAAATGAATCAATAATCAAATTTTTGTGGTCGCACGTAAAACTGAAAACTACATGTTTTCTTATAAAATGTTTAATTGTACTTTTTACATTACTTTGTACATTACACCTATATAAAACCAGGCGCGCTATATTGTAACTTCTACATAAACACCGTAAAAAGTAATCATTAAGAATAATATTTCTATTTCTACATACATTCAATTTCTCCATTAAGACTGTCGAAAATCTCGTCGAATTCCTTGATAATCATTGCAGTCCCACTGCTTTTGCTGTCCATGCAGAATTCTCCTGTAACATCAGTTTCATCTGAAAAGAGAAATACAATCTTTACTTCAAATTAATTATAATAAACAGTGGACTGTAATCGTAATGCTAATACTTACTATATGTCGTGCCATAATATTTATAGCTGCAGCCATCGAGTGGTTAAGGACTTGGGCGGCGAACGATACTTTGAGAATTACTCTTGCACAGTAGTGTGTTTGTTTTGTGTGTGTTGTGTGTGTTGTGACATGTTTATTTTGTGTTACAGTAGTTACAGTACTCATCGGCTTCTGCAGCACAATCAAGGTGTTGCAGTACAGCGTAGTAGAAGTCTGACGGTGTGTCGGGTCTAGCGGACCAACTCGACAGTCTTGTTATAAATGATTAGAATATAATTTATATGTCTTGGAAACTGCTTTTAGTAATATAAATAAAATGTTCTGGTAACGCATTTCGATCAGGAAAATTTCATAGTAGCTAGACTGTGCTGATCTCCTCCTCAAAAGAGCGAATTAATTCGTGTAAAGGAGCGCATAGTTTTCCCGTAGTTCAAATTTCAATTTCAAACGAACCGCCGAACAGTTGCGCCGCGAACGGCGATCTTCTGAACTACAATCAGACCTCCGTACAGCGCCATTCTGTGTAGTGGCGGAACGCTCAAACTGTTAGCCAAATGTTATCGACTGTCGATAACCAAGATGTCCGGCTAACAGTTACCTTTTTATCTTTGTGTAGCACATTTATCTAATAGAATATGTTCCTTTTTCAGATTTATCCATTGGCTTCTGCAGCACAACCGAGGCACTGCAGTATAATAGTAGAAGTCTGACGGTGTGCCGGGTTTCACGGAGCAACTCGACATTCTTGTTATAAATGATTAGAAAATAGTTTATATGTACATGTACAAAATAATCACTTGTTGTATGAATATGAAATGAATAAATAAAGAGAGTGTGGTAAACGTATTTATCTTTTTATTTGTTGAATCCCAATCTTTTCCCCAACATTTCCCAATTTTCCATCACTGTATTTTCGTAATTTTTCGAGCGGCTGACTTGCCATGGACTTGTACTACTGAAATTGCGGATACCTCCTTCGATATCATATTCTCCTAATACAAAGTTCAAAATTGGCGAAAATTTTCGAAAACCTCGAAAATTGAACTTTGTATTAGGAGAACATGATATCGAAGGAGGTATCCGAAATTCAGTAGTACAAGTCAACGGCAAGTCAGACGGTCGAAAATTGGCGAAAATTTTCGAAAACCTCGAAAAATGAACTTTGTATTAGGAGAACATGATATCGAAGGAGGTATCCGGATTTCAGTAGTACAACTCAACGGCAAGTCAGACGGTCGAAAATTGGCGAAAATTTTCGAAAACCTCGGAAATTGAACTTTGTATTAGGAGAACATGATGTCGAAGGAGGTATCCGAATTTCAGTAGTACAACTCAACGGCAAGTCAGACGGTCGATAATTGGCGAAAATTTTCGAAAACCTCGGAAATTGAACTTTGTATTAGGAGAACATGATGTCGAAGGAGGTATCCGGATTTCAGTAGTACAACTCAACGACAAGTCAGACGGTCGAAAATTGGCGAAAATTTTCGAAAACCTCGAAAACTGAACTTTGTATTAGGAGAACATGATGTCGAAGGAGGTATCCGGATTTCAGTAGTACAACTCAACGACAAGTCAGACGGTCGAAAATTGGCGAAAATTTTCGAAAACCTCGAAAACTGAACTTTGTATTAGGAGAACATGATGATGAAGGAGGTATCCGAAATTCAGTAGTACAACTCAACGTCAAGTCAGAAGGTCGAAAATTTTCTAAAATCGAACTTTGTATTAGTTTGTATTAGGAGAACATGATATGGAAGGAGGTATCCGAAATTCAGTATTACAACTTGATGACAATTTGGATATTCGGGAAATGATTGGAGATTCAATAAATATATTCGTAGGTACGTTTGTCTACTGTTTGTTTATTCATTTAATATTCATACATAAAATGTTCAACGACTGGTTACAAAAGCCGGTTCTCGTCCTATCACGGATCACAGTGTTGGGTGCGACCACTATGTACTTGGATGCAAAAGGTGGATTCGGAACCCACTGTAAGAGACAGTAGGTACCCCTGACAGAGGTTGAAATAATCTCCCGCTGAATGCGGATTGCGGACTGGCCTGGTAGAAGAGATTTGCAATCGTTATAGCTGTGAGGAAGGGTCCAAAATGCCCCTGGGCGGTGGGCAACCTGAGCGACCATCATCAGGACCAGGCAGTGTTCCGATTGGAGCACCAATTTTTGCGCATGCGCAGCAATTTCAGCCACAGTAACGTAACCTTTTCGATGATATCGGATAGCTTGAGCACCCCGCAGCTTTTAAAAATTTCTTAGTATATACTGTATATACATATAAAAGGACAAGGGGTTAAGCTATCCTTAAAACGTTAGTTATATGCATAAAATGCATATAATTTAAAGAAAATTATTGCTATCACTGGCATTTTGTGGTGTCGGTACTATAGATTCCTGTGGACACCATAAGGTGTCACATTCTACCGTATCGGTCGGAACTAATATCATGAGAGTGCGATAATTCTTTATTCTTGTAACATTTGCTTTACGTAACATTCCATAGGTAGTTCTGGCATCGCTGATTGCACGCGTTCGAATAAAAATCCGCAGGACACGCAATTTAGAATTCCAGCATTATTTAAACATTTTAAAGCAACAATGATTCGCCGCGATATCGATTCACTGAGATTGCACGTAAATAGAAATTTCCACCATTGAAAACATTTAATGCTGTCTCGAGAACAAAATTTTTCGTGTAATTATTTCATTCAATGTAATTCTATACTAAGATATATTATTTTCGAAAACAAGTGTAATTGTGGAGGAAGGACAGAACGATAGAAACGAACTAAAAGGGTGGATGGTGAGGTTGGCGATGACGAAGGTAGGGACAGGGGGAGATGGAAGCTAGCGTGAATATTTTTACCCAAGCCTGTTAACTACACTCTGTTATTTTATCTCACGTACACGGTTTTTCCAGCACTACCATACAGCGGCGCAGGAATATAAGTTTTAAGGCGTGTTTTGATAGCGTCAGGGTGTGTCAGCCGGGGCTTCCTACCTAATGGATCACTTCTTCGTTTATTCGTACATACTTTTTGAAGTGTGCGACCCCATGATACCTACAGTTCCTTCGGCACACCACAAATATCACCGATTAATTCCATCATTTCATCACGATTTCTTCTCTTTCTTGTTAATAAGTTTAGGAGAGTTTTCTTGCAACTTCTATTTCCAGTGTTACGTCCCAAGAATAGTTTACGTTATTTTGTATCAAACAAGAGATTTAGATTAGGGATAAAACTCAGTTTCGAATCTACTTGCATTCGCCGGCTTCGGTTCGGGTAATTGAGGATTCTCTCAAGAACAATTAGATTATGTTAGAAGTTAGGCATTCAAAATGAGTTGACAATTTATTTAATTGCAAAAGAAAACAATATTATACTTTAACTTAATTAATTATTAATATTTAATTGTTAGTAATTACCGTATGGTTGGTCTCAGAGTTGTTTCGGCCTCTGATCCGACGGGTTTACACGCCAATGAATTTTTAATTGAACTGATGGGTTGGTGTTCTGAATTAAACTTGACTTGAACTGAATTTTGAATTGAACTGATGCTTAGATTTTCTGAAACTGAACTGACTGCTCCTGGCGAGGGGCTGTCCCTTTTATAGTTTTGTTCATTCTTTGTCCTAAGCTTTATCTTCATGAGAATGGTGCGTCTTCTTCTTCGTAATTGGTAACATTTTTACCGCTTGGGGCCTCCACTTGACTTGAGCCGATAATTATACATTTTAGTTGAGTAAGTAGACATTTCCTTTTTTAAATCAGCTCCAAGTTGGGTTATTCACGTGACGATAATGATGACTGGATTTTTGCAGGAATTCTTAGGAATCTTTTCAGAAGAACCGCAGAGAAATTTGCGAGAAGATCTATTTAACCACGTTTTTTTCCAAATGGAAGAAGTTACAATAAACACAACGGAGGTGTCTTCGCAACAGCAATGATCCAGGTGGCATCCTGGATCGTTCACGAGGTTTATCGTAAACGGCAACAATCATTAAGACAATGGGAGTTGCGCCGTTAATCAATTCGGGACTTCGATCCGGGATAAACAAATGGGATCGAATAATTTGTTTTTGTACGCCACCGAAGTAGTCAACTATCTGGCACGCGAGCCTTGCACCGGCGGCACATAGTAGTCGAAAGACAGTGAGTGAAAGAGAAGTAGACAGAGAAACGGAAAGAGAGAGAAGGAGGGGGTGATAGAGAGGCTGAGGTCGTGAAAGAGGATCGCAGCATAGTTCAAAGACTAGGCGACAAAATCAATTATTTTGTTAAACAACAACTGATGTTGTGTTAGGTTTGCCAAAATAACCAAAACAATACCGTGGCTCATGGTGGGTCGTGCGTACGCCGCCTGCGCCGGTTCATTCAGCCCACCTCGTACAAGTTTCCATTCATCAGTAAATGTGGGATTCATCGACGGTCATTAATTAGTACACAGCGGGTTTTATGCGTTTACGAATAGGAACGATTTAAGACGGTCAAAATATTATAGAAGAATTTTAACGTATCACTTTCAATCACGTTAGACATACCAGTGGAACCTCGATTAACCGAATCCCGATTATAAACAAATATGCGTTTAAATAGGATTATGTTATGAAGGGAAATAAATTTAGAAAATAAAAAATTATTTCCTCGGTTATCTCGATTATCGATTGAGCCTTAATTTAAGCCGGTTAATCGAACTACAACTTTTTCCCGTATGGGACGATTTCGAGAAAATTGTTTTTTCGATTCGGTCAATCATACGCGCGTCGAAAGAGACGGTATGAACGAAGTCGACGAATGACAGTGTCCTCGCGTGTCTTCCTCGCGTAGCTTAGCCATTGTACGGGAAGAGGAACAGAGAGGTTGGTCCTCTGTCGCCGCGTTTTTACAGCCAACAAAAATATTGTTTCACGTAAATACGCGACGAACCACTTTCATCTCTTCCTTTCACACCTTTTAAGCGGTAAGCCTGCGGTGGAGTAGCCTAATTTCGATCAACACCATGTATTTAGAGAAAGAAAAACATTCCAAGAGTTAATAATAGTTGGTTAGCTGATTATACATAGATATAATTATTGCTGATTTTAGACAGCGGATTTAATGCATTTATGACTAAAATGAGCAATATCTTTATCTATCGAAAGCATAGAAATTTTCTGTTACATTATAATCTTGAATAAAACTAAGAATAATAATAATAATTTGTTTAATTCATCACTCATCCCTCCATCTAATGTTAATCTAATATATTAGATGCTCTCTCTTTCTTTTGGTTATTTCTTTCCTTTTTGCTTCGATACTCCTGAGCCAGTCTACTTTGTTAGTTTCTTTCACTCTTTTATTTTCTACTATCTTTTCTATACTTAAATTTGTTCTCTCCATCTCTTCACAATCTTCTGCCATATGCTTTAGTGTCTCCAGTAGATGACGTTATTGAGGGTGACTTGTCAGTTCACAATGAAAATTGCTGTGGACATTGAAGGCTCCATTAAAAAGTGTTTAGCCATGTACCCTAAAATTTTTCAAGCCTGTAATCTGTTAACACAGTAAAATTATTACTAGACTCAGCCTGTCTCGAAAATGAATTAACGTGTGACGTTCCTATCGGACGGTCTCGATTTTTTTCAAGATCAAATGATAACTTAGGGATTTATAGTCGTCGATAGATGTTCTCGCACGCTACCGATTACCAGCTGATCGGACTCTGGGAAGCCCATCGCACGTAGCGTTCACGTAGCAGCGTGTACACGTAGAGGGAGAGCCGCAAGAGCGAACGTTGTTATTACAGATGCCACTCGTTCGGGATCCTGGCGTATATTTCAGGCACAAAGAAGCCTCCTTCCAATCCGGAAGAGTGACGCCTAATTTTCGGGATCGCGTGTTCGTGTGCTTTTCTGAAAAACCGTGGGGGGATCCGCGATACCCATGTTATCAGTAAGAAAGATACACGACGACATCGCCCCTGCCAGTGTTAATCAGGAGAATGAATTTATACGTAGCTTCGAAAGACTGTAAATGACGTTACCAACCCCTTGTCGTATTTTAACGAGCCACACTCGTCATGAAGATCTTGAACAAGCACTAACAAATACGAACGTTACGCCTTCCTTTTGAAGCGAAATAAAATGTGGTACGTTTGTAATCAATAGACTGCAGATATCTTCATGCAAAATCAAAATTGTTTGCATCGATTCCTTTAATTACACTGTCCAACAAATTTCAATATTTTTCATGTTTCCAAATAAAAACTGTTGGGTGGATCTTATAGAGCTTTCATATCTTATAGAGTTTCTGAGAAACATGACTTTGAAAAAAGAAACGTGTTTTTCAACTTCAAATATGAACACGTTTAAACAATCACAATGTATTAATAAGGGATATCACTGGGTTCAGGAAAATCTACAGAATCTTTTGCTGCAAAGAACAATTCAATATCTTTTACAGTCACATAAGAAAAATTAAGGGCAGATTCGGAATCAGCGCAAAAAACTCTATAAGATCCATCCAACAGTTACATGGAAACATTTTTGGTGTTGGACAGTGTAATTTGAGTAGACAAAAAGTCCTATATTAACCTCGTAAATTAAAAAAATTTAGGAAAGCGTTATCACTACGAGAGAACAGAAGAATTTGGATTTTGTCTACCTAGAATGGAGGAATCTACCACTGTGGCGACGGCGAGGCCATTGGTCGAGGGATCGCGTAGGAGTCGCAGGATTGCCGTCGCATCTCGGCGTGTCGGTGAATGGTCCCTCATTATTTATTCAACGCTCATTCCCGTAATTTTCGCCGGTCGTTGGACAATAAAAAGACAAACAGGCGGCCGGAGGTGGCGAACAGTTGTCACGGTTGTCGTGAATGGTCCGTGAGAGGTGGGGCCACGGTGGGGAGGGATTTTTCACGAGCCTGCAGAAACGAGACAGCCACTGAATCGGCCAATTGTTCGATCGTTTCGCACTGTTATTTTTATAATTCACTGTATCCTCGATCTTTCTGCCGGCGCTCTCGTGGCGGTGGCGTGCCGTGTTGTTTTTATTGGCCGCGTTTAGGGAACGGATCGGGAGAGACTCTGCTGGCCTGTCGAAGAGAGAATGAGAGAGAGGGATGGATGAAACGGTGGGAACGGGGTGTTGTTTCATCCCTCCTGGCAGCCCCGTCTGTCCCGGAGAGAGCACCTACATTCTAGCGACCAAACTAAGCCAGAGCTAGGATAGGTCGGTCTAGGGGAAGAAAGATACGGTTTCGAGGGACGGAGAGGAAAAAGAGAACGCGATGAAGAAACAGAGAAGACAGAGACGCGAAGAGGTGCGCGAGTTAGGGGGTTGACAATGCCACAGTCATCCAATGTTATTTCAGCACGAATTCCGTCCCTCCTCTTCTTCCCTCCACCTTTATCTCGTTCCTTTTCTTAAGCCGTCTCTTTCCTTCTTCTCGTCTTCTCTGTCATTCTGCTTCCTATCCTTCCCCCTCTATCTGTCACCCTTTTATCCACTTCGTCGTCTTCCTTTCCCCAGCACGATGTCCCCGACACACGGTCTGCTTCGTCCAATAAGAAAGAAAACAGCCCCGCAATTATTGCTTTCCCGGATTCTCCGCGAGCATTATCGTCGCATGACGCCGATGACAGTTATGGGACATCATCGACGACATTCTGATAGACACGTCGCTACGACGGCTGACAGACCACAGCTGTATTCCTAGCGTTCCTCTATCAAATATGGCGAAATGTGTCGATGGCAGTCCTTCTTTTCTCGCGGATTCATCTTGGAAAGTCCTGAAAAGAAAATCGCATTTGTTAGAACCACTTGCAGAAATTGTTAATAGTTGTAATAACAATACTTTTTTCCATGAAACCATGAAAATATTGTTGCGTTACTTTCAACTATTTACAATTTATACAGACAGTTTTCACTGTACAGAAAAATCCTCAGTCTACTTACCATTTTTCTGCAAACTGCTAATTAAGCATAATTTACTAAATATGAATGATATTCCTTTCTTCTATAATAATTTGTTGCATTATCTTCGAGGTTTTGGTATTAATACGGACAATTTTCACTGGACAGAAAAATCCTCAGTCTACTTACCATTTTTCTGCAAACTGCTAATTAAGCATAATCTACTAAATATGAATGATATTCCTATCTTCTAAGAGAAAATCAAGTTCCACAGCATCCACTGCAAAATCAATATTGTGTCGTTCATTGATGAAGACATCAAAGTAATTTTTCGACCTCTAGGCTCATCTCACTCTGTCTGTTTCGATGGTCTAATCCTTTGGTGTCGATCGGCGTTCTAGAAATTTAACGAGATCCCACTACCTTGGATCCCGATGTTTTCCTTCTTTCCAGTGGCATTCCTCAAATTTTCTCCCGCTTTTCGCGGCGCCCTCTCCCCTCGCAGCTTCCCTTCGCGCTGCACGCGAGTACACGAACGCCTACTCGCCTCGGCGAAGTCAAAGAGAGATAAAATCTATAAATATGTGGGAGGCGCACGCGACCCATTCCAGTGTTTGTTCAACCAGGAATAACCTCCGTTTCTTCATCGTGCGCCGAACCCCGAGAAGAGGCTGGTTTTGTGGCTTGACGCAAGCCTAATCCGGGGTGATGTTTCGTTAACCACCTCCGGCCGCGCGGCTGTCGAATCTTCTCGTTCTACTTATTGGTCGGATCTCGCGAAATTCATACTGACCAGCCGGGAATCACGGAAAAATCATTCCTGTAACAGTGAGAGATAAATGGTTACGATATCTTCGAAACTCGAGACGATCCAGAGTCTCTTCTATACGAATAGTATGTTTTAATTCTTGTTAATACTGTCTGAAATTAGACCTACACATTTTTGCATTTCATAAATGCATAAATATTCGCTGGTTACATATTACTCACCGGAAGTGATGACATTAGTTTTAGAAGTGTGTGATCCATTCCTATTGGCTAATAATTTTCAAAAGAGAATTAATTTTTAGAATTAGTTTAATATCTGTTCTTCACATTTGTCTTAATTTTTCTGTACAAATTGTCCATTGTCTAATAATTTTAAAGGTGTATACACTGTCGCCATCGCTACGACCATTATCATTATGAATGAAAAAATCAGTGGCTCTTATACGATAAAGTAAAAATTAATTTTTCGAATTTCCATTGGAATCGAACATTTAATTTTTTGTTTTCAAACTTGCCTTAATATTTTTATAAATTGTCCATTGTCTAACAATTTCAAAGGGGTACACGCTGTCGCCATCGCTACGACCATCATCATTATGAATGAAAAATTCATTTGCTGTCACAAACACGCTGGAATGAAAATTAATTTTTCAAATTTCTATTAGAATCGACCTGTTTTCGCACTTGTCTTAATATTTTTATAAAGTATAGGCCGCCCAACAATTTCAAAGGGGTACACGCTGTCGCGATGACCGCGTCTCACGAGAAAGTAGTATCCGCCAGTCGAAGGCAGACGGGGAGAGGCTTGTTCCTCGAAGAGGCGCGGAAATCCGGTCACAGGTCGCGCGTGTCTTTCCGAAAAAATATATTTTCAGCATGACGGCGATCAAGGTTCCCGGTATAAACGATGATTCGGTCCAGGGAATGACGTATACGCCCGGGGTTCGTAGCAAGCACCACTTTAATGGAGACACGTGTCCGCGGGTATTTTAGATCGTCGGTGGCACGATGATGAAGAGAACGACGACGTTCGAGGAAGATTGATGAGGTGTGTTTACCGCTAACTAATTCCCGTCTGCTCCTAGCTCCTGTCTACCTAACTAACTTTTGACAACGGCGGAACGAGAACTCTCTCCGGTTGCACGAGAGAGAGAGAGAGAACTTCCCCTAAAGTTCTCGGGCCTCCGACAAATTGTATGAATTTCACGGCGGCGAAACGCTTCGGAACCGACCACCGACGAACGCGAATCCAAATGAATGAATTCTCCCTGAAAACAATTATGCCAGTTTCCACGGAGAATGCTCGCTGGAAGCAAGCCGAGTCTGGATCTTTATGCAAAATACAAATTTCAAGACTGCGGATTTAATGCATTTATAACGAAAAGCGAATGGCTGTAATTTAAAGCAGTGAATATATTGGAAGAATTCAAAGATGTTCTTATACTATACTTAAACGTATAAAATAAATTAGTCAGCGGATTTAATGCATTTATAACGAAAAGCGAATAGCTGTAATTTAAAGCAATGAATATATTAGAAGAATTCAAAGATGTTCTTATAAAATACTTAAACGTGTAATAAATTAGACTGCGGATTTTTTGCGTTTATGACAAAAATTAGTAGGTGTAATGTGAAACAGTAAAAGGATTAGAAGAGTGCAAGAATGTCTGTGTATTATTTAGATCTCGTTAAAATTATTGTAGGAGTTTATTACAATCGATGATTATATAATAAGATAGTATTTTATGTGAAATAAAAATTGTCTGCATCAAGTGCAAGATATAGAAGTTACATGTATAAATTTCTTTCTTTCCTTGATCATATTAATAAGTATCAATTATATTTTGAAATATATATTTAATAATATGAACAATATTGTGAATATAATGGTATAACAATTTTTAGTAGTGACTCAAAGTCACCTCTCGACTGCTAAGGGTTGAGAAAGAAATGAAAGAATTTCACCCCAGCTTGTTAACGTTTTTAACCCTTTACATTCTGAGACACCACTAAAAATTACTACACCATTACTATCTCTAAAATCAATTACTAAACATTCAGGTGTTGCACGAGGTATTATATTAATTTTACATCTATAAAATTTCAAAGTTTATAGAGAGTGGAAATATTCTTAAAAGTAACTGTCACACGTTCCCTTATAAAAATGCCAAAATTGATTTTATTTAAAAATTTTGCGTTTCTTCTATAGTAATATGTGCTCCATTAAAGACACCTATACAAACATTTCCAATCAAATTGTATTTATCATTTCAACAATTGTAAAATAAAAAATCTGGAAGTGTTGTTTTTCGAGTTAAACTAGCACCTATTGCAAAGGGTTATTTTCTCTGATGTCTCCTTAAAATTGCACCTTAAAATTGAACGCATCAAATCCGCAGTCTACTTACGACGTTGACCGCGTAAAAATCTGCAAGCTGGTTGCAAGAAGATGGTTTTAAGAGAATGCTGAAACAATTCTTCAAGCAGGAGAAAGCGAGGAAAATCGCGAAATAGCAGAATAAGCACGGGAATCGAGTGCAGGGTCGAATTATCCTTTCGAAGGTACACGGGGACCCACTTTCGTCGGGTGTCGGTCGCGAAATCCGGAAGCGGCGATTCGCCACTCCCTTTCGCGGCGCAATTAAACAGAAAATCTTTCGCGTTGCTCCGAAGGAGTTGAAACGTTGTTAAAAGCATAGGAGGGCCGACGCCAGAAAGATCCGCCATTCCCCGACACCTGGCAACAGCCAATGGTAGGATAAAGTAGATAGGAGAGAGAGAGAGCCCGACAGAGAGGTTTTGGTCCTCGAATGCCACACCCTTCATTCTGACCACATATCGACCGAGTCTCTCACAGCTTGGGGCTGCGTTCGCTGTACTAATTGTAAGTACTTGTCGTACTTGTGCGCGTGTCTGTGTGCCAGTTCATGGTTCTCATCGTACACACACGAGCACACACTCTCCGTTTCTGTCTATCTCTCTCTCTCTTTCATTCTTCCCAGTACAGAATCGACTGTATTGTAGAACCGGTTAGATCTTATTTTAGTCCATTTTCAAACGGATAGAGGATCTCTCTCTCTCTCTTTCTCGGCCACTAGAAACTTGTTCTTCCAGTACCGATTTTTCTCTGATCAATTCGGATTTTTATCGTTCCCCTACGTTTTCTTCGGCAACACTTTTGTGTATTATTCAGTTCGCCCGAACGATATTTACGAGTCCGAGATGGGATTTTTGTTACACTGATCGTAATATTGGAGTTTAGAGGTTGTTTTGCATGAGCGTAGAAGCACGACCATGGTTCAGATTATTTTCTTTTTAGTGTCTACGTACACCGGAATAAGTCGAGTATATCAAAATGTGTTGAAATACAAGTATTAATTTTGTAAGTGATCTAATGATTTTAATTAAATTTACAATGTTCATGAAGATATGCTTCTTACGATTAGTTATCTTATTTACGAATTGTCGTAAGCATTTATTCGATACGATTGCAAAATGTTTGTGAAAATTCATGAAGATTCTAATGGCCTTTGGGTGCATCATTGGTCAGGGAATCCAGAAAGATTCCAACTAATTTCAGAATGCAACATTGCCACAGAAAATTGAAGATGTTATTAGACTTTATGGTGCATCATCGTTCAAAGAATCCAGAAAGAGTCTAATTAATTTCAGAGTGCAGCATCGCCAAAGAAAATTGAAGATTCTATTAGACCTTAGGGTGCACCATCGTTCAAAGAATCCAGAAAGAGTCTAATTAATTTCAGAGTGCAGCATCGCCAAAGAAAATTGAAGATTCTATTAGACTTTAGGGTGCACCATGGTTCAGGAAATCCAGAAAGTCTAACTAATTTCAGAGCACAGTCACACAAGATCCAGAAAGGTTCCAATAAATTTCCGAGTGCAGTCGTTCTAGGAATCCTTATTTACGCGGGGGTGGTGAGAGAGCAAGGTTTCTTCCCCTCCCTCCGGGAAGAACAACATTACAATTTCGAGACGTGGGAGGCGAAGGATATGGGAGTGTGAAAAATAATTTCCTGCCGCTGATATGTGGCGGATCAGACGAGGAGAAAAGTCCTCCGCGCGGTAGAAGGGTAGGAGGGGGATATCAAAATATTATTCGAGGGTTGCCTAGGGTAGCTCCGCATTTCTCGCGTCATATAGGAGCCATGTTGGAGCTAAAGTGAATGGTTATTGCCCTCAACCTGACCGCAGGAGGCTGGTACAGTCGCGTACCTCATGGCGGTACACGAATTTCGTATTTACCGGCAACTTAATCCGCCAAGTGGATTTTATTAATCGAAAACGAACAAATCTCGTCTGAACACGCTCGCGGAAACCGTTCATCGTATTCAATCAATAATTTCAATCAACTTACAAATATTATCAAAAATATTAAACAAATAAAATATTATCTTACATTATCGAAAATTTTAGCTGTGCAGTCTAATGAATGGGATAATTAGACAGCGGATTTTATTCGTTTATGACAAAACTGGTAGGTGTAATTTAAAACGTGAAAAACATTAGACGGATTTAATAATATTTTTCTGTCGTTTTCAACCTATTGAACATATTAAGGGAGAAGACAAATTTCTATATCACTCCAGTTTGTTGTAATTTGCAAACCGTAGTATAACACCGAGAAACTCTGAACAAATGATCTTCAAGATGGATTTGACAAAATTGATGCTACACTTACTTGTACTTGAATGAAAACATCTTCGAGTCCAGATTTCGCAGCGATACTCGATCCAGCATAGATTCAAGGCCATTACGACTGCGTAACGCAGTGTTCAGGGTAGGAGCAGGGTTACGGTGAACCAAACAGACTGGCCTAAATGTTATTCCATGCGACAGAGATTGCTTCTTCAGGTAACACGCTCCCGCCGACCTAGAGGTTGGACCTGCGCGCGAGAGGAGTTCGTCAAATATGTATGCGGATAAACACGGGGACGGTTGACAGAAATAATATCCGCAGGTGAAGGCGATCGCACCTGTCGGCTTGGGATACCAAAGGAATTTTTTTCTTTCGTTTGCCAAGGACGAACAATTTGGCTCCGGTACCCGCAACCTGTCTCGTCAGGGTGCCAACGCTAATTATCGAGGCTCCTATGGAAATTACCGACACTTTCACTGACTCCAGATTTGACCGACAAGCCTGTAACCGATAACGAATTCGATCGACAACGAATTTTATCGGCAACGATGTTGTCCAGCAATGATTTTAGATTCATTGTCGGTCAAAATTGTTGTCAGTCAAATTCGATTGTTATACGAATTGAGATTGTTATACTTTCTGGAACGAAGAAGAATCGATTATGATATATTCGAGAATTAAGAATGGATTTTTGCTAGAATGAAAGATCCAGGAATAAGATCGCGTGGGGACGGTGTACAAAGGTGGAAACTTTATTTTGACGGGATCGATCACAAAGAACGAATCAATTTCCCCTGACCTATAAAGGGAAGAAGCAATTTAAGGAACTCGCGCAGAAAAGTTCCCGCACGGTTACACGAATTATCCACACCGATTCATCGGCATCGAAATCCACTGACCTGTTTACACAACCACGTCACACAGCTCTGCGTCCGATCACAAAGGGAATCGAGCTCGTGTCGCGTTCACCGCATCGAATCGAGCAAATCCGACAGTGGAATTTCTTCGGGGCACAGGTAGCCCTTAAGGTAGCCCTCGAGGTTTTTGCCCTTAGGATGTACAACTAATTTTTAGAACGCCAAGCGAACAATAATTTTCTCTCTTTCCAACGTAAATCAATCTGCGAGAGATCTATCCTCAATAATATTAAATTTTCTATATAATTTCATATATAAAAAAATTTTCAACCGTTTCATAATTTTATAATTATCCCACAATTTCTCAGTTTCTTTTTTCCAACGTTTATTCCAATGGTATATGTATATATAATTTTTCATTAAACTATTATCGGGTAATAGGTAATCAAAATGAAACGATCAAATTAAGCTCGGAGCTTGCATTTTTTAATTACTTTGTAATGAATGGGAGTAAATCATTTTTCAAATACAGTTTTGTAATTCTGCGATGGTTTTTTGTTGCCAACAAGCACGATTCAATCGACCCAAGGCTCTCGAAAGAATCGAGCGGTTCAGAAAGGCCATCGTTCGATACAGGTGTCTCGATATTGGATCGAACCGAGATTTACTTTTTTCGTGAAAGAACGATGAAATGACCGAGAAATTGTGGTCTGACGTCTCTTTACGGAGTTCAGAGCATAATGCCAGGGATTTCGATCCTTTTCACTGAAATCGCGAAGATTTTCGTGCGGACCACCGGAATGCTGCCCGATACCAGTCGATTCGAAACCGTCCAGCGTTTTCCACGCATTGTCATGATCCTGAAAGGATATAGATCGTTCCGCCGAATCCACTACCAAGGTGGTCCCTTCATCTTTCGTTCCCTCTGTTACAATTTTTAACGATTTAGAGAAATTACACGGTGCCAGTATTTTTATGTTTTAATGATCTTCTTACGAAACGATTCACGATCAAATAGAACATCGATTTTAAATAGTAAATAATAAATAATCCTATTTACTTTAAAGTATGTATAAAATTTTGAAATAATAAAATATTTTATTCGATGCAGTAATTTTTGAAAATAAAATTCTTGAAATGGAAATATTTTATTTCGTGGTTCCGATTGTTAAAATAGAAATATTTAGTTACCAAAATTGAATATGTTATTTAAAATACAATTTTCTTTAAGCAAAATAAAGTTTATAATATTAAACAGTATTTGAAATATTTGTTTCGCCAAATAATGCTCACCTCTGGCCTCAACGAAACTTTCGAGACAGTTGCGTACCTGTTTCGCATACACGGAGAGGTTATAGTAGACGAAATTTCTGACCGATGACCGTTCCGATCGGATCAAGAATGCAGACGCGATGCGTTCGATGCGCCGCGTCGGTGCAGGCGCGTCGCGAGCGATTTTAATAAATTTGGCGCGGGGGCTAAGCTGCAACAACACCGCGTATGAATTAAGAGGGCCGAAACACCGCTTGGATAAACATCTCGAATTAGGCACCGAATTCTTTTCCGTCCGCGTGCATGCTCTAGGCTTTACGACTTCGGTGTGTTTTTCAGGGCCGGCTCGGCGGCGTGGCTCCCGTGATATGTATATGAGCGGTTAGCACCGCGCCGCAATGTTGCGGTAATGGACGGGATATTTTACAGCTGAGGGATTCCGGTTCGATGTTCCGGGGATTAGGCTCGGTCCTTAACTGCGTCGTGTAATCCGTGAAACGTGTGAGCTGATTGATTGTGTCAATAACGCTGCCGTTTTTCTCGGACCCGAGATTTCCTTGAAGCTCGTCCTGTCAAATATTCACCAATTCCCTGTCTACACAGAAAATGACAAAATGAGGTCCGGAGCTTGCTAGAATTATTGTTGAAATTCATTTTTACCACGATTATTATTGTTGTATGAGTCAAATCTTGGAATTGAATTTTAAACCACTTCCCGATGAGCTAGAGTCTTGAAATTTTCAACATAACTCAGAACTGGATAGCAATGCAATATTAAAAAAAAATTTTAAAAGACTGTGCGCGTTTAGGATATAAATAATATTTTTAAATATTTCCTTTCGCCTCTTACCGCGCGGCATTTGGTAGTACGTCATCCCCACTCCTCGCGCTCCCCACTCCGCGCACTCCCCACTCCAACTCCGACCCCCCTCTATTGGCCCACTTTTCGCAAGGAAGGAGCTCAGTTTACTTACTAGGTTGCTTACTATAAATAAAAGCGTGCACGCTTTTTATTTACAGTCACTAATATCTAAAAATATTATTTTCTCCTTTTTAGTGCATTCTAATATAAGCGTGGTTTTGAAACAGTTTTTTTTATACATTTTTTTTACCACTCCCTTCGATGATATACTCTCGGTTCGACCAGGGATAACTTTCTTCGTTCAATATAATATCTTCGTGAAGCATAATATTCATCTTCTGGACTTTGACGGAGGTGGTAACGAATTCTCTTTCTTCTATTCCACAATGTTTTATTTGCATTCTTTCGTTAACAGTTGTTGTTTCCTTTAACTTCTCCCGATTCAACTTTCTTTTTTCCTCGCAGCATAATTTTTCCGCATGCCTATCAGTAGACTACGGATCTTCATGCTTTTAAGAAAAATTGAGCAGATGAAGTTCAAAATTGTTGAAACATTTTCTTGATACATGATTTCTCCTCTATTGAAGTCAGTAAGGGAAGAAAAGTTTCCTCGATTCAACTGAAACGTCTAGAAGAATACTTTGGTGGGCCACGATGTCTCTCGGTGCAGGGACTACGCGAAGTCTCGGCTGTCTAGCGACGAAGAAAACGATTTAATGGCCGACGACTGGTGTTCAGAGGGTGACGTGACGTCCGAATGCAAGCTGCATCGTGTCAGCGCGAAAGGGAAGCCACGGCGAGGCATGCACTCAACTAGACGAGCAAATGAACCCGCGATAGAACGCACACGGGTCGCCTGAATTTCGACGTTTCGTGAATGAAATATGTTTCGTTATTTCAATGCACTCTGATGGATCCCGCGAGGAGAGCAACACGCCTAGGATTCTCTGCGACCAACGCGCGAACACGCTCCGCCAATGTCTCAAACTATCTTTACTTTCATCATAGAAAATCTCGTATGAGATTTATTTTTGATGAAAATTTTTGAAAAATTGCAAATAAAAATACATTATAATAAAAATATGATAAGACACAGTGTAGACCAATCGTTTATACACTGAGGCCGCAGCATTTAAGAAATGATAACGTGTAATTAGAAGCCCTGATATTGGATCTTGCAGTTTGGAATTGTATTATTATAATTTTTAATGAAGCATCTAAAATATGTAGTACCATCTGCATTTTCAATCTTAAAGTGTCAGCACATTTACTAATGCATTTGTCTTTAAAATAACGCAGCAGCAGCATCGAAATTCGATAGTTTCTATGTAGACTCGTATGTTATACACTAAGTGTTAAAGTATGTTTACAGTAATTACAAAATAGAAATTTCCCACCTGAATTACAATAAAACGGAGTCACATGAAAATTAATTGTCTCTTTTAACACAGTGAATAGGTTGATAATAATATGAAGGTATTTTCATATTCGTCTAATGTTTTCAATGTGTGAAACTACATCTACTTATTTTTCCAATAAATGTATAAAATCCGCTGGCAACTGCATACAAGTATTTCCGATATTTGTTAGTAAACGGCAGAAACTTGTACGCCAACCAAATAAATTTCGGTCTATATTTTTTCGTTCGGAAAGGGATGAAGGGGTTGGCCCACCGGGAAGCAGATCAGGCCAATATATTTGCGGGAAAGAGGAAAATACGTAAACGAGTGGGGTAGGACGGCACAGCAGCGGGCGGTGGCAGCGTAAATACAGCCCTGTGAAATTGTCCGCTGTTCGAGGAATCGAGAGTGCATCCGATGTGCAAATCGGTTTAACGAGAGATCCCCCCGCTAGCCCGGTATTCCGCCCCCGTAAAATAACAACAGGCATCGTTTCCATGCGTCGCGTTTTCACCGCGACGCCATTATCTCTGCCGGCTGTCGCTCCGGTGTACGGTGGCTTCTCTCGATCCCTGGAACTATTATTCAACCTTATCTACCAGCGAAAAATTAAAAAGAAAATTAACCGCTCGTTAATAATGCATTTATTTTACCGACGCCCTTAGGGGAGTAAACGCAACGTGCAAATTCACTGGCAAGCTACTTGCGACACTCGTGCCGCGTGGAAATACATTCAAGATAGTTGAACAGTCTTCGTAGACATTGTCTTAACTGGTCTTAACCCTCGCACGATGCTCGGAAATTGTTGCAGAGGTAAAATGTTCGATAACAATGTCTTATGTAGCTTAATTTTATTTATAACGAAACAGTGTTAGGAAATAAAAAATTAACCCTTTGCGCTCGGAGTCATTTTTACCTTTTTTTTTCGACTTAGAATATTTTTGTTCTTAATGATTTTTTTTTAGATTTTGTGGATACGAAAAATGTTTAATAAATTGATTAGATAGAAACGTATTTAATGCTGTAGACAATATTTTAAATAATGGTACAGAGCACCCTCGAGTGCTAAGGGTGAATCACAGTTCCACGTAAAGAAAAATGCAAGAATAATTTTCATTTTCTTAAACTAATATTTATAATTGTTTACTCGTTACTGATTTTCGAGAATTTTTTCTAGCAAAATTATTGAACCTTCTGCGTCGGAATTGTACACTTACATTCGACGGCGTTTCACATACATACGTAGGTTTTTTTTAAGTAAAAATAATGAAAATCACTCGAGTTGCACTTTATTATATAAACTTTTTTGTATAAGTATATGTTTTTTTTTTCACGCGACTACGTTAATTTTCGACATTCGAAAGAATCGAAATTTGTTTCGGGGCTTGTTTTTCCGAAAGTGTTTGGACTTTCGAAATTTGCTGATTTTCGAACCGCCGCCGGTGGTAAAAGAGCTATCCGTTTCCATTCGAGAGGAAAGCACGCGGTACCTGAACGCTAAGTAGGCACATAGGTACTCTACTCGGACACATATGTAACCGCGTGTACACGAGACAACCGCAACCCTCCGCCGCCGCCGCTCGCTGCACAAAAGATTTAGAGAAGTTGCGGCTGAACAAACACCGCCGGCATAAGCGCACGTTCCTCCCTTCGGCTTTTCCTGGGCTGCCGTACTAGACTATACTATAGCACCCGTAAATGCCTGCCGGTTCTGTACGCGCTCCGTTCCCTGATAACGCTTTTCTTAACAGCGAGGCACCGCAGCAGCCCCTTCTGTATATATTAATTCATCCGTCGCGTCGCTGTTTCCGCTGTAATTCTTACGTGGATCATCTAGCACAATCGCCAAATAATTCCTCGCTATGTAGTTCAGAAAAAGCTTCCATTCATATCTTCTGCAATTCATTTGCTCGTCCATTCATCCCTTGTTTCTTCCTGAACTTTCATCCCGAAATTTTCTTTTAGCAAATAAAATTTTCTTTCGGTAGAAGGCAGTTTAATCGATGTATTAAATTCTCGAAGGATAAATGAAATTGTACACGTGATGTTCCTTCAAGAAACAGTTGCGCAATTGAAAATTAGTAATTTTTCTTTCCTTAAAAACCTTATTCTATTACGAACATTTTTTTTTAATTAACCAAATCTGCCAACGAACAGCATTTAATTTTTATTTACATAGATAGAAGATATATGTGCAGATAAATAAATACATATATTTTATTAATAAGTAATTGGAAATGACCCGTTCGTTAAGGACAATTAATTTTCAAAATGAAAAAGCTTCGATCTAACCTAACCACAAAGAAGATCGCCAGTAATTTACTGTAACAGAGAAAAGCAGGCTTTCCAGATCCCGAAGTTCAGGGCCGACGGAAGCTCCGACGGAGCCCGCGGACTCGATCGGGTTAATCAGAGCCGTCCGCGGAAGGAGCGGAACGCCGGACGACGAAGTCGTCGGCTCGTCACCTCGTCAGGAGCGTTTAGCTTCCGTTTCGTTTGGTCGGAACACAGATCGGCTGTCTAAAAGACACGAAGCAACAGCCAAGACAAACCTTAAATGCTTGCTAACCAAACAGTCGGAATTAGCCGCGTTACCCGCCCACGAGGAGCAGCCCGGTGCTCTCTCGCCGTTTACTCCTCTCTATGGCTATTATCTTCTCCGTTGCCGCGGTCCCGTAGTTATTCGTGACCCCAACACCGTCTACTTTTCTAGAACGCCAGACACGAAAAGTAGCTGCCATCGTTTCCGGCACTGGCAGCCGAGAATTTTCGGTTGCTTCCGCGATTCCATCGTCCCCCCTCGTTGACGGACTTCGTGACGAGGATGGACAGTTCTCCCGATCACGCTGAAAACGCTCTTTGGAATGGGGTGAGTAAGTTTAGACCAAATACATTTTGAAGACAGTCGTCAAAAATCGGAAAGTATCATATAAGGCAACCAAATAGATAAGAAACGGAAGGGAGGAAAGAGATGTGCAACGGATTGAAGTAGGCAATAAAGTAAAAGCTCCTTTACTGTCCGGGGTTGTACGATTACTGTCCAGTGCTTACCCCCTCCACTGTCTTACCCCTTCCACTTACCACCACCCTGCATCCAGTTCTGAGCTATGTGGAAAATTTCAAGTCTCTAGCTCATCAGAGGAAATCAGTTTAAAATCAATTGCAATATTTAAAGCAAGCTAAAATAAAAAGATGGTAAAATAGTGTCTGTGTACGATCATTGTCCGTGTGAAGCACGGCCGTTGGACAGTAAACGGGCGTTTACTGTGGTAGAATTGGGACACGATATAATTTTATTTTGTCAGGAAGAACGATATTGTAGTGACCGACTGTAAGTGACAAAACAGGCTGTGATTAAATAAATTGAAACATCGTTCCTCAAACTACCTTACACGTCTACGATCCCGAAAGGGTTGAAGATTGCCCAATCGAGTAACACCAAGAATAATCGCGGCACATCGAATGGCAGGATTTCGTGGACTCACCCCCATCAGCTCCATCGAAGCATTCTGATCAATAACTGGAATTCGAACGAACCGCGGGCCGCGGAATCGACGGGTTTTCCGCGCTAAAACGAGAAACCTGTCTGGCGCCGATAGGATTGAATCTGTCCGGGACGAGGGTGAGAAGTTGAAAAGGGCCCAGCCGGAATTCAGCCGAACAATGCGTACCGGGTGGCAATTTCACGCGACACGTCTCACCATCAGCATATCAATAGGCCACCGGGATTATCTGGATGTGCAGTGATATTCTGCGGTTGGCTCCGGCAGATAGGGTTGCGCAGAGTTTCGCCTGCTCGTACACACAGTGTACATCCTCTTCGCCGTGTGTATGTATGTTATGCATTGCCATACCGGCACCGTTCTACGCGTATTGCGTCCAGGATTTAGCCCCGCGCATTATGCGACCATTTATGCGGGACGAGGAGGACTCCGGGTTCATTATTTCCTCGTTTAACTGGCGCGTATCGTGTCTTCGAATCACGGTGATCCTTGACAATTTTATTAATTTCTTGAGGATAAAATTTTTTGAGAATGTTCCTTCGAAAATTCAAGCTGCGAGCCGTTCCTATTTCTGACAATTTTGATTAGCCTTCTTGGAAGCGAATATTTCATTTTGAAGCTTTGTCATTATTAATACAATTTTAAATTTTATTAATTATGCTATGAGCTTTTCACTGTCCTCTCTATCTTCCTTAATTTTAGAATGAGATATTGTATGAATAAAACAGTATCAACTGGGAAACATGTTTAAGAAAAAGTTGGTTGTGTGAAATACAAAACAGTGAAAGATTAGAAAACTTTCCGAATACTGAAATGTTATATTTTAACGCAATAAAGTCATTAAGGGATGAGATCAATTTTTATATTACTCCTGCTTCTCAGAATCGATGCAGAACGTTTTTATTTTGCACGAAGATTCCATAATGATTGTATTCCAATAGAATATTGATTGTCCGAACGAAACTGTATTCGATTAAACAATAATGACTGAACAATGAATAACGTTCAGGACGATCTGTTTATCTTCGATGCGTGTTGAGATAACGGAGACAATAAAAATAGCGAAGATAGTAGATTCCGAGGCCGACGAATGAGTTCGATGAGAAAGGACTCGGGTTTCGATTAGAGTTTAGCAACGCTATAACGCGACCAATAAGCCCGGGACGAAAACAAACGTGAAGTCCAACTCTGTCCCCTTCCCCTCGGGCAGAGACGACCGCGAGACGTTTATTTTTCTTGAAAACGTATCAGCCGCATTTCCTTCCTCATTGTCTGCCTTAAGGAAATAAATCCACTGCCAGACTGTCCCGGGACCAGGTCGTTTCCTCTTTTACGTCCTGTCAGCCGACGTGCTTCTTCTATCCTTCTACATTTGGACACGAATTCTGTGTAAATAATTCACTGATATTTATCAAATGGGACCGAAGGACGGACTCTCTGTTTAACCGAACCGTAATCGCTTGTGTAAAGTAAGAGATATGGAAGGATTCCCGAGCGTTGCGTAAACCGGTCTATTCTTACAATGCGGGAAAACAAATAGTGGGAAGGAGAACGGCTGAAGTAGTTCAATTAGCTAAAACGTTAAGGGTGCACTTATACCGGCGCTTTCGCGCGGGAGCGCGCGCCAAAAGCCATAAATTTTGAGCGCGGGTCGACGGCTCCCTGCTGCGCGTGCAAGGAAAATGGGTTTCCATGGGCCTGTTTTTCGTGCACGCACAATAGGGACCCGTCAGCCCGCGCTCGAAATTTAAGGCTTTTGTCGCCGGCTCCCGCGCGACAGCGCTGGTATAAGTGCACCCTAATCCGCGCGGCGGAGTGAGCGCAACGCGAAATGGCAGCGTCCTGTGACGGCGGTAATTGATTTCGTGGCGACCATGGTTAGAGCCTGTCTGGTATTATTATTTTACAAATTCTTACTTAATTAGGACAATTATCAGGCATCGTTTTTTTGACAACATAGAAGATGTATCTTTTTATAGAAGAAAATATGAATTAATTTAAGGGAAGCAAGGAGACGTGCCTAGCTTTACACTCTGATAAATAGACAGCGGATCTTTATGGAAATAAATACTGTCTACCGGAATTGCAACAAACTAGAGCGCAGTAGAAATAAATTTTCTTTCCTGACAGATTGGAATAGATTGAAAGAGATGTAACAGTATAAATTGCATCTACTCATTTTCCTCATTGTCCTGCAAGCTCGAACAAAACTATCAAACAATGTCACACATACAAAAGAACTTCATAACAGAGAGCCTCCAATCGGCCTCGCCAATCATGATCCTTGTGATAACATTTTATCAAAAACTAACGGTTCTAACCCATGTATTTTCCACAAAATCATACCTAGTTATTATTTACCTCAATATTAAATAACAATGTCAATCTTGGAGCACTGTATGCGTACAGTCAACTAGATTCAAATTCAAGAACCATTGCTTGTTTATATCATTATATTTCTTAAGGCACCAATAATTTATACTTAATATAATGTACAGAACGAAGCTAGGGTAACTGCATCAGTGAATAAACGGGCACCAGTAAATGAACGCTTTTGTATATTTCAACAAATTTTAAGCCGCACGGCTTATTATTAATAAATATCAATAATAATAATTATTACCAATAATTACTAGAATGTAGTGTTCATTGACTGGTATTTTGTATATTTTTTATTTAACGTTGAATAAAGAAAAATAATAATAATTTCATTTTAATTGTGTACATTTATTTTTGACAAATGAAGTATAGGGAGCCAAATAAGATATCTTCCTGAACAATTTCTTAAATGTTCATTCACTGGTGTAATTGCTAATAAATATATTTTCTAAAAGTAAAACTTGCTTTATGTAAAGAGAAAAGTAAAAAAAGAGACAAACTTGTCGAGGTTCAGGTAAGGAATACTCGGTGAATAAGAGCGAGCGAGGTTCGCGTCGGCCATTTTGGTGATCGAGGAGCCTGCCGGAAGGTTCCCGCGGTTTCCGCGCGAGTCGGCGTTCTGCGACGGGTGTTCTGCCAAAAGTTCCCTCGCTGTTTGTCTTCACAGCAACCGGGCAATTCTGCATCGTATCTCCCGCGAGCCTGTAATTCGTCCGCGTTTACGTGTAGCTCGCCGTTTCCACGCGTTTTCATGCAAGACTATGACGCGGTCTCGCCGCGCGGCCGATGCGATCCCGCATAAAGATAACAAACACGCCGATGCAGCGCCCCGTCTGCTGTTTCTCAAATCCCGCTAAGAGAAAAAGCTAATCTGGTTAGCATTACCACTTTCCCGCGGGGGCCGGACCTTTTTTTGCGCCGGGCCCCGAAGTGACGCGGACGCGAGTCAACAATTCGGCAACCACCGAAAACCACCGGGAACTGAAAATAAACTTCGTTACAGCGGCCGTAATCGAGAATCACCTTCGATTCACTCGGTTCCCGGCCCTCGCGCGAAGTCGGACGGTTAGTCATCTTTTTTATACCAACCAAAAAACAACGGACATCTTTATACAATTACGAGTTGTTTACCTGTTACTTTGGTGGTCTCAGAGTTTTTCTAAAACCTACCGTTTAAAGCTAGTCGCAACATAATTAATTTAATTACGAGATGTGTACCCGCGACTATTAAATTTTATATATAATTTCATATATAAAAATTTTTTATATGAAAATTTAATATGAACCTCAAATAATATTAAATTTTCTATGTCTACGTACTATAACAAATACTGGTTGATTATTAACGTAATTAAATTAACAATTTAATTTAATTACGCCGGCATGTAGTCAGCACGTGGTTACAAAAACTCTTAAATAAGTTGTTCCCTTAGCAAGTAAGTTTGCTAAATAAAACCGTTGGTTTTTCGTTTCTCTTTTCTTTTTGCTTTTTAACACGAAATTAAACTTGAACTATATAATTTACATTGATTAATTTTTACAGACAGTAAATATCCATTTACTTATATATATTAGATTGAAGAACGATAAACCCTAGTCGAAACTTGCTCAAATGAGGAGGAACCGAACTCGCATCCGCCATTTTGGTGAGTAAGAACAGGTTGTACACAAATACACATTGATTTTAAGAGATACGACGACTCGAAGCATGAAACTGTGATTTTTTTCTATATTGTAGAACAATCACGTTTTATCAAGTTCAATTTACAACAGTTAATTAAATCTTGCAAGCTCGAAGATCCACATTTGCGAAGCAAAAGGGTTCGTGTGAAGGGAAGCCATCAGTCGGGCCTCTCGTTAGGTTAATTAAGGTTCGATTAGTCGCCTTTCCGTTCCGTCAGTCAAGCTGTCAGGCGAATCGGACACGCGTCTCTCGCGAGGATTCGGATCCAACACGATGGAACCCCGACCGAATGATTTTCACTCGGTTTTTCTCCCGGAGTTTTTGCGGCGGGAACCGTCATTCCGACTGGACGAGCTACTCGGCGGCCAGCGTATTGGTTTACACGAGTTCCTCAGTTCGGTGGTCCCGAGAATTAAATTTCATCGTTGTGTAAACACCGGGGCCGGCGAGCAGACGAGAAGCATACGGAATCCGAAGAGACTTCCACGGGTTAATCCAATCGGGTGATACGGGTGCTCGACGTGGTCCCGTTTCTTTCACGCCGAGCTTCTTCGCACGATAAAAATATCCCCGCGTCCTCGTCGATCCCCTGCTACGGTCCTGCTCGATCGGTTCGCGATTTCTAAGGAATTCCACCGCCATTTTCATTCCCGGAGAACGGCCAACGGTCGCGGCTAAGCTTCCTCTTAATTGTACAATTCGATTTCACGAATCTTTCTCAAAGAAAACGAATGGCAATTTGGTACCATTTGGAATAAGTTACATGACACTTCGTTCTGTAATCTTTCGCGATTTTTCAGACAACTTAAACATGCTGGTAATAATTCGGTAATACAATAATGGTAATTCCATGGTACATCCTCTCCTTAAACAGCACACGATTTTTTCGTACGTACAAAACGAACGCCAATTTGGTACCATTTAGAATAAGTTACCATTTAGAATTCCTGTTTTGTATTAGCAAGAAATTGAGTTTATACAGAAAATGGTAATTCGATGGTCTAAAAAATATTTTAATATTTCCTTTTCAAGATGTATTTGCATTGCGTCTGTAAAAATATATATATATGTGACTTGAAATAATGGCGATAACTGCGGAGATGAAGTGCAGATGATCGCATTGGTCGACGTATGCGAGCGCATTCGTTCGAGCGGGAGATTTCAATTCCCGGCCTTGGGCGCAGTAGCCTTTGAACGGCACTTAACGCAACGATTGTTTGCAGAAGCGAAGCACCACGTAACGCTCGGTTTTTCTTGCGATTCGCGGACAGCATGCGTCAGAAAGAAAATCGACTTTCTTCTGTGGGTCGATTGACGCAACACGTACCCCGCCGAGGCCTCGAAATGTCCGCGTTTATTGTTTCTGTCCGGCATAAAAGAGCGGACCGCGTCCCATGGGATAGGTCAAGGCAGCCGTTTATTTGGAAACGGCTTCGAAATTTCTGGAGCGAACCGCGAGGGAAGCTTGTCAGCCATTCGAAATGTCGCCGGTCGAATAACAATTAAAAATCTTGCTACACGGAACAAAGTTCATTTTTCAAACATGGAACGACGGAATAAAAGACAACTCAATTTTAACGATTCGATCGAAGTTGAAATTCTACGAAGGATTGTTGTGTTTGAGTTATCACTGTGATGTTTGCGTCGATATTCTTGAGAATTACAAAGATTAGAAGAATTTATTATAAAAATTATGATTGTCGCAGTTTGTTCGAATTTTCCGACTTTCCTTTATAATTGACTCGAATCTTTTTCCCTGAAAACTTTTCCAGTACCATCCATCGTTCGAATCGTGAATTGTGGTCTTCGTACAAAAATCCCGCGGAAAAAAGCACTAATTTTTCCCCGTATTTTCCATTTTTCCGGGCAACTTTTCCAATTTCTCTTTCCCTGAAAACCTTATTCGGACTATTACGAAAATTTTTTATTACAACGAACATTTCATTTTTATTTATATAGATTTCAGCAAGCTGTCTCGAAACTATTCCACTGAATTAATAAATATTCGACAAACCTTGTGTGAATGTTATATAAAATTGAATAGAGAGAGTGAGGTAGTACAAAATGGAGGAACCTGTGCAAAGTGAATCGCGAAACACGGGACGCGGTGGATCGTGGAAAAAATCGCGAACACGAGACGCTCTTATCAAATGGATTAGCCGCTGGAGAAACGCCGCGCCGGTTCCAGCCAACGACGAATTTGGATAGAACGCGAGCAGAGAAGACAATTAAACTTTGGCCGGAAGTTCGAGAGCGTTTCGCGTAGCCCGCGGCGACAGGTACGAAGGGACCGGAATAGAGAAACATCTACAGCGACGTCGTTTTCATTTAAATGAAAATTAGACGTCGCGTGCTCGCGTCATCGGGTCTTCCTGTCTCTCCCGCCAACCGGAAAATGAGCGACGATCGCGACCATTAACTTCGTCAGGCATTGGTAAATTGAAACTTTTACCGACTTATGTAACGTATTAGAACCTCCTCGGGGTCTGCTTCCGGAAAATATTCATTGAATTGGCGTTGGCCTAGCATATGCGTCAGAGTCGTCATTAAAAATTGATTGCCTTTGTTCAAAATACTGTTTACAAGTATTATAAAATAAAGTAAAATTAAATTAGTAAAATAAATTAATTTAATGTTAATTATAAAATTCTATAGGGTCTTATAGCACAAAATCAATTATAGGATCGAATCTGTGCGCCGTAAATATCAATTTATTTATTTAAAATTGTCGATCGAGATCAAAGAAAACAGTTACAAAATTATTGTTCATAAAATTATTCTTTAAAATGTGACGTTATAGACGGAACATAATTTGGAACAAAAATGGGTGAATTATTATTCCACTCTCTTCTCTGCAATTATTTATCAGAGTTAAAATCTGAAGGCACAGATCGAAAATTTGAAAATACGAATAATTCTAAGAAGACTTGCTTATAGAAATGCATTTGCACATTCTTCGACTACAACGTAGAAAACCATCGGAGGATCTGAAAAGATACTGGGAAAATCAACTTTTTTGGTTGATCCGATTGCGTTTCTTGTTCTCGACGAAGACTGTCTAATGGCGAATTTTTCGCGAGCAGCGTGACGGAAGCGTCGCGGAATTGGAAACGGAAAAAAAGTGGAACATGCCGTCGATCGAAGATATTTTGAGAACCTGGATAGAGGTTCGGATGATTCGTGAGGTGCCGAGAAACGGCAAGATGGGAGCCGAGGTGTCCTCTCGAGTGTTTTCGCAAGGCTGGAGTCGAACCCTTGGAAAAACAGACGCCAAATTGAATCCCTCGTCTATAAGAACGTGATGTCTCCCCCTTATCTATATAACTCTACCACTCGAGCCTTTTCCGTCGGGGTTTCTCGAGTTTCTTCGTCCACGGATTACACACCTATCCGTACTCCTCCGGCGGAAAGTATTGCCGCGTTTTCTCAGCCTCGTCCCAGCGAATAATTTCTGCCCCCTTAATTGCGTGCGCCATTGTCGGGACCATTACTGTCCCGGAACGACCGACGGTCGACTATGACCGGTAAATTTTACTTACCGAATGCGAATTTCAGTGTACAGACTGGAGAATCGATAATTGGATTTTTGGTCTTTATGCAAATCATAATTTCCATAAAGTTTCTTTTGGGGCTCGGAAATTTTCCTGCTTGAAGAATAATGCGAAAATACTGTTAATTATTTATCCGTTTTCTCAAGTTTCACGAATTCACGGATGGCACGAATGAAAATCGAAATATTTATTAACACGTTCAAACCATTTACCAGAAAAAAAAACCTTCTAAGTCGGTGAATATAATATTCTACGTACCAAAGCTACCAAATAATTTTTGAACGAAGTAATCGACGTGCGAGATCATGTGCGCCATTATTGAAATCCATAATTTAATCATCGAAACACTATCTCAATCTGAAAAATCTCCAAAATAGGGTAAATTTTATCTTAACGGACTCAAAATTTCGGCCTTTTTCGAATGAATTATGATATATTTGGTATGTAATTCAATGGATTTATACTCAGCGCGGATGCAGTCGAAATTTCAATCCTATAGGATCAAGGATTCAGGATCAATGGTTGCTCAATGTTGAGCATTTTTAGTTTTGACAGGTAAGGGCGCCGCCATATTGGTTTGTAGTGGCGATCGCGAGCCTATATCATTGATCCTAGAGAATTGCAGTACAAATCTAAATAATTACATACCAAATTCATTGAATTGTGTTTCTCATTTTCCACCGGCATTAACCCTCGTCCTTTCCTAATTTCACAAACTGAATCTGTCCCTCGGTGTCAAATTGACACAGTAATAAAAAAAATCATAAAATAACAAGTCAAACAGTTACTTATCAATGTTTTTTCCATAAAAATCGATGAGTTAATATTTACCCCTTAGATTTTCGCAGTTACACGTTCCGCATTAAAAAAAATGAAAGACACCAATTTTCGGCGCAATTTACTTACAAACAACAGAAAACAGTATAACTAATCCACACAAGGATCAAAACGTTGAAAGTTTAAATTAATTTGTAAAATTGCTTTATGGAGTTAATTTGATCGAACCGTTGCGCCGAAATCAATAATACTTTTTCCGTTTGAACAATCATAGGATCAATAACAACAAGTATACCTTACTTCAGGAAAATTGTGTCAAAATTACACGAAGGACGAACGAAGGTTAAGCGATTGCAAATTTGAAACGAGTCGCCATAGCAAACTTGAAACAAAAAAGAAAACAATCTTGGGTGGGGATGAACTGCACGGAAACTGTCCCCCGTTGCAACAGCGAACAAGTTGGTGGAGCGATAGGCGTCGATGGAGAGCGTGCATGAAACAATAATTTACCACAAAAGTTGGGGGCCTTGGAACCTTCCGAGAGCACACCGTGAGAACGAGACCCGTCACTCGACCCCGGAAAGCGAGCACTGGCCGACGAGTGAGAACCGGCGGAAACCGCGGATCGATTCTACGTGTAACGATGCACCACGTGGTCGAATCACTTCGGAGATTGCTTGGACCCTTTGAAGATCCAGCGAACGAGTTGACGGCGAGAGATTTTTTCCGTGGAAAAATCCTCGGTTGGAAAAGTGTCCGACGGTAGCGTCGACACGCGGTTGATAAAAATTTCGCGAGCTCTCACACCACGCGGGGCGACGCTCGTTGTCTCGCTTTTGTTGCGTCGGCCCTGTGGTGGATTGCGAGGGCGTGACTAGGTTAGGGTCGTCGCACGGTCGTTGGCAACGCTGGCCACATAGGCGTCCACGTACGTTAGGTCTGTAGAGCTGTTCGGATTGGCTGTTGGCCGTAGGTGGAGTCACATGATCCCTGCTAGCTGTGCTGCGATTGGTGGCAAGCTGGTCGGTCGGCAGGTCCCGAGTCGTACTCGTGATTTTTCGACGAGAGGCGCCACGCCACGAGCCGCGCAGCCGTGCTCGGCCGACTCGGGACACTTCGGTCGCTCGCGAGGCCGAGGCCCCAGTGTGTTTTTACTCGGGGTTGAGTAAACTCCGGCCTGTTGTGTATCATAATACGCGTGCACGCGGGTTTACGGGTTAGCCTGGCATCGACCACCGGATCTCGCAGCCTCGACTCTGCGCCACACCGCCTTCCATCGCCGGGACTAACTTCCTAACGGCTAGACACAGAGAGTAGAGTCATCAACGAGCGTCAACAAAACACCGGATCGAGCAAACGACGACGACCAGCCGCGACGTGATCGACCCTGTCGCCGATCATCGATCGACAGGATATACCCTATCCAGTGAGTGACCGACGGCCTCCTAACTGTGAAACTCCCTAGCTCCCCCAAGTCCCCGTTTCTGTGAAAAAGTGCGGTCCGGTACAGTGTGGTGTGAACCTCTTAAATTCTAGACGATATGTCAGTTGTGGCGGGCTGTTGAAGTTCCATAGGAGCGTCTCAAGTGTCTCGGAGGATCGGTGAAGATTCGCGGCGGGCGCAGCTGAATCGCAAGAGAGCGATCCTCTAAAGTTCCGTTTCCATTAGGTGTTCAAAGAGGTGCCAACAAAGATGCACACGCTGTTCGGCGAGCAGAATGCGTATTATCGTCACGCGACGGCCGTTCCCGTTGGAATGGGTACGCCGTCTTATCCAGGGGTTGGTGCCACCCCTGGTTACTACGAGCAGTACCGTTACGGCGGTTACGCGACTGCAGCCGGCTACCCGGTATCGGGTATCACCCAGCAGCACATCCACCATCCTGGCAAGGACATGGTGAAACCGCCGTACTCTTACATAGCCTTGATCGCGATGGCGATACAGAACGCACCCGACAAGAAAATCACGCTGAACGGTATCTATCAGTTCATCATGGAACGGTTTCCGTATTATCGCGAGAACAAACAGGGCTGGCAGAATTCCATCAGGCACAATCTCAGTTTGAACGAGTGTTTCGTGAAGGTGCCGCGGGACGACAAGAAGCCAGGAAAAGGAAGCTACTGGTCGCTGGACCCGGACAGCTACAACATGTTCGATAACGGTTCTTATCTGCGACGACGTAGACGTTTCAAGAAGAAGGACGCTTTGAAGGAGAAGGAGGAGGCACTGAAGAGACAGGGTTTGGTGCCGGAGAAACGAAGCCAGGAGGAGGCGAAGAGTAACGGTATTGTGATCCCGCCGCCGTCGGACTCCGCTGCGAAGAAACTCGGATCTCTGGAGACGACGCTGTGCAAGCCGAAGAGGGAGCCGGTGAACGATACCGGAAGTCACTGCATGGCGGTGCAAGCGAAATATGGTCTTCACAGTCCGATTCAAGATGCCAAAACCACCGCGGCCACGACGACAACTGGTGTCGCGATACCCGGACAGAGCGTGATACAGAGTGCTCTAGGTCATCAGGTGCACCAGGTGCATCAGAGTCATCAGGATGCTATTCAGGATGTCTCGATGGGACTGGATCCAACCAGTTTTAGTGTGGATGCTCTGATGACCACGCGGGAGAACCAGGCTGGATTGATGACCAGGGATAATCAGCACCACACGCACCATCCTCATGGTCTTCAACACCCTCACCCTCACTCACACTCGATCATGACGAGCAGAGAATCGATGGGTACCGGGGTTGTCTCCAGGGATCATTTAGCCGCTGTATGCACCACCACGACCTCTACCACCGCTGCCGTCGCTGCGATGATGGCTACCACTGGCTACGGACACGGCAGCACCGTGACAAGGAGCAACGGATCACCACCCGGAACTATGTACGCGCCTTACTGCACGCCCACGGCTGGTTATATAATGGATCACGCGGAATACAACTCGAGAAATCACAACAACACCGCCGCTCACTCGCAGTGGTACCAGGAGGCGGCCAGCCCCGACACCGCCGCCATTTATCAGGACACCCAATCGCCGAGCTGTCAGCTTTATAGGTTAGCAGAAAAATTCTTTTGCAGCTATTGGTTCCGCCTCAATCACCTTCTCTCTCTCTTTTGCGTCACATGGCTAGCTTGTTTCGCGCGTCGTCGAAGTCTCTGTAGATCTTTAACCCTTGAGTGGTCCTCGGGATGAAAATTCACCCTTTGAATGTTTTTACATATGGGAAACTTATTTAGCTTTTTGTGTCTAAGTCGTGGGATGTATTAATTTAAAAAGGTGACGCTGTAAATCAATGTGTTGATTGAACGTGTAAAATGGAGAGGCGTGGATCGTTATCGTAGTTTCTTTGAAGCAGCTATTTTTGAGGGGCGTATGAGGGTTTTATTGATTTGATTGTTCGATTGTAGTCGTCCTTTGTAAAGTGTCTCACAGAAAACTGTGGTTCATGTTCATGAAATGTTTAACGTTTGAGACTGAAATTAAGTGGTGAGTTAATTTTTTCGTCCGGGGTAGTTTATTACTGGACAAGTGGATTGTATGCATTCATCACGAGGCAGGTTCTATGTTAAACAGTTAAAAAGTTTGTTAATTTTCGGTGTCTTCAAAAATCAGTTTAACAGTGTGACTCTTAGATTGGCGACATTGTGCATACTCAGGGTAATTAACGGTGAGATTAACTATGATTTGCAGATCCAGCCCGCCTACTCCGCTTTCGTCGAGCGCAGCCCCGTCCCCGCCCCTCTACCACAGATACTACCAAGACTGCAACACCGTCAACACCAGTGGCAATTTACCGATCACGTTGCACAAATACTGAGAATACCGGAATTCAAGGCCTCACCATCGGGGCCTTGAAGAACACCACGGCGAACACTACGACCCGAGCCTGGTCTACGTGAAGCAGGAATGGATACCTTCCACGGACGAGCTCGCCAAAGAGTGGAACTAGATAAGTCCTAGAAAAAATCGCGAGAAGTAGTCGGTGGTCGATCGAACGAGATGCGAGATACAGTTCGAGCTACGCGATACGTAACTGTAGATAGTTTGTTCACGTAACGAGAGTCGTGAATGTGTATTTAAAAAAAACGTTGTAGCCGCAGCAGTGGATGTTAAAAAATAGGAAAAATTTAATAGCGACTCGGAAGCAGACCTGGGCGTGAATTGTTTTTGAAAAATTCCACGGCAATCGAAAAGGTCGAATTTCAAAATCATTTTTCGGGGAGGATGCTCTGAAGGGATGGTCGATATTGGGGTAGTTTTTAACACAGCAATTTTTTAATGTTCCTCTATGAATATTAGTGTCCATTCTTTACTCGCTAATATATTAATTTTCTTACAATTTGTGCAAACGTTTTGAATACAGAAAGGTTTTTAATAATTACATAAGGGTTAATTTCAAACAAAGGGAAGCTTTTAGCGTTAGAATAATGCCCAGGGCTGCTCCCTCGAGGGAAATGTTTACCGTAAAGTATTCAAGTAACTGAACGTAACTATACTAGCTGATTTCTACTTTGATTACCGGTGGCTCGAACGAACGGGCCCGACGATTGCGAATAGGGGCCTCGGAAAAGAAACAAATCCCCACGGTCCCTGGCACGAGCCCGTCGAAAGCTGCTGGTGCTTTGAAAATCGTTATCGCGGCGACCGAAACACGTGTTACCAGTTCGGCTACTGAAAAAAAAGAACCGGGTACACGTGTATTTGTGCACGGCCGAGGGATCCGTGGATTGACAAATAACCCCGAATCGGTGGTAGCCAGCACGGAACAACAAATCTTCCTCCGGTTTCGAATCACGGGACAAAAGAGCACAACCGAACGCGAAAATTTGCTTATTAACGTTTCTTTGCGCGACGGTTCTCTTTTTATTCGACGAGACTTCCTACCCCCTTGCCTTGCGCTCAGTTAGTTTCATTTGGAATGCAACCCCCGAGTTCTTTGATACGATTCTTCAGGTATATGCTTTTTTGTAATACTTTTTTGTAATATGCCACTGTGTAAAATATAAAATTGTATGATACAGCATACAATTGAGAGTTTTTAAAAAATCTTGCATGATCGAGTTGACATTTAAGTTTTCTCGCAGCAAATTAAAATAGTGAAAATTAGAGTAAAGTTTTCTTGAAGGGTTGCTTTGACGAGGCAAGGGGTTGATTCTCCACCGAATTGTATACGGGGAATTGCTAGTTACAAACTCCCCGACGGAGTCTAATCGCTGCGGTCTCGTCGACGGTTGTTCGTTAACGAATCGGAGCCAGATGAGGCAGGAAAAGAGCCGTGAATATCGATGACTATATTCGTCACCTGAGCAAACAGTGGCAGCTCTTCCCTGACCTATCATCATTCGGAATTTTGTAGATGACTATCTCGCGGCGATCGACAGCTCGTCGCGCAAACCGTATCGCGAATTAACTCGTCGAATAGAAAAGTAACATTGTAAAATCCTTGCATTCACCATCCTTCATCTATTTTATCAGTTATATATCGTTGAATCAAATGTTTCCATGAAAACAGCTTTTAAAAACGCGGCCAATCAACGACTTTATTTTCGTTTGATTTTTCACGCGGTCGAAATTCTTACTCGATTTTTTTTAATAAGAATTTTCAGCGGTGCGTCGAACGATATCGAATGTTATCGACGTTTCAATTTGTTGACTGAATTATGTTCGACGAACCACCTGAACCGGAGTACGGTGTAAAAAGGAGTAACGTTCCTCCGTGAACACGAGTGCTGTAACGACACGATTACTATAATAGAACACAATGCAATATTTAGTTAAATAAATGACTAGAAGAATTGTGGAAAGTGTGGTGCGAAGAGCGAACTCGTAAAATGTCTCAGATTCACGGATTATCGATCGAAAGTGTTGTGATTGAACGTTCGGGAAATTCATCGGAAAGAAAAATGGTTAGTAACACGGTTTCTGCGACGAGAACTAACACAGTTTCGAACGAAGTTTCTGCCTGGACTGTTTCACGGGTGAGAGGAGTATGAGGATGTGCGGAAAAGCGTTCGGTGTAAAAAGATAATAGTGATCATGTTCCCGAGGATCGCGAGTCTCGTCCTTGTGCATTTATTCGTGACGTCATTCCTCGCGACGTTCGACGAGAGCTGCGATACATAATATATATTTATTTGATATACGGATCATGTGAATAATAGGAACGATCGAAACGAAGTCGTATCGTAGATAGATCTCTGCGTGTATATTATAAAAGAAGAGTATAAATATATATATAAATATATACATAAATAGCTATAGATATTGTATAGATGAAGGTATATATGTATAAATAGACAGATATATATATGTATACAAGAAACGTATTGATATTACCGATTAATTAATGATATTACTTATTATCGTAGGATGAGTCGTGCGAAGGCGATAACTTACGGAATAAACGTAATGAACCAGACAAAATCACTTTTTCTTATTTCTAACCTGAAAAACTTAATCACATTCTTTTTTTATAGGGCCGGAGGTTAAACAATCTTTATAATAATCATTATTAGATAAATTCTGTAATTAAATTATTCTTAGCTTGTGCGGAATATTTTTGGAAAATCGACTGAGGGGTTTTTCGAAAAATTTTGAACAGTATTTTATCAAGATAGAAATGTAAACTGTAGTATAATTTTTATATGGAAATTTGAAGGGTGCTGATATTGGGTTAGGGCATTTTAATATACATTATACATAAAATTTAATATTATTGAGGTTAATATTGAATTTTTCTATATGAAATTTATATTATTAGAAATGTAAATATTTTTAAAAAGTTATAAAGGGAAGTAAAATTAAAAACCAGCGACGACAGATCCGAATGGACGAATCGCAACAAGCTAGCAGCCTTCTCGCGGCTTTCGAACGTTTCATCGTTACACTTGTAAAACTATTATCCGGCGTAAACGATTCCAGCGTGTTTATTGGTCTTGCGTAGACGAGTGCTTGGAAAAAAAATATTTCGTTCGATTTTTCACTCTCTCCCGTTTTTTCCCCGGTTTCAGCGAAGCTCGCGGATACTTACAAAAATATATTGGTGCAGGCAGGAGCGCGATAGAAACGGTCCCGATGCGACTTTTTAATTAGCCGCGGCCAAATCGATCGCGCCGTCGAAAAATTGCACTCGTCCGTCGATGGGATGGGGCAACGCATACGGGGATCGGCTTAATAAACCGAACGAAATTTCCCGATGAAAAATTCCACCGAGGGACACGAAAAACCGTGGACCGGCTCGAAATCGCGATAACAATAATACGGGAAGAGGATGCGGACATTTTTATGTTTCCGGTGGCGCTTTAAAAAGCCGATCGTAAACCCGATTTCGCGATATTTAATTACTGGTATGCCGGAATAAACTGTTCGGCCCACAAGAAATATACTATTTTCTGTCTTCACGAAAGCCGGCAGGTTTTTCGTAAAAATCACAAGCTGAGTTTAACGAAAATCCCGGTTTCGCGAAACAATTTTATGATACATATTCCGTAGAAAAATATAGTTATTCGAGTAAAGATAAATTTAATTTCTCGCATAAACGATAACCGAATGCAAGACTCGTGTCTATATTCCGCCAAAATTTTTACATTTTTGCAATACATTTATCGAACGAACAGATGTTGTAAAAAACTGGATTTTGTGTATGATAAAAGATTGAATATAGAGTCTGAAAATTAGTAAGATTTTTGTGATCGTTTCTTGGAGACTGCACATATTTTCTTTTATTCTTTCACCTACATTTGCATTAACAAATGCTGCTCGATAAAGTAAGTCTGTAACTTTACCCTTTGCTTAACTCGAAAATTAAATATTTCTTCTGACCTAGAATAATTCCATTATTTTATGGATATGAAGTTGATCTCATACAATACTTAAATGTTTAATAATTGGTTAGATCCCAACATACATTTAACAATGTAAGCAACAATTTGAATAATGGTATAGCAATTTTTAATGGCTACTCTCTCCGTCACCACTCTTATGATAAGGGTTGAAAGTGGCTTAAGAGGAACGCAATCTAGAAAAGGATTTTTCATGAAGTGTTATGCCATTCAAGAATTCCAGGAACGTATCTAGAGAACCAAAAGGACGGGGTTAATTTGCTATGTATCCTTCGGTGTAACATATCGATTAGCCACATATCAGCCACACCGTTCCGAACGTATTTAACATTTCGCGAATCGTTGAAACAGACTCTTCGCGGCAACGACAACTATCCGTGGGATTTCGATCGATCCCGATTATTTCTATTCGCAATCTGCGAAACATTATTCCACATTGGCGGCGGTCGCGTGGGCGGTAATGGAAAGGTAAGAATATCTCGCGAACGTCCGCTCGATGGCCCGTTCATTGCGCGATGTTTGCGCGATCGAACGACATCCGGACCGGTGCGTAACACCGATGGAATCCCGTATGATAACAATAACGCCTGTGGAAACTGATTTCACAGTAAATGTCATCTCCGAACACACATAAAAGCGTCGAGATTTACCGGTGCCCGTCGGAACACTCGGGGAGATTACTTCGGCTCCTGTTCCACGTTACGACGAGAGAATTCGCGTTTTTAAACAGTCGGATTAGCTTCTCGCCTCGTGTTTCAACCACGGATTGCCGAATTTAGTGGGTAACGTGTTGCCTCTGTCGATTTGAAGTCGATTTCACGAGACGCGAGTTCGCGGCACCTTGACGCGCCCGGATTCGACGAATTTTAGCCAGGAGGATAACTTACGCCGATAGAACTATATACAGGGTGGTCCACGTAACGAATTGTTAACAGCGAGGTAGCTGAATTAATTTTAATAAGTCGAGAATGATTTTTTAGAGGAAATTCCCCTCACCAACTTCTGAAAAATGAATTCAATGAATTCCTACAGAGGGGTAGCTAAACTAATTTTAATAAAAAATTTTAAGAAAGTTTTCTATGGAGTTCATCCAATAAGTTCAGAAGATTGATCCTCAGTACATTTTTTTTTACATTTTTACTATTTTAGTCCAGGATCCAGGGTCCATTTAAAATTTGAGGAGATTTTATGTTTAAATAAATTTAATTTTCTATATAAATTTCATATATAAAAATTTTTGTTTGCGCAGTCGATTAGCATTTTAATTAATGTCGAAGGTTCTCGGCTGTCAGTAGAGGTAGAAGAACAATTCAACGAGCGTGGAATACACGGGCAGAAATTAGAGAGTGTAGTGGGCATCAAGTATTCTGGAACAGGGCACACGTTTACCTTCGAGAGATCCTCGACCCCGGGTTTTCCATAAACTGGAGACCCTAAGGCGAGAGGAACGGAATAGACTGACGCGTGCTCGAAGGGATTCTGCTAACTGGTCGATAGGTATATACTCTATCTTTCGGCGAACTAACGGATTGGCGGCACGGAACGGTTCCAAAGCCTGGCTTTATCCGTAGCACGTGTTTCGGCAGATGCAGGCAAATCCCGCCTCGAGCGAAAACCACCGACGGCCCGGCACAGGAACTTCGTTCCCGAACCACTCCGGTCTGGTGCTATTTTTTAAACAATTACTCCGATCCCCCTTCGAGAAACTAAACTGCTCTCCCTTCAGCGTCGAAACTGTTGGAAGGCTATCAGAGATTCCTGCTTCCCAAAATAAGTATAAACTTTCGGTAATTATTTCGAAAGGGTTATTGTACTCCAATTTTGATAAAATTTAAATATGTTATAGATTTCGACATTTTAAACAATGTTTTCCTTTTCGAATATGGGTGGGTCGCTTTCAGTTTTCTAAATATTTGCAAAAAACTATTGCTAATAGCAAATTATATTCACAGCAACTGTGAAATAAATCGTAATGCATGGTTGGAGAAACCGGAAGACCCCTTTGCTTGTTTCTAGCTCCGAAACTTAATCACACATGGTGTTCGTTGTTTTTATAGGGTAAGGGATTAACTTAACACGCTTAAAACAATTCGACAAGGTTTCGTTGGAAGTTCAACAAAATTGCACGAAAACTTGCAACAGACTCGCAACCTTCGTAAAATAAATCGTGTTGCAAGAGTTTGAATTCGATCGGCGAAAAACGTTTCGCTAATTAAAATGATTTTCGATGATCGTGGGAGACTGAAATCCTCGACAATATAAGGAACAAAAGCACACAGCCGGCCTAGTGGATGGCGAATCCCGGGGAGGAGGGAGGAGGGAGGCGGGGAGTTTATTAATTGGTTGTGGCAGCCACTCTATCAAAAGCGGGATTAAATTAGCGATCGACGAGCGAAAGTGACGGCCGTCAGAAGTGGTATTTGCGCGGAATGTAAACTCCCGGGATGGCGGCTCGGCATTAGCCTCTAAACCGTACAAACACACGCGGTTCCGCGGGCACCGCGCCGGCAATTTTAGAGCACCGAGGACGGAGCGAGGGTGGCAAAAGTCATCCTCTCTCTCTCCCCTATCCTTTATCTCGACGGCAAACACTTAAAAATTATCCGGCCTGCGGCGTGCAAATACGCCGATGCAGGATGCTGTGCCCCCATCGTTCTAGAACCGAGAAGTGACCGTAGTTCGTGAGCCCGGAACCTGCTCGGAAAAACCCATACGCGTTCATCCTATGAAACTCGATCTCCTCTCAATCTTTCATGTAAGACGCTTTTCACCGCCGAACGGACTACCAAACGACGTCCCCGCCCGATCCTGGGACGATGACAGGACCAAGGTGTTGGCAGACCAGGCTAAACCTACGACCAGTAGATTAACGTTGTGGATAACACAATAGAGTGCTCGTTTGAATTTTCCTAAATCCTTTACATCTAAGTATGCACGACTTGTACTTACCACACCCCCATGCTCCTTCAGCTCGGTGGAGTTTTATTGAAAACTAGCTAACCCGACAGGCGTTGTCCTGTGAAAAATTCAATAAATTTGTTTGTGATCGTTTTGTGAAACGCTATTCCAAATGTGTGAACAAAGTAAAACAAAGTAAAAAAGGAGGAGAAAATCCTATAAAAAAATCACTTTCATTTTTTCCGGGCAGCTATTCCAATTTTTTTTAAATTCTAAAAACCTAATTCGGATTCCAACGAATATTAAAAAAAAATTAGCCAAATCGGTCCAGCTGTTCTTACGTGATGTCGTGACCAACGAACAGCATTTCATTTCGCTCACACAGGAAACTGTTTAATGCCCTCGAAAATTGAGATTGTTTCTTTATAAAACTTTTCAAACCCCCATTCGCCACATTCAGATTGTATCAATGAGCATTAAAGCCAAGTATGGTGTAAATCTGCCCACGAACAATATATTCCTCATACAAACATACATTAATTATTGAATCGTTCACACGTTAAGGTTGATAGCTCTTCAAATTTGGCCCGATCTCGAGACAGTGAACGCTTTCGCGCCGTTTCGTAGCGTTCGAGAGACAGCTGGCTGCAAGCTTGAAGAACCTTGCTCTCGAAAGAAGATTCTCCGCGGTAAAAAAAAGCTGTTGGAAAGTTTGATGACATCGCGGCGATGTTCCCACGTGTAACGTAAACATCGTCGACGGAAAAACCACGTCCGAGGATCGCTTCGAGAGGAAGCATCAGTTTAACGCTGAACATTGCTGGTAGAAAATTTGATAAATCGAGGAAACATGAAATAATGTTTATCTACCTTGAAACTTTGTTAATATTCAGATAGAACACGTAATTCGTGACGGGTTACATGGTTACCTCGATCCCATTGCGGTTTGATTTGTTTGATAATTTTCTTCAGAGGAAAAATTAGCTCGGTTCCATTAACGCGTTTCGCACAGCTCGCATTCCCTTCGGAGCTCGTTCCACTTTTCTCGTTTCTTCCCGCGCAGCCATTGCGGCCGTATTAGCGGTTCGCGCAATCATCAATTTCAAACAGAAGAACGAACCGGCGAAAAAAGAGGAAAATATCTTGGCCGACGGCTTACTTAAACAAACATCCCGCTCCACGAAATGGACGGAGAGCGACGGAGAATCGAACGAGTAAACCTCCTTTCGTTTCCGTCTTACGTAGACACACCTCCATCCCCTGTCCCTTTCCCTCTCTCTCTCTCTCTATCTTCCTTTTTTTCTTTTCTAAGCAATGAGACACGATGTTGAAACTTTTGCCACCGAAAGCTTACGAAATCGTGTCTCGATCGCGAAAGAAAAGAGCTGCGCTGTGGTGGCTTGTATGTTTAAATACAAATACACGCCGCCTTTTTATCCTCTTTTTTGTGGCCGCTCTGTGTGTTGGTTAATTTTAAACCGTGCGAGTCCTCGGACGTTCTTTTTTAGCTGTTTAATAGCTGCTCCGATCCGGGCTTTACTGTATTGTGGATCCGAGTTTGGCCACTAATTTTGCAAAATGGTAGACAACAATCTTGTCTTTTATGTTTAATTTTCTCAAAACGATTTTATATGTTGTTTATATATTGTCAGAGAACGTGAAACAAATTCAATGATGTATGTATGAGCATGTGTAATAAATTCTATGTTGTTGAAAAAGGAAATTGTTCATTTCAGTGTTTAGTCTCTTTTTACTAGATTTTTACAAAACGATTTTATATGTTCTTTCTTGAATAATAATTGTTACGTTGTTGTAAAAATGCTTAGACATGGACCATAAACTTCCGAAAACGATGTAGTAAATTCTACGTTGTTAAAAAAGGAAATTGTTCATTTCAGTGGTTAATCTCTATATACTTGATTTTTTCCAAAACGATTTTATACGTTGTTTCTTTAGTTGAGGGATTTATACATTGTTTAAGTTGATTACAGAAGGAAAGAAATGTCAACTTAAACATTCTGTACGTGGTCCGTTAATCATCGTAATCAACTATGAACCGCCCTGTAGAGAGCATTATTGATTCCCCCGTCCCTCGCGAAGTATCTCGGGGAGACGTCGAATCCGAGAAACAGACTCGCATCACAGTAATTTAAAGTTGCCTAACAGAGCTCATCATCGCGCAAGAAAGAAGTTTCTGAAAACTTTCTGCTTCCTCATCCCTCGGCGCGCCATTTTCCTCGCTATCGTTTGAATAAAAAAATTCGGTTTTGTTTCACCTTGAAACAAATAATAATGATATATCACATTATTTCCTTTATAATCTTTTGCCAAACAGAATAAATACGAAAATACTTTATCGATTAAATTTTATCATTTGAATAAACAAATTCGATTTTGTTTCACCTTGAAACAAATAATAAGAATGTATTACGTTATTTCCTTTATAAAAATTATATTTTGTTCTTCACACGAATCGTTGCAAGTGCATTAACCAAGTAATAAAATAGCAGATCGAAGTAACAAGTGAATATGCATATGCAATTAAGATGTTTAAGAGGTATCGAGCGTGTTTCCGTGGTTTTTCGCGGGGAAAAATAGATTCTCGAAATGGCTGAGAGGAACGAGGATAGAGGGACAAGTAACAACGGTAGAAGCTCGGCTACGTGTATCGAGGTTAGGTCACGGCACTCCGGCAGCGATTCCAGTTTCGCGTTTCGCCGCGGGTCTCTGGGAAACACGCACCTGTCGTCTTTCCCCTGGACGAGCAGACGATAGCGAACCACCCCCTTTCGCTCCCGCTGTTCCCTCTTCACGGTACGCTCGTTCTTCTGTTTTCACCCTCCTTCGCCCGCCCCGGCGTGCCTTGCTTCCTCCGGTTTCGATTTTTACAGGTTGGAAATGTTCGTCGAAATTTGATAGAGAAACTACCGCGCCCGTCGAACACACTGTATTCGCCCACTTCGTTTTCCCTCGACCAGTCGTCGACCAATCGCCAATCTCGAACCTTTCGTTAGCATTTCGCACACTTTTGAAAAATTCTGCTGTACCAAGTTGAAGCATAAAAAACTTACACGATAATCCCAAGTAAAATTTCGGTAGATAATATAAGGTCAAAATAGAATAGAGATTTATAATATATTATTCGATATTTTAAGAATTAATTTAATTCTTAATTCAAATTAATAAGAAAGGAAATCGAACCTTTCCTGTCCCGTTAGCATTTCACAGACTCTTGAAAAATTGTGTTGTGTACCAAGATAAAGTTTAAAAAGCTTACACAATAATCCCAAGTAAAATTCCAATATATAATATAAGGTAAAAATGTAATAGAGATTTGTAATATATCATTTCAGAAGTAATCAAATTAATAAGAAAGAAAATCAATAACGTTGGAATACGAAAGATCGGAAAAATCAAAGTATACGCTGTTCCCGCAGAAAACGCGTGTATCTCTCGTGGCATCTGCATGATGGCAGCTAGCAAGTATAACGACGCTGTTAATAAATAATTCAGCGAGGAGCGAGCCGCGGACAGTGCTCTTCTAAAACAAACTCGAACGAACGGGATGGGATCGCGGTCGACGAAAGGGTAGGAGTCTGCCGAAAAGAATACGTGAAAACTTTCGGTGAAAAAAAAGCGGACAAACGAAGGTGCGCAGCCCGGTGGATAAATAGAATTTAATTTACATCCAACACACGGAGAGAAAAAGATCGAAAGAGAAAGAGAGAGAGAGAGAATCGGGGGCTCTTGGAGCGGGGAGAAACCGTAGGCAAAAGAATCGCAGATAACAGTATAGGTAGGGAGAAGGAAAGCCCGTGGAGAGGGGGAGGTTGGAAAAAAGGAAAGAGAGTCCCGGAGCCGAAGGGAGCCAATTAAAATTGGCAATTACCAAACCGGTCGCCGGAAGTTACAATATTCCGAATATTTTTATCTTTCTCTCTGCGTTCTCGGTTTTTCTTTTCGCTTCCGCGCCTTTCAGATGGACGCTCGGTGAAACAGGGCGGGTGGGGGCACGGAGGGGCGAGAGGGGGACAAAAGGAAAGCGGCGCGGCCGGCAAATAAAAAGAAGAAAGGAAAACAGAAAGAGGAGCGAGGCCATGGACCAATGGAAATTGGCTCGCTGCTCGGTGTAGAACGATGGTCCGGCATCCAATAGTATCCGCGGGTACAGATCGATAGTCGGCTGGATGTGGAGCACAGGTCCTGGCCGACGCGACGCCGACGCCGACGACGCCACGGACCGCCATCCTGCAAAACCGCTCGAAAAGCGGTTTAGCGAGTCGCGCAACCATCGCCTGGAATCTCTCTCCCTCTCTCTCTCGTTATGCGTATCTCCGACGGGAAAAATATTTATCGAACCTCGCGAGAGTCTCCTCCCATCGAATCCCCGATAGTTATGATTAGCCGAATGCCCATCGCTGTACTCGAATTTCCCGCAGCCGGAATTATCAACCCCCACTGGGAAACGATACCGACAACATACGCTGCCATACGTTCTTATTTATCAGAGCGACAATGTGTGCTATCACGAAGAAGATAGAGAATTGATAGAGTATCTAACTCCTGAAGCTGCGAACATTCAACCCTTCGCGGACGTACTTTGCCAATGAGTGTGCAGTAAATTTTTATCAAGCCCAGGGTTTTATTTCAACCCCGCCCGGTTCTATCGTTAGTAATAACAGCAAGTTTGCAAATTAATTTAACTCAACGTTGATATTTTTGCGTCTGAAAATTAATACGTTTATGTATTGAAACAAAAAAGAAATATATTGTTAAATTAATTTGCAAACTTGCTGTTGTTATTAACGATCGAACCGTGTCACAAATTTATTTTATATTACATTTTCGATCGAGAAGAATTTCAACTTACGTCGATACCTTTGATACGAGGATTCAATACGTGTTAATTAACCAACGAAAGATGGTTTTTATTGGACTATTCTATATTTTATTATTATTATTATTATAAACGGGCTGACGCCCTATTGAAGCCCTACATATGAGAAAGATACAGACTACTCGTATAAGTATAATGACAAAGAAGGGACATGCACAGAAAGGAAAATTTTGATAATGGTACAATCATTTAAATGAATTATTGAAAAAATCAATACGATTATAAATAGTGATTATAAATATTTATGTGACCACAGAAAGAATCTCGGCTTCAGTCGAACGAATCCATCCCCTGAAGAGGGGTAGCTATCGTTCGATTTATCCCGATTGATTATTTTCGAACCGATCAGGAAACGAAACGATCATTATACGGATATCCGCGCAGATGGGGTCACGCCTAATCGCGCTTTAATTCGAAATAAAGTAAACAGCGGGGCAGTCGAAAATGCAAACGTCATTATGACGTTAAAGGTTAAATTGTTTGTCGGGTGCAGGCGAACGCGTGTGCTCCACGCGGTCCATCGCAACAATTTCCACATTTTCCCCGGTAATTTCGAATTTAATTGGCCGCGGCTGCGAACACATCGACGCACCGATGTATGGCCGATGTATGCGTTGTGTCTCCACGCCACAGTTTCCTCGTGTACAACCGGTGTTCTCCTTGGGCATCGACGCTCGCCGCGTTCTCGCCCCCGGCGATCCTGACGCGTGTGACACATTATTATGACATGGTAATTCGAATTTAAAATGGGCAATTAATTAACCGATGCAACCACCGATCTTCCTACCTACCCGCGCCGCTTCGCTGTATTACCGTTCGTTCGTGAATACTTTATGCTTGTTTCATATGTTACACCGTCATGTAAACTAGAATTATCACACTCCGCGGCTTTCCAGCCGTTTTAACGTGTGTCGCTTAACCATGACTCGAAACTCTTTACCGGGACAGTGGCAGTTGGTATCCTTGATAAATATTTTTTATGTTACGGTATTTATCTTTGATTAATACTTCCTTGTGGCGATTGTAGAATTGTTAATAACAAATGCAACGTGTGTCGCTTAACCATGACTCGAAGTTCTTTACTGGGACAGTGGCAGCTTGATAAATATTTTTTGCGTTATTGTTTCCATCTTTGATAAATATTTCCTTGTGGCGATCGTAGAATTGTTAATAACAAATGCATTGATGTTATTGGCGCACTTGGCTCGATCTTTTGAATCTCGCAATTAGTTCCTAACACCACTTCTAAGAAAAATTATTGTCTTTTATTAACAATCGAAATTGTTAATGCAGAAAATGCGAAGAAAATTTTCAAATAGGAAAATAATGTTCTATGTTAATTTTTAACTTTCTTTCTGGTACAGCATTTTTACAGAAAGTTTTTGCTGTTAACACTGGAAACCTATCACTGTCGGACAAAGATCAAGGGTAGCAGTGACGCCCCCAGGGGGTGGGAAGCCATGGGGCCAAGTGCCCTCCAAGAAAAAGGAAACAAAACACTGTGTGGCTACCGTTAACAGATATTTCTGCTAAAAATGAAGATCATTTTGTTCAACTAGTCCCCCTCCCCAAAATTAAATCCTGGATGCGCCACTGGAGGGTAGCATCCCTCGCTCGACTTTCTCCCAAGGAAATTGATTCCGACTTGGCGGGTTCGGAACAGCCCGCAAACATTTCCTCTGCGCCGTTCGTCGGCGTCTCTGTGTTCGTGGTTCGTGTTACAGCGGTTCACGGGTGAGCACACCCGCCACGCGTGCATAATGGCGTGCAAACGGAGAGAGGCCGTGGGCTCCAAATAGCATTAAGTCATTGCCGGTGGCCAGTCGTGCGCGTGATATCCTCCTGTCGCCTACCGATTGTATTGTTGCACGTCGACCAAGAACTGATCGCACTCTCGCACTCGCGCTCGCATTGTGCCCGGGTGCACCTTCAGGGCCCCGCGGGCTCTGCAACCTAGCCGGGGAGATCCTCCTCCATACCGGCCAGAAAGATACACAATGAGAAACGGACAATGAGCTCATTGTTTCGAATTCGTGGCCGCTAGTTACGCCGTATTTGCTACCGTGAGAAGCCGCGCCGCGCCGATGCTCGATCGACTTCTATTCTTCACGTCGGATTAAATTGTTCTCTATTGGGCCCGTTCTCGGACAGCTTTGAACTCCGTCCACCCTGCCGCGCCCCATTGATAGCGACGAGCCACCATGGAACCCGATTTTCTTTGTTTAGCTCATCCAGGATCGATCTTGTCGATCGCATGAAAATCGAATTAAAAGAACATACTACTTTATTATCATTGTAAAGGAGATTCGTTTCTATCCTTAAAGTTTTTCTTCTCGTCGAACCCATATATTATTTAATGGTGAAAATTCGGATATAATCCGAGCTTACAGAATGGTACTGTCTTTACAAGCCCAGTGGAGAATCTGTGAAACTGGCACGAGGGGTGGATGAGGGTGAAATTCAATTTCGAGATTCAATATGAATGAACAGTAGTCCAGCTTGTTCGGCAAACTTTATTATCATTGTAAAGGAGATTCGTTTCTAGGAATGTGTTAATATCCTTTGCACACGGAGCTACGTCGACTCCGCAACCAATTTATTTCAACGATTTTATACAAAATAAAATAGCACATAAAACAGAAAACGTGTGATACCTTTGGCAAAATTGTTTCTGTTGATTTTTGGTACTTTGATGTGTTAGAATATCGGGCGTTAATTTTTACACAGCTGTGCTGCAATATAGGTTTTCGAAATTCACTGAAAACGTATTATTTTTCAGGAGAAAAAATGTATCTCTTGAAGATGATCCTCCTAGCGATCGAAACGTCGAGTTAAATTAGTTTGCAAACTTGCTGTTAGTCTATAGATGATCGATCCGTGCGCCGATATCAAAAATCTTAGTATTACTACAATTTCGATCGAGAAGAATTTCAATTTACCATGGATGCCGAAACTCTCACAAATATCGGGAACAATTGGCGAGAAGCGCACGTGACAGCGAGTACAGTGACCGTATCGGCGGACGGAAGCAGAAAGAGATCGACGGCCCCGTCTCGATCTATCGTTTCGGCGGCAATATAACGGGTGCGATTCCGAGAAGAGTAGTCCATTCGACGGTTTAATGGCATTCGGTGTCAGAAATTTCGTGGGACGTACGCGCGTGTAAACAGGCACGGTGTCGGGCAACATACCGTACGGGGGTTGAACACCCTAAAATTAGCCCCGGAGCGAGACACGACGCGTACACGCGGCCAAGCATGATCGGACGCGCTGGCCCCCGAGACCCACACGCGTTGGAGAGCGTGAAAAAATGCTTACATTATCATCCGTAATTTCGTAAACACACCGCGGGTAGTACGAGTCGGACTATGGGGACCCGCTGGTGCACTCGTTGCGGGTGGCCCAAAAAGGAACAGCATCGCGGCTTCCGCAGCGCCGGGGCTTTTCACGCTGAGAAGTGGGTCGCCCACGACACGAAAATCTACTCTTGCCTCGCGTCTTCACCACTAGATCTCGTTTTACTAAGCGTTCTCTCGCTCTGTCCTCTTGCCCGATCCAAATTATTCCTCTTTCCACAAACGGGATTCAACATTTTCGTCCCATTTTATTCGCTACACGATAAGAACATTATTTTTCTTTTTATAAGTGCTCTGTCAATTTTCTTTACGGTCTCGTTGCTTGAAAAATTCTACTTCTCTGTATAAGTCGGTTGAGTATTTTTTTTCGCTATTTAAATGCCCAATACGATTCAAATTGATAGATTGAATTAATCGTTTCGTTGTACTCGATGTTTATGACACGTGGTTAAAGAAGATAAATATAAAATACACCGTAGTTGACACGGTTATAGTTTTCATTGTTTATTCTGTAGGGAATGCTTGAAATTAGATCTTCTACATCGATTACAATTACCCCTCAACATTTTCGTCCCATTTTATTCGCTACATACACGATAATAATTACAAACACGATTTCCGACAGTACTAGCTTGAAATTATTATGGAAAAATTCTACTTCTCTGTATAAGTCGGTTGAGTATTTTTTTTTTGCTATTTAAATGCCCAATACGTTGGTGGTTAAAGAAGATAAATATAAAATGAAATTTCCGATTAAATAATAATTAATCAAATAATTTCGAGGAGAGGGAACGCTCCGGGCCGAAAAAAGGGTTAGTATACTAGTTTTGAGAGCGTGGCCACCGTAAGAAAGCCATCGTCCACGCGGTTGTCGGAGCGAAGAGGAGGAATCATCCACGCAACAATTAGCCTGGAAAGGATCGGTCCGATCGGCTAGGGATCCCCCTGGAAAAGATCATCGTGCTGACACAGCGGAGGCGAGTGTACACACGGTCTCATTCACCGATTTCACGGTAAATCGAGCGTCCCTGAACCGTTCCGGGTCTGGTGCGCCCTTACGCAAGCCCATTGTGAACGAGTGCCTCCTGCGGTGTCACGGTAGAACGAGAACGGGCCGCGGATTGGTCCCGGCAGGTCGTCTCCTGTCTTCGAAATAGCATTACAGAACTATCATAATGGCTCAATCGGTGCGTCGTTGATATGGCTTAAGCCTGTAGGCGAATCGGTCTACGAGGAATCTCGGCACCAAAACCCTAGTCGAATAATGGGAAACGAATAAAACTGGCAAACGTATTCCTCTATCCATTAAGGCGATACCATCACAAAGGAGATTATCTGTCTTTCGAAAAGAAATGGGATACGCACTGCGCAACCACCATTATGCTTAGTAACGTTGCATTTAATCGAAGAATTCGGTGACGTCGGTGTCAGTAATCAACAATTGTGTAATACGGTAAAAGAGTGAGTAGCTCTAAGTTAAAACAGTAAAAAAATTAGAAGAGTTTAAATAGTATTAACCCTTCACTGCATGATTTTTTTAATTGGGATGAAAAATTGAAAGGTCAGTTTTTGTGTTTAATGTAAGGGAAAGATATTTTAACAAATTCAAACAACATTTTTAGAAAAATAAACATAATTGAGAATATCAGCGAAGGATTAATAATACTGTCATATTATTTTCAACCTATTAAACGTATTTATAAAAGAAGAAAATTTTTATTTCGAATAATGGTCATTATTGTTCTAATTTTTTCTATGAGAACATGAAGAACATTAGCACGAATAGTTTGTTAGTATATTTATTATTTTTGAGCTGTCTATTCTGAGGAAGTCTGCAAGTTTCAGTCCATTAACGAGGCAATATAGATCGTTGGAAGATTTATTTTGATCTGTCGCTGGAGCATCGAATAATCCGAACCGGTCGCCCCCCTTGTAAATTGTTACGTATTAACGTTTTAAGTGGAAATAAAAATAATCGGTAGCAGGCCAGCGCAAACAAGCTGCCGTTCTCTCCCTCTCTCTTTCTCTCTCTTCTCGTGCCGTGCACGATTATTATCGGAAGCTGTACACAGATAAGGGCCGGCGATAGGGTGGGCGCAGGGCGATGACGGTGATTTAATATTTTTCTTGTTATGAGTATAAGCTCGCCAGTTTATTCTGAAAACAGCAGGCCAAGCACCGCTCCGTGTCCTCGCGCAAAACCACCTGCGCGAACCGAATCACTATCGGCCCCCGGTATGAGCCGGGTCCGTTCTCGATCTTCACTTATTTACCCACCTATTTACCCGTTGACTTTTCCGGCTTTTCTGTTATTCCTAAATGTTTCCCCGCGCGATTGATACATTTTCCCCGGCCACGGATTACAGGCGTTGCACGCGTCCAAACTGCTTCGGAAGCGAACCGGAAGCTTCGGATTTGTTTGCCGACTGTGAAGCTTCATTAGTTAGATTATTACTCGATTTAGATTATTGTTAAGTCAACCTATCAGTTATTTTACATCACGTTATTTTGAAAGAATTGAATTCAATTTAATTTTTATGATATTGTCAGAAAGACCACTTTCATAATTGTAGACACAAATGAGTGCCACTTGTGTAGAAGAAACTGTGACGGCCATGTTGGAAATCATAAATCACTCTTTTTCCTGTTCAATATTTATCAATTTTCCAAAATGTAATTTTTCAATATTATTCGTGAGAATTTATATTAATTCTTTAACTGTATCTGTAAATTTTCAGTACGGATTTACAAATACCGCTGCACCATTATCGTCTTATTAAAATAATTAAGAAAATAAATAAATAGTGTCTGACAATTATGTAATAGAATTTTCATTTTTATAGAAGTTCGTAGTTTATTAATTGTTTAACAAAATTCTACGTACCTGCATTACAACTTTTACACACATCATAAATCCCAAAAGTGATCCACGACGATCGTCAGAATTTTTGAGAAACTCGAATCGATTGTTATCTTCGATGTTGTTCCAGGGCAGTATCACGAACGCGAAATTGCGTGGCAACGAAGCCGCCGTAGTTACGTTCGGTCACGCACTAAGAATGTTTTGTCAATCGTCGAAGGTGCTCGTTAGCGGCATCAGTCAGAGACGCGGACGCGTCTCGGCGCCTTGACTTCTCGAAATAATCGCGTAGACGCATAGAAACTGTTTTATCTTTCTTCCTCCGCGCTCTTGTTCCCGGGAGCCTGCATACGATCATCGTTTTCATCGTTTCTCCACAAAGTGTCCAACAAATTCTACATCACGGAACACTGGCCGACACATTTGCACCTTCGGTAGCTCTGTTTTCACACATACTTTGCGTTTCAAGATGGACGTTCTTGGGTATTCAGTCGCTAATGCAGAGGGTATAGAATAAACTCTTGAAAAGTATTTCTTTCAATATCGTAATTAATGTTCTCAATAATTGCGAATAAGCTGAATAAGAATAGCTGATTACTAAACTGCCGATCTTTATAGAAAATAAAACATAATTTGATTTCATCCCTTAACGACTTTGTTGCATTAAAAACAACATTACTTCAACTTTTAAAATCTTTTACTGTTTGATATTTTGTCCAAACAATTTATTCATAAATGCATAAAGACACTCAGTCTACTGATTACACTTCTATCATTTAATCGATCGTTATTAAACGAGACAAATGAAGAGTTTCGATTGAAAGAATTACGTTAATTAATAAATGAACGAATACCCTTGGTTACATTGAACGTTGAATTCTCAGTTCTTGTGTTTTTAAATAATTTTCTAATTATCGACATTTTTATGGTTATCAGTTTGAAATTCGACGTGTCGTGCAACATTAAAAATGATAGCGAACCTGTCGGGTAGAGGGTTATTTTCGTGCGGTAGTTGTATTGGGTACTATTAATAGGACCACCAGTTTTTCACGTTGATTGTTCGAGGCTTGCGCAGACCGTTTTGTTTCGTTGCTTTCTAGTGAATGACTCTAAGAGCCGGACAATAGAAGATGGTAAAGAAGTCAGCGGCCCACGTGCGCAGAAGGTGTTGAAGTAGGTATGCCAAGTTAAATATACGCGTAGGACGCGGAGGCAGGACAAAAAGCACTTCCTCTTGTCCGACGAGTACACTTCGAGGAACGTGGAACGTACGAAGGAGCCGAAGCAAGAACCTTTGTTCCTTCAGGGATGCACACTACTTTTTCAGTAGACCTATTCCCTTTTATTGTTTCGTCGCAACATACCCACCGGTATAATAATTCGACGATACCTTTGAGGAAACAGGACCGAATCTAATAAAATTCTTTTATTAAGGGTGTACTCGCGATTCACCTAACCTAGAGGCTCTATTTTAATTTTACAGGTGCTTCGGACTCACTGATTACAATCAGGTTAAGTAACAACGAATGAAACTTACTTTCCGAACGATCTAATAATTCTTTCATTACCCGGATACTCACACCCCACTGATTAAAGGTGGGTTCACTTTTCTTAGAGCACAGTAGGCTGGTTTGTAACATTTTAGTATAACTCTTCGACCATGAGACACATCAAGTTGACTAAAATTTATTAAAAAATTATTCACATCTACTTTATTATTTATTAATAATTGTAGATTATTTTGCTGGATTATTTTCCATATATGTATGTGCACTTTTGAAAGTCTTACAAATTTTCAGTTTCTCAAGGGTTAATGGGGCACTCGATGCACCTAACCCAGTCTCACCTATATGGCACTCAATTACACAGCTACATTAATGTGAATACATTAATCGAAAAAATATAAAGAATCTCTGTGAGTAGCACTTTATTCTCCTTAGTAATAATTTTGTGGGCAACGTCTACCGTTTCTATTTTCCGATTATCCACCAGCTAACAATAGCACTAAATCTAAAACTGTAACTCGTGAGTTGTAGATCGTAAATCTGTATTAATCCTTTTCGGTCAATCCTCCTAGCGAGCGTCGGTACCAAGACCAACACAGCCGGTCCCGCTTCGATATGGGGAATTTAGCGGCCGCCAAATTAATACGAAATGGAAAGGTGACGGTTCCGCATGATTTCCGTGGAAACGCATAGATCAAGGGGGGGTCCCGGTGAAGAACCTGTCGTTTCAACAAAGGTTCTAGGTGTAGCATGTCCCTGTTTCGTCTTGGACGAGCACCTCGACTGTAACCGTTTCTTGTTGATCCTGGCAATGAGTTCTGTTAACACAACACAAGTTGTCGTGGACGCCGTTGAATATTCGGAACATATTATGACAGACACGCCAGACGGGGATCAGGGAAGCTAGATAGACAGCGTCCCTCTCGGACGTCATAATTCCGTGACGGATCATGAACCGCGCGACAGCCAATTATAAAAAGATCAATTTTCCCCGGTGATCTAGACAGCTGAACCGCGATCGGGTGGGAAAGTTTTCCGTCTCTCTCGCGGTTGTTTGAATTTCATCGATTCGCACGCAGCGTTCGGCGCACTTGCCGGTTGCAAGGGGATCCACTAATAACACGGATCAACGGGAATCTCGGCGTCTATCAGAATCAAAGATCTCCCTTAGGAAAAGTCGATACGTCAACAAACACGGTGTCAATCGGAGTTCGCCATTCCGCGGATCTTGTACGCGCCGGTGTTACACCGAGGAGGAACTTTTTTGGCCCGAATCGGAAGTGGAAAATCAGAAATGCATAGTCTCGTATTGGAAAAAAGTGAGCGTGCGTGAGACTTTATCAATAAATCAATAAAAATAATCAAAACTACGCGAGTTGTATATATTTTTTATAGAGTACATGTCTTTTCGAAGACAAGATCAAAAATGATGTTGTTCGATCAGTGTGAACTAGCTTGTGGTCCAAAAGAAATGGGAAATTGTTTAAGAAAATGTAAAATAAGTAAATAATATAAGTTATATTACTTATATTATTATATAAGTAAAAAAATAAAATGTAATATTCATATTTCGAAGAAGAATTTCTGCAGAATAAAAATTTTCTGCCTGAATTGCAACAAACTAGAACAAAATAGAAACTTATTTTCTTTGCAATAGTGTTTTTAAATTTTTTCTTATGGTCTCACTATTTTAAATTACACCTGCTCATTTTTCCCATAAATGCATAATTGCAAATTGCTGTCTGGCCAGCAATTATGTACGTGGAATCTATGATCGATTAAAAAAAAGAACCTGGTTGGATTAGGCAACGTTCCTGCATGGGAAACGAACTGTTACGAGACGGTGTGGGGTTGCTAGTGAAGATGTCGGAGGTTTACGAGGTCAGACCACGAACGAGGTGTCGAGACAGCTTTTTGCCGGGGCATTCGGCGATCTTTTGCAAGGCGTTCCCGTTCGCGGCCAATAATAGAGCAATAAAAAAGCCCCATCGGACCGCTGCACCGTGTTTCAAAGCGACGGTAATGGGGCTTGAAAGCCCCCGGCCCTAGGAAAAGGAAGTAAAGGGAGGAACGGGGTGAGACGACGTGGTGTCGGCGAAGGGAAAAAAGCTGAGGGAAGAGACGAGAGACATTCGTCTTCGAAGGCGTTCAACCGTTTGATAGCGGAACCACCCAGCGTTTGCACTGGTTGCCTTCTCAAGAGGAAATCGGCTGCGACCACCGGAACTGTTTCTAAAGTGACAGCCGTAGCTGTCGTGGATTTTCACGCGTGCCACGGTGGATCTACATAAACAAGCATTAGGACAACTACATCGAATCCTTTCTCCCATTCTGTAACTACTTTCTACAAGATTATAAAAACTAGCGTTAAGAACTCTTCAAAAAATTGAATAAATCAAGTGTTTCCGGTTTGAACCGAGCACCAAGCTGACCGACAAAGCTGTGGAAGTCGCGACGAGATAAATGAACGTGTTTATACAAATGGAGCTCGGTTTCTCGATCATTTGCTTCCTGAACGGGGGTCGCCAACGGCACTTTCCTTTTCGGCTAAAATCGGTGGGCGGATCGTAAAGCAGGAATCGTTTCCGCTCCTCGTTAACACCTAGCAATTTGCCGCTGACGAGCGAACCAGACTAAAACTGAAATAATAAGATCGAGATCCACGATACACTGCACCAGTAAATCAAAGAAATATCGAATCCAATCGACGATTTATTTTTACAAAGTTTAGCAAACATGAGATAATGAACTACCTATTATTATTATTAAATTTTAATATGGCAGAATAGTGCAATGAATTTAAGACGTACGAGGGTTACGTAAATCAGTCAATTCACTGACTTAAATTCAGAAACTATTTGGGATTAAAAATAAGCAAAATGGTACTGAAACTGAATTTTAAAAAATCAAAAAAAAACTCCAGTCAGTTCGAATAGCAACAATGCGTGCCGACCGAACGCATAAAGAAGTCCAAAATGGTGACTTCCACCGAATCCACCGTCTTCGCTGCCTGGTAACGTCTTTGGTGCTGAATTATTCAGGTAGTTAGTGCCAGAGCGTTACAGTAAATTTCCGGAAATAGTGTCGGGGCACGTAGGAGACACACGATACCCCGTTCCCTCGATCACGGGTCTTCCCGATCGATCACGTGGCTCAATGCTCAGCCGTGATCCAGACGGCATTTCGGGAGTCCTTCGTCGATCCATCGGTCAAGTCGTTGACATGTTGACGAGGCGCAAGGAACGTCTGGCGTCACGTAAAAAAGCCGTTCGTCTTCGGGAACGCATCCACCCACCGTCGACAGGTCTGACGCCTTCCGAGGGCCTGATGTGGGGTCTCGCGTCACTATAACCACAAGCACAGACACTCACACAGAACCGAAACGGCCGTCTCGAGGGTCTTCAACGACCAGGCTTCGGCTTTCGAAATTTAATAGACGTTAATCACCAACGGCTGGGTTAATTTCTGTAATTGGGATCGCTCAGTGGCTGGGTGGTTCTACTCCAACCTTATTCGTGTTTGCTTTGATTGATCTTTGTACGTGTGTCTTTATCTTGAACATTTTGTAGATGCCTTCTCTTAAACGTTTTCTTTCTTGTCTGGAAAATGTTCCAACTAATCTATGTTTGATTTCAGTGATCTTTTTGAACGTGTCTTTATCTTGAACATTTTGTAGATGCCGTATATTAAACGTTTTCTTTCTTGTCTGGAAAATGTTCCAACTAATCCATGTTTGATTTTATTGATCTTTTTGAACTTGTCTTTATCTTCAACATTTTGTAGATGCCTTCTCTTGAACGTTTTCTTTCTTGCCTGAAAAACGATTCAACTAATTTATGTTTGATTTTACTATTCTTGAGGATTGTGTCTTTATCTTGAACATTTTCTTTCTTGTCTGGAAAACGTTCCAATTAATGATTGATTTTACTGATCTTTGTGAATGTGTCTTTATCTTGAACATTTTGTAGATGCCCTTTCTTGAACGTTTCTTGTAGACAATCATGCTATGGTCCCTGATGCTTTAGGGAATTGAGGAGACAGTGAAAATTGTGACTGAGGTACAAATGGTGGTTTGGTTTTTAGCCAGAATGTTCCAACAAATTCGCGTTCGTTGACATCCTTAAATACCTATCATAGTTGGCCAAATATTTGGTCTCCATCTTCAATTTCACAGTGGTCAATCATGCCTATGTTCAATCATGCTACGTTCCCTAACAATTTATTGACTTGAGAAGACTCTAAAAATTGTGACCAAGATCGAAGAAATGGTGGTCTCTCGACTTAGACGATTGCCAGGGAGTAGCAGACCGATTTAACCGATAAACTCCGTCGATTCGACGACTCACTGGTCCACGGACTATCAGGTACCGATTATTTATACAATAAGCAAAATCCCGGGGCTGCCGGGCACTCGGTCGCGGCAGAATCAGCGGCACTCGTGGGTCTCGCCCGAAGAAGGATCAACGCTGCCTGTCAAAAAACGAAATACCATCCGGTCCACTTCGAGGCCCGCCTGCCTGACTGCCGTCCACTCGAGAATGGTATTATGAATGAACGGACGTGAGGTGGAGAACGGGTGCAGAGAGAGAAGCCGGAGAGAGAGTGACTCGAGTCTCTCGAGGCTCTCCAGGCTCAATGGAACCGAGAGAAAAATCCGTGTGGTCATTTTTCGAGCGGACAATGAGACTGACTACTTCCCTTCCTCTCTCTCTCGCTTTATTCTTCTCACTTTCCAACTGGTTCCTTGTTACCCCCCTGGATCACACGTTGCTCCGTGTTGCTGCGTCAGAACAGTGACACACGCTCGCTGCTCCAGGATTCCTCGGTGAACCACAACAGACGGAGAAAGAAGCTGAACCCAAAGCTGACAATGAGTCTCACGGATGACTAGCTGCTACGTGGAGGATGCTGCCACGCACCGGCCAGCTATTTATGCGATCTCATTCCGAGACGAGGTGACACGGCCACGTCCCGTAAACAATACCGTCTTACGAGCGAAGAATCTCGACTGATTCGATTAACGGCGATGATTGGTTGTATCTTCGCATCGGATCTTCGAATTCTTTCCTCCCTGTTACCACGAGAGGGGCGAACCTCCGAGGACTGCTGGAATGTCAGTGGAACCTCGCCATTAGGATTTTTCTACGTTCCTGGTATTCGATGGCTTCTGGGAAAAATAACGTTGAACGATCTCAAAGGGTTCTTATTTTTCTTTATCGAAACCGTTCGTACAGAAAAATATTGTCCCGCCTTGTATTTGTACTGCTTTCTATCCTTTGTATGAAAATAAAATTGGACATGAATTAGATGGAATGTTCTTGGGACAAGGAAGGAAATGTTCAAGATAAGGACACGTTTGCAGATATCAGTAAAATCGAACATAAATTAGTTGGAACAATTTCCAATTGAAGAAGATTCAAGCTGAAGAATGATCATGGTCAACTATTGCCAACTGTGATAACCGTTCAAGAGTGTTAACGAATGGGAATTTGTTGGAGCATTCTGACTGAGAACGAAACCACCATTTGGACCTCAGTCCCAATTATTCACTGTCTCCTCGATTCCCTAAATCTCCAAGGACCAAGCATGATTGTCCACTGTGAAATTAAAGAAAATTGAAGCTGAAGAATGATCACAGTCAACTATTGCCAACTATGATAACCATTCAAGAATGTTAACGAATGGGAATTTGTTGGAGCATTCCCGAAAGGTAAGTATAGGTATACCCCATGCCTAATTCGAAAATGCCATGGGGCATTAAATATATCGCTTTCACGGTCAACATTAGGGGCCAACCAGGCGTCCGTGTATTCTTAACGCCGAATCGTGAGTCGCCTCGCAGCGGCTCAAAGTGATTCAAGTGGCTCCGCGAGAGAGCAAATATTTGAGGAGGAAAGATGAATTCCAATGGAATTCCACGGTCCCCTTGCAGACATCACGGCACCATGTTGCGGGGATCGTTGATGGCGTCGAGTCGTCGAAATCGCGAGGTGGCCCGCCGCTCTTTGGTAAACAAACAACGGTGGCCTCTGCATCTAAATATAATAAAATATACACAGGCAACAAAGGTCGATGAAGATTGACCGAGAATCTTCCAGGTATTGTTCTCACCTGTTGCCAAAGGAACTCACCTGTGTTGTTTGATTAGTTGTGACCAATTAGAACAATGATCACGACTCTTTTAACGAACGAAAATATTAGTTTCACTGAAAATAAAAGTACTGTAACATTATGCATTCCTGAATTTTTTTATCATTATTTTTGTCATTTTTTTATTTTGTATTGTATTGTATGATTGTATTGTATAATTGTACCACTATCAAAGTTTTCCTTCCTGTGAATGTCCCTTCTTTGTCATTATACTTATAAGAGTAGTCTATCTTTCTCATATGTGAAATAGGGCTTCAGCCCGTTTATAATAAATAATAATAATCATTATGTAGGAGCATCCGAACGCTCGGGCGATACTTGAATCAACTGCTGTAATTAATTTCACAGTCGTCGGTCATCGGTGATCCTCATGGCGCCAGAGGCAAGTCGAGTACCAGTCATCGGTGACCCGAACGGCAGCCGACGTGTTAAAAGATCTGATCAGGAAGAGCTCTACCAGCAATTACATGTTCCGAGCTTACGCGTTTATTTATATAAAACCATCTCGGTGTGGATATGGAATAAGTAGACTGCAGATCTTCATCCATTTATAGAAAAATTGAGTAGATGAAAATTGTTGGAAAATTTTTCAAATTGAATACGTCTATATATGATTTTATCTCTATTAAAATCATCAATGGAAAAGGTAACATCGAATGTGGATTCTATTTCTTGTAACAATAGCGTTATTAATCTTTTAAATTTTCAATTCAAAAGTTCACAGTAAGTAGTTAAAGCGAAGAACGATTTTATAAAAAAAAAAATCGCCTGTGGATAAATTGTGAAGAGCAAAATAAAAAACAGGTCATTTGCGAGCTGCGATGAATTCTAGCGTCAGAATTTGGCACCGAGAGCAGCCAACAAAAATGCCTTACGGGTCGGGCTCGATAATTCCGTTTAGCGGGGATTGATCGTCGTGAATTCTTGGACGGGGTGGCGCAAGACCCGGCGAAACGCGATTCAAAGAGGTACAGGCAAGCGTTCCGTGCATCAGCGCCGTTAAACTTTCATTTTGTAGCGTACTCTGTTACTCATTTGCTCGGACACCGTGCATTCCGATTGAACCGGGCTCCATAAAACAGAGGGCTTTCATCGGATACAACAGCCAGGCCGCCGCCCGGCCGAAAATCACGCGCGGACTATTTTCGAAAGGCGAGGGCCGACGGTTTTAAAAAGCCCGCCAATCGGCGATACCGGGCCGCCGAGGCTGTCGTTTGGATCGCCGGTCTTTGTCGTCGAATTATTTTAGCGGCCGATATTTCCATCCGTACTGCCACCTAACCGGGGCAACCAGCCAAAGTCAACAGAGCAGACCGAGCCTCCATCCGCCTCCGCAGCCCTCGCTTTCTCCTGCGTACATACTTCCAGAACCATATCACAGAAAATTCGTGGATCGCGGGACGCTCCGACCTACGAATATGTCGCCGATGGAACCTGGATCATTCGATTCCACCGATCTCGATTAGCCGAAAACGTTTCTTAACGAGTCAGACTCGTGATAAAGATTTTTAACAGAGGCGAATAAATATGAATTTTACGAGTTTCTTTTTATAAATTTTCTTTTTACTTCTTCGACATTTTTGGGGATGAAGCCGTTTCAGGGGTGAATCAAAGCAAGGGGTGAATCTCTACTATTTTAGACACTTCGTTGGGTTAACAATTAATTACACGAATTTTTAGGAATCGTTTCTTAGCTTACACTACCTTCACCGAATTAACAACTACCGATTTTTGAAAAATATCTATATAAATAATACTTTGGGACAGATTTCTAATTAATAATCAAATTTTTTAGAAATTGTCTCTTGATCTGTTCGTCCTTGAGCTTCACTGACTTAACGATTAAGGACATGACTTTTTAGAAATTGCCTCTGAATCTGTTCGTCCTTGAGCTTCACTGACTTAACGATTAAGGACATGATTTTTTAGAAATTGTCTCTCAATCTATTCGTCCTTAAGCTTCACTGACTTAACGATTAAGGACATGATTTTTTAGAAATTATCTCTCAATCTATTCGTCCTTGAGCTTCACTGACTTAACGATGAAGATTATGATTTTTAAAAAATTTTCTTGATTAGCCGATCTTTATGCTACTGGGTTAATTAAACTCTTTCTTAAACGAGTGTCTAATTTCTTCACAGTATACATTGTGAAATGATCCGGATGGTTAAAAAATAGATCCATCTGGCGAACAGGGATCGAACATTTCGGTGGCAGCTTGTGCATCGATCTACGACCGTCGAAAATAACGTTGCATCTTGTCGCCGCTAGATCGGCGAGCATCTGAGAATAGAAGGACCGTGGTCCGCGGTGTCCTGCTTCTCCGTCGCTACGTCGACGACGACTCGGATCCCCTGGCCATCCATCGGCATCCATAAATCGGTCGTTCGCCGTGTTCGCCGCGAGGGAACAGAGAAAGCAAACAAGTGATAAATCAACGATAAAACGTTCCGTCGATCGACGAATCGACCGGAAGAATAATAGATTGCTCGATGATGGCACCGTACTAGGTGCCAAACCGTCTAGTTAGAGAACGGTGGAAAGAAAAATAAAACTGGCCCCGCATTCAGCCATGAAACCGTTTTACAATCCCTTCATGGATAATAAGACCTTCTCCCACGCGTATTCAATCTTTCATATACTTTCATATAATTATCCTGCAAATTAGACTCGTGACGAAGATTCTGAAGAGATTCTAATAAAAATAATATATATCCATGAAATTACAAGTGTACTAAAACGGTTCATTTTCGACAATATCCTAAAAATTACATCGAATTGATTCAACTGAAAATAATGTGATGTGAAATAATTGATAAAATCATTTTCTTTTTAGTTTTGACTTGGACCACTTTCATAATAATAGGCGCGTATAAATGTTCTTGGGATACAGCCATCATGTTGCTTTGCTTTTAATTATGATGGTCAATATAATTATCCTGCGAGTTACACTCGTGATGAAGATTCTGAAGAGAGTCTAATAAATAGAGAGTCTAATAAATTGGAATACAACCATTATGTTGCTTTGCTTTTAATTATGATGGTCAATATAATTATCCTGCAAATTAGACTCGTGACGAAGATTCTGAAGAGAGTCTAATAAATAATGTAAATCCATGAAATTACAAGTGTACTAAAATTGTGTAATAATTTGTAATAAATCTGACTTTTCCAGCTCCAACAATGATGAACGACGGCCATACAATGGGTTACGAATCATTTCATATGATACAATAAAGAGACACCTCGTAGCAGATAATGCTCAACGAATTTGCGCAAAGTGTGGGAGATTAGGGTGTGGTGAAAAGCCGCAAGGAAAGGCGAACGAAAGGACACGGGATGGTAAGTAGCCACGGGAACGTGGGAAAGCTGGTGGAGTACGGACCACGAAGACGACCGGTGACCATTCACCTGTCAACTAGCCATCTTCTTCGTCGTGTTCTTGTTGGTGTTGCCGATCGCGCCACGGTGGCACACCATCATCGACGTTGGCCATCGACGTTGCTCACGTAGTCGCGCCTACCAAAACATCCTCGAAGATCCTCCATTTGACTCGCCATTCATCGCCGGTGAAACAGCTTAATATAATCCTATTTAAGGAGCTGGCATTGTGACCGCAGCCGCCACCGCAGACGCTACGTGACCGAAATTATTTACTCGTTTATTAGATGTCGCTGACTGGATCCGCCGGCCACCGAGACCGCCATTGTACGCGGCCATTGTCGCCTCGAGGACTCGCGATCCTTCGAAAAAGTTAATCTTTGGAATGTTTCCGGTCGCTGGGAAAGTAATTTTTCTGTTGGTTTTTATTAATCTTATTTTAAATCGCATGATCCTGGTACATCTTCTAGTGCTTTTTAAATTTTCAAGCATTCTTTTTGTGATAATGTTGAATATCACCTTTTGCTTTTCTATTACAAGGATAAATATCTTTTTCGCTCCTATCAACGTGTTTGATGCGATGCAAATTTGATTTCAAATAAATTTTCTGTTATAAAGATTATAGAAAAAAATGGCGTAAAACTGATTCTAAATTGGCGTTCATTTCCCTTGAGAAAACAAAACGACTTCCCGAACGTCTGAATAATTTTAAGAACGAAAAGTTTCACCAATTTAAAAATGAAAAAGTTCGTACCTGTGAGAATATAGTTGGTAAATGCGTGACGATTGTTCGGAAAAGGGATTTGCAGCGGGGCAAAGTTTTTCGTAGCCATCGAGCGAAGATTAAACCTGGAATTAATTTCACCCCCGACCTGTTTCAAATATGTTCCCGGAGGAACGTGCGGGCGCTAGTAGAAAATTTATACGAGATTCGAGGAGTTTGCGCGAGGATGAACCCCGCTCGCTCTGCTGGCTCGGAAACCGCAGGATCACGAATCTCGAGGAAATCTTGTTTTCTGTGATGACATTTCGTATACAGTCGCGTGTGCGTGCGTACGCGGGCGGCCATGTTCCCAAGCACGCAAATGTCTCCTGTATGATATTTATTTGTTGACATTGGGGCTTGTAAAGCTTGTAATGTAAATACGCTTAAGGGATGTGTACCTTTTGATACCGACTTAATATTCGGAGCGTAAGATACGCGTGCCGGAGCCAAAACAAATAGAATTTTTCGATAAACGGATAAAATACACTATCTTGTTAACAATATTGTAGGAATTTTGTCAAGCTGGTTAAAAAGCGACTTAGTGTGGACGAAAACGAGACGTTTATTAAAATGATGATGATGGACAATTACACAATGGTGATGTACAGGTGACTTCTCTAAGCCAGAAACACTCTCTCTCTGTGTCTCTCTCTAGCTCTCTAGCTTTAACTCTCTCTCTCTAACTCTTTATGCGTACTCGTTCGCAGTTCTTCTCTATCTCGGCCGCGACCTACCTCGAATATATAGGCTAGTCCTCGCACGCATACATATACAAATCTAACTGCTTATAAGTTTCGCGGTCATTGCTCTTTTATCTTTGTTTACCTCGCACGCTTACTCTTTTATACTCTAGGGCATTCACCTGTCGTCGTGTTTATGATTTGGCCGTTCGCGGGTGACCTATTCGGCAAGAACGTTTGCCGTTTTTCTATGCCCGCTCGCTTTAACCGTTGATTGGTTTTAACGGTTCTGACCCCTACAATATTAAAACGATTTTTAATATTGTGTACCACAGATGGTAACATATTTATGTAATCCGCTAAAAAAATATATATTTTATAACAAGTTTAACACTGTAGAATATATTTCTACGAAAGACTGAGGAATTATAAAAGATGCGGTACAGTAAGACTTACACGGATTCGTTTTACGAATTTATTCACCTTCTTGAAGCGAATCGTGAAATTAGTTTCTCGATTGCCAGAACGCCTAAGTCCAGAACTTACTATTATAGAACGAAGCACATAAGTTTGTTTAATTGTCGAGCAAAAACGGCTCGGCACGGAACGTGTTAAAGCGGGAATTTATTTGAATAAATTCCACGTGTCAAATTGTTTGGAAAATGGCTATCGGATAGATTTCGACTTATTTTTCCCGAATATCTTGGAATGCACAGTGTTTTCGTGAGAAGACCGAAGAAATTTCCCACGTTTTCCGATTCTCTGGTAAAAGAGGTGATTTCTGGTCGGAGCCTGTCGAAGTTACTTAAATAGAGTCATATCATTGCCAGAGACCGATTAGGTGCAATCGAATTCCAGGATCGGTCTGTCGGCGAAGTTTACACTCGGCTCGGGGCATAGCTTTGCTATGTTAGGTGGGGCCAACGTAAGCAAACCTCTTGAGACGAGACACATGTGGCCAACAATGGGCCGAATAGCGCGGAAGGTTACATGTGTAACGTAAGATAAGGACCGGAACCGGATGCCGGGAATTAAAGACAAAGGTTCCTGCGGCAGTGGCGCGAGCCTTCCAGGAGCAGAGTGACCGATAAATGGCCTCTGCTCCTGGCCCTTCGTTCGTCCACGCGTTCCCTTCGCCAAACATTACAGTATTTCATAACTCGAAATACCAAGAAAATTCATTCTTCACTATTAGAAATTGTTTTAACCCTTGTGTAAATCACCGAAGTTCTGCGAAGTCAAATATCAATTTATAAGAAAAATGAGTAGGTGTACTTCAAAATATTAGAGACGTCAGAAGATTTTAAAACTGCTGTTGTATTATTTTAAAATTATGAAAGAATTTTATTTGCCATAAAAATCTTCAATAATCTTGCCATTGGTCAAGAAAAAGATTGAAGAATTTTTAAAAAGAAATTAAAATGCCAGGTGAGATTATAGGGGTTGATCACTGTGCATTGTGAATTTTTCCTTACTTTATTGGCAGACTAATTTGGGAATGGGGTGGCCAGAAATCATCTGACACCAAGAATTTCCCATGTTTCTACGATTCCCAGCTTGACACAGTTGGATCTCTGTTCGAATATCAGGTTTTATACGGGGCGCGTCGCCTCAAGACGCATAGGCGAGTCCTTTAACGGTATTCGTGTATATTCTAGGACAGTGGTCGCTTTGTGACTTCGAAGATAGAGAAATGGACATTGGGTACACGTGTCTACGAAGGTGCATCAAATTCTCGTTAACGATTTCTTTCGAGTGGCCTTTTTGTGGATGTCACAACTTTTCTACGACATTCAACGATGTTCCACATTACAATGCACTATAAAAATACATATAATAATATTAATATTAATATTATTATAATGCATTATAATATACATTACAATACATTATAAAAAGAAAAGAAATTTTAAAGAAATTTTAAAAAGAGATTGAAAGTGGATTCGAACGAATCGAATTTTATTTCATCTAAAAAGAAAGTGATGAAATGAAATATATGAAATTTATATAAAAAATTTAATATTGCTATACGGAGACGGTAAGGGGTCTAAATACTGATATAGAATCCGTACGCGAATTTCCGCATGGTAATCGATTTTCATGTTGCCGGGTAATTTTGCGAAGGTACAGAGAAGTTACGGCCAGGACGGGGTTCTCGGAGAGCACATCGGCGGATTAACCGTCAGAATTTCCTGGTCGCAGGAGTACGCCAGGAAGTGCTCGCGCGCCGGATTGCCCGACAGGATTAAAGTCAGAACCGACGAGGCGAAGGCACAGGTCCTGCGGGAGCAAGGTGACTCGCGGAGACCACCCGTCGTGGCCGTTTAAAGGATTATCCCCAGAGGTGCCATCGTGTCAAAACACCGGCCCTCCGAGAATGGTTTGACTTTGGCCACGCTCGTCACCGATGAATCGCCACGGTCCGACCGGAAGTGGCAATTCACCAGCAGAGGAAACCCAACGGGAAGGCCTTCGAAGCGGTCCGAACGCTGTGACGATGGCCGGTGAAGATAACGAGGCTGTTAGGGTAAACAGAGAACCTTTGACCCAGTTGTCCTGCCGCTGGGACTCCCTCTACTGCTCCTAATTCGTTAAACGTTGCAATTGCAGCATATAGTTTGTAATCGAGCTGTTTAAACATTTGTACTAAAAGTTAAACATTTCTTTCAACCTCAAATAATTTTATTCTATATAATCTTTTTCGTTCCGTGCATATGAAATTGATATAATAGTTAAATGTTTAGTAATTGGTTAGATACCAACATATTTAATAACGTAAACAATATTTTTAATTATGGTAAAGCAATTTTCAACAGGCTTCGAATTTACACTATCTATTATATAAATCAATAAAATGATGCGATCAATAGACTGCAGATTTTATGCATTTCCGATAATAATGTGTGTGTGTGACTACAATACGGAATGGGAGAGTGATTAGAAAAATGAAAAAATTTTCGAAACATATTTTAACTTCTTTATAAAACTCGCAGTGGAAGTAACAACGGATTTAGTTGCACTGTTATTCTACCCTTAATTTCACCCTCCCCGATACGTCGTAGAACAGGTATAATGATGACGATGACTCGTATGATACAGGAGGTGTGTGGACGCGTCCTGTCAAATAGCGACGGCAACATGGCTACCGAGCACGTATTGTCCGGCAGCAGACTGCTACCGAGACAAGGAGAAACTCTGGGCTGACAGTCAGCTCCATTAAGCCCCCATTATGAGCGAAAGGTACACAATATTCGCCTTGCACCTTCAACGGACCGAAGTTTCTGTCTTTCACGCTGGTAACTCGTTAATCAGAAAGACAGACTGACTTTCGAAGAACGGTAACGTGTTCTGTTTCGCAATGGCGACTGAACTCATTCGATTTTTCTCTTCTAAATTGTTGACAATCTACGAATCTACTTATCCATGACCTCCAAATTTCTTTGCCAAGTGTCTTGAAAAATCGTATACGAAAAAAATTTGTAATTAAAATTGAATAAATACGAAGGGGTGAGTCATTCTGGGGTGCAGAATTATTCGAGAACATACTGTAACATTGTGCATTCTCCAAATTTCTTTGTCAAATTTCTTGAAAAATCGTATACGAAAAAAATATAAAATTGAATAAATACGAAGGGGTGAGTCATTCAGGGTTGCAGAATCATGTTGTTCAGCCGCGCAGGGGGTCAGTCGGCAATGGGCCGGTTGGCAAGCTGACATTGTTTGTTTACACAATCACCGCATTGTTTTGTCGAACACGGCGGCACCGGGATCAGGGAAAAGATCGCGTGACACTGTACGTAACGAATGTATCGTGTTCCGGTATTTCACACGTGCAAGCTGGACCGTCGGGAGCAACCGAAGCCCAGAAGGAAACTGGTATCGTATTAATTGCCGCTGCCTTTCGTCAGGCCGTTAATTAAGCGGTCACCGCCCACTCTGGACGTCGGCACGGATTTTCTTGCCGTCGGTGCCACGCTGTCTGCCCGAACACACCGGAAAGACGATCGCCCCTTCCTTTTTCGGTCTAGAAGGACCCGAGTCTCTTCTGAGTTCATATTTTCTGCTATCGAAACCTAATATCCCCACATTAGGTCAACGTTTTACGGGGGACTTTAGGGCTCCGATCCATTCAAACTTATAAAATCAAGGAATTCTATTGAATGAAGCCGTAAAGTTAAAGAATTCTGTAAACAATATCGAAATTTCTTTAGAAGAAAGAATTAATTTTCTATCGAGCGTTGTGGTAAGAGAAATTAAATATGGCAACCATCGGAAATTTTCACCTCAGATGTTCAAGTAAAGATCACAGTTTTAATTTACTTTTTTTATGAAACAATTTCGTGCTGATCTAATTCTACAACGTGACAAAATTTTATAATTCATGAAATTAAGGAATAAACTCCCACACGTATAATATTCGTCAACGCGAAGTTTCCTATTACTCCATAACTTCAAAAGCGCAGAGATAGCAGCATCGAGTGGAATTTCGCAAGGATCATTTCAACGTCCGAGTCCGCAAGGACGAAGGAGACTATCAGGCAATATTATTGAAAGATTTAGTTCCGAATGTGATGGAGAAAGGTTACAGGACATCTACGTGGGACAAGTCGCGAGCAACCACGTTTCCATTCAGAACGGAAAGCTAAGTCCGTCTCGTATCCTCGACAGGATTTCGAAAACGGTTCACTGTTTTCTCAGGCAGCCGGCAGGGCCTGCCCGATATTGGCGGCTCTCTGTTTTCTTAAGCAGCGGGCCCACTTCCTTATTGCCACGCCCGAGAGAAAAAAAAAGAGAGACCACGAGGAAGAAGAGGATAGACAAGTTTTGGTGCCACGCTGTCTGCCAAAGACGGCATTCTCTGACCGCGGCGACGAGTGTTCGTCTCCCTTCTAGACACGTCGGAAATACGTATTTTTGGGTGGTAGTGGTGACTCGATGAAAACCGACAGATATACGTTCCTGAAGGCTGGAGGGTTGTTCCAGAAAATCGGACGCTTCTAAGTTGTCGTCTTCTAACCCACTCGATTTCATTATTATATTTTTATTATGCCAGCAAGGTTCGTGATGCTGCAAAACTTTACCGAAATTTGGTAAAAATGACTCTTAAATGTAATAATTGAACTATAACGTTTTCTAAGTAATTTTGAACGAGAAAACACAATGAAACATTTTATTACCCCGGCAACGGTGTGGGGTATCGTGAGGCTGATGGATTTAGCGTCAATCATTCAACAGAGCACCGCTAACAAGCTCGTTATCACCTGCAAATACTTGTTAGGAACACAATTATACTATTCTGGAGTGTAAACACGGTAATATGCAAATATTTCTCCAACGACCCTCCGTTTTCAGTGTCAGTAATTTTTTCCAGTAAGTGCTTATTCGTTTCTTCGATCTCGAATGTAATAAAATGGGAGGTTTTATTTAATCTGAAGAATATTGACAATTTTCTGTTAAGTACTATAGTAGGGTAACTGCACCAGTAAATGAACGCTTTTGTATATTTCAACAAAAAAATGTTATATTATAATTATTATTAATAAATATCAATGATAATAATTATTACCAATAATTACTAGAATGTAGTGTTCATTGACTGGTATTTTTTATATTTATTATTTAACGTTCAATAAAGAAAAATAATAATAATTTCATTTTATTTGTGTTCATTTATTTTTGACAAATGAAGTATAGGGAGCCATTTGGCATATATGAGATTCCTTTAATTCACTTTTTTTTTTAAATAAAATATCTTCTTGAACAATTTCTTAAATGTTCACAATTCATTCACTGGTGCAGTTACTCTATCGTACTTAATACTGATATCAGACTAATTTTATACTGTAAGAGCTTTCAACGCCGTTCAACGAACGAGGTACACACGAATTTCTAGATGAAGCGAAGCTCCCGGAGCAGAATTGCTCGGTGGTTGAAGGGTTCTGTCACATCCCCGTCAGCCCTCCCTACCCTTCGCGATAAGCAGCGACACTTTAGCTTCCATCGAACCGGGGGAACACCACCATTCCTCGTAATTGGATGGTTGCGGCGTTCGACCAATGGTGATGAAGCATTCGCCACCCCTAAAGTTCGCATCCGGCAGTCGCGAACTTTCGTGGCGGGTTTCGCGATCGAAGAAAGGCGCAGGTCGACGAAGAAAAGGGTGGGGTGCCGCCCTTTGGTTAGCACGCCGGAGACAGGAACGAGGAAATATCGGCGTGGCCAACCGGTGAGGGGAGGTTTCTTTGTTTTGTGTGAAAACAGCCGCAGGGGTGACGGACTGTGGCATCAAACCAAACTGAATATTGCGTCCACACTTACGTCGGCTCCGTGGCCTGAATACATGGAAAGGTGAAATGGCCGGACAGAGAGGAAACCTAGTTCCGACACGTTGCCGCCCCGGCTAGCCCGCGAGGATCGATCGACGGGTCTGGGTTAAATACGCTGCCACTTTGCTGTTTTTCACAGAGCCGATTACCAACTCGGAATTCTTCCCTCAAATTATGCCTGATAACCACCCTTATCATCCTTACGTTCAACGATCACACATTGTCTCCACATTTCAAACGAATTTGTTAGGAAACACTAAAAGATCTTTGTACATTTATGACAAAAACGAATTGACGCCATTTAAAACGGTATTGAAATATCTATGTTCTCTATCAATGTCTTTTATCTGCAAGAAAAATTATCTGCTCATTTAAAATACAGCAGAACAACCCCTCCAACCTAATGTCTCAGAGTCACCACTAAGAATTGCTGTACCATTATTTACAATATTGTTTACATTATTAAATATGTTGGTATCTAATCTTTTTTATATTTAATGCAATTAGAATCTCAAGGTAGACATTATTTTGCCGTGTATTATTTTTAATACACTATTATACTTTATATAATAGAATACAAATTACATATAAATAATCGTAGGCCAGTACACAAGCAGTTTTGAATGTATACAGTTTTCTTAAATTTTTAAATCGTATTTCCACTGTAGGTCTGGAGAGTAGAACGGTATCTAATCTATTTCTACACATTTAAGTATTGTGTGAGGTATTATATCGATAAAATGAAACGAATCATACACAATGGAATTATTCCAAGTCGGAAGAAATTAATAAATGAAGTAAATAAATTAATTAAAATAAATTAAGATTGTTAAAGAAGACTGTTAAGAGCTACAGTTCCTTGCAACGGGTGCCTAGAATTTTTATTTTGCACGAAGATTGCGTGGAGAAGTTTTCGTATAAAAAATGCATCAAAAGTGGCCAGCAATAAAGTTGTAAGACAAATCGGTCGAGCGTCGACGGATCATGCGTAATCCATATGCGCCGTGTTCGTCAATTTATCATTTTCCGTAGGAGGGGACGAGTTCGCCCATGTGTGCGCCGAAAGCATGATGGAGGGGAGTCTTCGCGGTAGTAGGAAGGTTGAAGTCGAGAGAAAAAGAATCGAGAAAGAAATATAGAAAAGTGTGTGAGAGAGAGAGGGAACGTATCGAGACGTAAATCAAGCGGCAATTAAAATTAGCGAGAGGTTCACGCTAAACGGCCGGGTTACATTTATCCGTCCACGAGTCTTTGATGAGTTTTCCCGAGAACGGCTCGGTTACCTCGAACCTCTGTCGGTTTTTCGGCATTCGCAGCTCACGAGGTTTACGCGTATCCGTTGTCGCTTCCCTTTGATCTTGTTCGCCATCGAATCTCCTTCCACCAAAGCGTTCTCTTCCTCCCTCTCTCTACTTCCGTCTTCTACGTGCACCTTTCCTTCCTGTTCCTCCGAATTCGCCTCGAAGCTAGAAATTCCGCAACTATTTTCTATTTAATGAATAGGTTGAAGTTTACGGCGCACAGGTTCGATCCTATGTTACTAACTAAGTAGTTTAAGACCATTTTCAAGAATATATAATCGCGTCTGTAAAAATTAATAAATGTAAATTATATAATTCCGTGTTGAAAATCAAAAAGAGAAGAAGAAAGCAAACTTACTTGCTTAGTGAAAAATTATTTAAGCGTTTTTGAAACCACGTGTTGACTACATGCCGGCATAATAATCTTTTCTATTCTATTCAAGCTCTTCTTCAAAAAATATTTTGTACATGAAAAAAGAGATAATACTTGAAGCACTTGAATTTTTATTAATTTATTAAACACAGACGATTCACTGTGTACAATGATTTTCGACGATTGTCCGTTTCTAGTACAAAACATTTGAACATTAATCTTCTCCATCCTCCATATTTTATACGAGAATCGGTTGGCAGTAAATTACGAATGTATCAAAAGCAAGTGTCTCGGAGGATGCGTCGAGGATGATAAATCAACGAAACGGCTAATTTTATTTGCCAGAACTTTTGAATGAAGCTGAACGGACACGTGCGCGCTTGGAGCTCCTCTTTGTCTTTGCCAGAGTACGGTAACAATCGTTCGTAAGAACATCCTCGTGCCGTCGCACACGGATTATTTCCAACAATTCTCTCCGAAGAGTCTCTTGGCAGAATGTCCAATGACAAATCAACAGCTGCGAGACTCGGACACGATTGTTTGACATTCGTGTCATTCGCGTGACCTTCCACGCGACGGGTGGTAGCGTTTGGATACAATGTGAGCGTAGAACACCAAAGTGGGTGCAAGAATTCCACATAATCAACGTACAGATACTAACAAATTTATTTCTATGCCACAAATCTAAATGAGTAGCATTTCATTATTTTTAATCAACAGCCAACAATGGTCAAGTGGAACATACAGATACTAACCAATTTATTTCTACGCTACAAATCTAAATGAGTAGCATTTCATTATTTTCAATCTACTAAATACAAGGAAGAAAATAAATTTCTATTTGATTCCAGGTTTATGGCAGTTCAGGTAAAACATATTTTGCATCAGGCTAAACGGTCTATCTACCACAAATACATGGGAACCGCATTTTTCTGGTGATTCAAAGAGGCGGATCGGTTTGAGGAGGCTACGGTGTGGTTTGTTTTCGTGGAGATTTCGCGAGCGAGAATCCCGTAGCGGTGGGTTCCGGTAAGCGAACCGTCGGAAGTCAAGAATCGGAGTTTCCAGATCAGATTGGGATTCCTCGATGAGGACAGTTATCCGTCGGGATCGACTGGTGGCGTTATTCAAGTTAATCCGGCATAATCCACGGATTGCCTGTGGTGGGCCTTGGTTAAACAGCAACTTTCCTCAATCACCAGCCATTTTCCCCGCTGTGCGACTGGTGGCGTTGTTCCACGCATATTCCATAATCCTCAAGTTAATCTGGACCGATTTACGAGTACATTAGACGCGACCATGTCAAAGAGACGACACGTTGTCTTGACCGTATCCTCCCAGATCCGTCCCATCCTTTGCCGTGCACGTATACTTTCGAGCCTGGAGGGAAAAAAGGGCACGAGACCCAAGAGAAAAGGACCTCGATCACCAACGCGTAGGGCCCAGAGGTGTGTCCTTGTCTCTCGACCATTCTCTTCGTGTTTTAAGTCGTTCCAGATGGTCGATGCTAGCCTCTCTTACTTAAAGGTTCTCTCACCATCTCTCTCTTACTCCCCCGAGTAACCACCTACAGGATGGACCCCCTTCTAAGCCGAAACAAATGTTCCATGCTTTACAGAAACCGAATTCCGACCGTCCAAATTGGTCCGTCCTCGATCACTATGTTATGCGGAGCATGGAGCGTCGCTGAAACACCCACAATTTAACCCTGTGTTAGACGCGTGGGTGGCATGTGTTTCCCAAGCCTCAGATTCCGCGTTTTCTCGGCTGAAAATTCTCGATTCCGTGAAATAGTAATTTATCTGACACGGGCCTGTTCAAATGGACAAAATATAAAATTTGTGTAACACAGAACTTGTATTTTTCTTCACACTTTGCGGATTTTTCAAACATTTAAGGACTTGTTTCTAATAATGGTGAAAATTAGGGATAAGTACTGATGTTTTGTTATGTGCATAATGAGATTAGGAAGATCATGATCTCGGTGACAATCTTGTCGCCACGAGGTGATAGTGAATTTCTGAAGGTTTTCTCATCCCAATACGGAAAATAAGGTTCCCGTTTAGTCTGTTAGGGATAGAGCAGAATGCGAACGCGTTTTTCAAGTGGTAATGTTTCGTCGACGTAAAGCGGAGCGGTTTCGAATCGAATATTTACACTCTTCCTGACGTGTATACTCGTACGTTTCCTATTTTATTGCCGTGGTTGATTGTGACAGGACTCGCAGACGGTACGATTATTTTTTCACAACGACCTAACCCAGACATTACCGGATCATCTTACACCTTCTTTAACCGAGAGACACTTGAGAGGGTCCTGGAGAATTTGTTCCTAAAGTGCGAAGTGGTCCGCGCGACTGAAACGTGTTCCGTGATTTCACGATATCGCCGAAACGTCACCACGATATTCGAAACCATCCTTCGCCAGAGAAAGGCTGTCGCACAATGGTCCTTTTGTTCCGAAAGTGTGCAAGAGAAACGTTTAACGTATTTCGATCGACAATTGTTTAAACTACGAAGAATGTTATCGGCGCTCTGGTTCGATCAATTTTAATGTGTGCAAGAGAGTACGTAATTGGTCCATCAATTCATGAATGATTTTTGTATTCCATTCATGTAGTCTATTAATTTTATCCCTTTGTCTTACGATTTAACCCCTTGCCAAATATGGAACAAATATGAATGTTACCCCTCTCTTTTTAATTGAAATAAAATCTGATTGGTTTGTAATCGATATTTAAGCACTAAAATAAATGTAGCCGTATAAGAAATATTTTATTTTCTCTTCTACGATATTTTTCGGTAATCACTGTAATAATGTTTATAAAATTTAAGATTCACTGTAAACGCAGAAGTGCAACGAATGCGAACTTCCTTCTAATAAATTAGTAAGAGAAACAACAAATAAGAGAATGCAGATCGGGCAAAGTGAAAGGTTATTTCAGCGGACAAGTAACCGAAGAAATATCTTCGCTGACTCATTGTATTTTTATTTTGTCAATTGCATCGTACATCAGAGTGTTTCGAGTATTGAGAATCGGTTCATCGATCAACCAGGCGAAAGTTTCGACGTCGAACGCATTCGGCATGGAGAATAAATCAGTAGCAAGGAGAAAAATTACGAGCAAGACCTCCTCCGACCTAACTGACCTACCTGTTGTGCCAAGGTCACGCGGAAGATTCAATATTGATTCAGAAAATATACGAAATCAGTCGGTGAACAGGTTGGGACAGGGGGTTCGGCCGGTGTTTTTATTTAGTCTGAGGTAAAGTATTTAAGAATTCAGCTCTCCGCGTGTTACGCAAAGCATCGCATAATTCGTAAAACTTGTTCCATATTAATCATTCAGTGTACAAAGGAAATGGTAAATTTTTAAAAACAAAAATTGTAGTTTACCCAAACCATCTTCTCCGTGATCATACGTTTCGGTACGTATACATTTTTTCTCATGGAAATTGCAGAGTTCGTAACTGTGAGACTTATGTTAACAAGTTTTATATGGATAAAATTGACTCGGTGATTAAATGATTATCGATTCAACCCCCAACCCCTTCTTACGATGAAAGTAGCGACATCTACTAACCGGTACTCGAATCTCTGTGATGGTAATATAACTACGAATCAAGTATAGGACACAGACTTTATGGGAATAGACCATTTGCCACAAACAAAATTTGAAAATATAATGTAAATTAATATCCACGATTATTTCAATCCTGTTTATTTTCGTTTTTCACACTTATAGCTTTGTTAAATTCAATTATTCACCATGTCACTCCCTTGAAAATTTATTTGAATCTGGCTTTACAAAAGTGTCCAAAACTATTTAGCAAAATTGACAATTACTCGGTGAAATGAAAAACTGTATATATTTATAAAATAGAAATTCGCATTAACTACATCTTGACAATATAACAATCTACATTAGCAACACCCGTTAGAATTCCTCGTCGGTAATACAACTGACTTCTTTGTCGGTGAAGAAAGTTTATCATTTTAGTGTCATTTCCTGTCTTACCGGGGTTACGTTTAATTAATCGGATTAATTAATTGGATAATCATATCCAAATCTAATTCAGAACCAACCCAGAAAGAATTAGTCCAGACCAAGTTAAAAAATGTTATACAGGTAAGGTAGAAAATGATACCAAAATGATAAGAGACTTTTCTTCGTGTCGCCAAACATCCCCTTTGGTAAACATGTTTTTAATGCAAAATAAACCTGTCTGCAAACGTTTAGCTCAATCCAATTTGATCGATTTTTGGAAAGTTCAGTCAAAAATTCTGTAGACATTCTCGAATTAAATTAATTGGTGATGTAGAATTAAGTAAATACGAATTATTAATTAGCCAACATTTTTTTCTAGAGAATTGCTGTTCCAAAAACAGTGTCAGATCGAAATTAAATTAAGAAACGATTTTGCAATAAAAATTAGGGAACCCGTGCCGGTATTATATTCTTCAAAATAAAAAATGTAAGATTTGAATGATGTAGAGGGTATGTATGTAAAAATTTGATTTTCGATGGGACATTTTCAAAAATTTCTTCAGGGGGTTGCCGAGGAGTGACGCAAGACGAGCTGCGAGGAAAAGAAAGATACTTTTTTGGTATCATCTTCCCGCTGGACGGTCCAAACAGATGGTTCACGTCCGAAAGCTCGTAACGATACTCCGTCTTGTAAACAGTGCCAGCCCGGGGAAAGTATTGTCGGCCCTGCTGTCACGCTTCAACCAGCCCCGTAGCCAGAAAATCGTCTTGAGGATTCCCACCGAGCGAAAGGACGGGTGGTGGAAGAAAGAGTTAAGATTTATAACTTCCGGTTCGTGGAAGAAAATTCTTAGAAGATAGCGTTTCCCTCGCGGAGGATCGCGTTCGCTAAAAATCCATTGGCCCTTAATCGACGAGGCCGAATCGATCCGCAAAAACCAATGCATCCTCTCGGTCTTCCATATTTCATATCGTGACGCGAAATCGGCGTAAACGCTATCTATTTCAGTATCGTTCGTATCAATCACTCGCAATTTATGTGCATTCACTAACTATCCGAAGAGTTATAGTACCGTGAAAACAATCTCATCGTGTTGTTAGACGACCGCGTGTTTATTTTAAGTTAATTCATTTGCTCCGCTGTTTCCTCCAACATTAGTCTTATGGCGATCCGAACGGTCCTCTCTAAATATTTTCATGTTCTTTTGGATCGAAACATTTTCTGTCTTCGCAGGGTGTTGAGTTGTGTAGTTTCAAACTCGTTTTTCGCGATGAAATATTATCGTGGAGAAGGATTTTGAAATTTTTTGTCGTGCGAGGGATGTTTCTTGATATTTTCGATTTTGTTCGTTCAAATGATGAAAGGAGCCTCCGATAGGTGTTCATGGTTTCGAGATTCGAGAAATCGCGCGCGTTTACCATCGGCTCGTAAGTCGCAGGCCGCGGCATGTTCACGATGCCAGGTTCTAATTCCGGTAGGGCGAGTCTTTTAACAAACGGTCGTTAATGTTTAACGACGCCGTTAAATGCCGGCCGGCAAGATGGCTGCAGCTGTAATGCTCTTCGGTTCCAGTTCGAACGAGGCCGATCGACCAGATCGAATCAGCCCGGTGTAATTCTGTACACCGCTTTTAACATTGCAAAAGAACTTTCATCCCCGAAACCCATAATTTTTCATCGCTCGAATCAACCCGATCGCATAAAACATTTCGCCGTGCTAGAGTATTTGTTAATCCATAACTGATCCCATAAGTTAGTCCATCAGTCAAACTTATGTCAATAATTATTCGAATATTAACAATATAACTATTCGTGGATTTAGATGAAATTTTCATTTTAATTCAGTCATGTATTTTCAACCAGATAGCCATTTCGAATTTCTTTTAATATCTCTGTTGACAAACAGCAAAGTTATTGTAAATTTTTATGTTCTTGGATAATCACAAATTAATTTACATTTGATTAACATCGTTGAAAATTGTCGAAAATATTGTTTATTGACATAAGGGTTAAAGTACATTGTGAGGGTGTAAAATTGTTAAAAGAGCTAGAGCAATCTGAAACAGCTGTTAATGAATTCAATTAATCGATAGAAAGCTCTATTTGCGTGAACATTCGCTATCTACTAGCCATCAATTATTCACCAGCAACTCTGTTCCCTCTTTTCGTAAATAATCCCGCGGTATGTTTGCCCTACTTGTTCGGCACACGGTCGAAGACCAGCCGCAAGCGGTTATGAGCGAATATTAATTCGCAAGCTTGCGAACGAAGTGAAATAAAGCTGGTGGCCACTAGCGCCGATTGTAATCGCCTAAACATTGCGGCGAGTCGAATAATAAATCTTTCTAATTCACGGCGAATGGATTGCGCTTCTGCAAGCATTACAGTTTCGCCGGGGAACGTTGCGCCGCCATATTGTGTCGCTCGAATGGCACAATCAGGTTCGTATAAACAAATTGTTGCGCAATGTGGACAAATCAATCATTCGTTTCGTTATTTAAACTAGATTCGATGCTTATTTTTGTAGCACTTATAACTCCAATGAAAACATTAAATTGTCACTAAAGATTCTGTTGTTCAACAATGTACTACTTTGTTCGTTAACATTCTATCACCTCCTTAGCTTCTTTTTAGGTAGTCACGTAATTTTCTTACTTCAAAGAAACTAGGTAGAATTTGTTAATTAAAACATTTCTGATTAATGTTCGTTTAATATTTAGTTTCATCAAATGGAGTAGTAAAATCCGGAGCGTTAGAAATTATTGAAAATTGCAGGCGAGTTGCATTTTTGTTGTCGTTGCACTTTGGAAAAGCATAAAAATACGCGATTCACTCGTTAATCAACAGCGTGATTAAATTTTGCCCTGCGCCTAGTAATGGATATCCCGCTGCGTCGAAATTTTTCAGTAGACCGTTCCGCACCCCCGTCGAGTCTAGTTGTTTACGCAACGTGTGTACCCCACTTAATCCAGTGTTTTAGTGTTTAGATCTCGACTACCGTAGGGGGTTGTTCTGACACGACCTCTTCAGCCTCCGTACATGTTCCCTTTTTTTTTTTACCCTCGTTTGTCTTTTCTTTCGTTAGATCTGGAAAAAGCGAGGAGAAAGCAACGTGCTTCCGTATGTCCAACTCAGTGGCGGATTTAATGTTAAGCGGACTAAGCGACCGCGTGGGGCCCCAAATTTCGAAGAAATATATTTAATCTGTAACGGTATGAAATATTTCCTTTTTCGTTAATAACTTTAGGAGAGTTTTCTTCTAACTCATATTTCTATCTTGAGTTTTAGGGCCCCAAAATTATTACTGTTTGGGTACTCTACTTGACTTGAGTCGCCACTGCGCCCCGGGATACCATAGGGCCCCGAATTTCAAAGAAATTTAGTTAATCTGTAACGGTATGAAATATTTTCTTTCTCGTTAATAAGTTTAGGAGAGATTTCTTACAATTTCCATTTTTAACTTGAGTTTTAGGGCCCCGAAATTTTTACCGCTTCGAGCCTCCACTTTACTTGAGCCGCTACTGGGCCAACTTGAACCTCGTCCGAGGTGCTCGAAGATTGTTTACAGACGAGCAAAGTTGATATTAAGAACGAGGGTTGGATGCAAGATCTCTGACAAACGTAAAAAAATTGTCTATTCCATTTTTCCGATGTTAACTTCTAATTGCTCGCATAGATTATTTACAATCTTAAAACTTTAAATGTGTTTCGAACATAAACAGAGGTGTTCTAATTCTATAACAATAACTCTAATAACAATTCTAACCGCTGAAATCGATAGTAGTCTCGTGATTTTCACGGAAAAATTTAAAAATGGTAATTGGCGAGTGGATAATTGGAAAAATGTAAGGACAATGGAGATGTTTCGCCACGGTCCCGTGAAATCCGAGCTTTCGCTGGGAGTATCGCAGGGAATCAAGGGTAGCTACCGGTAGAAACTTACGCGCAGGAGAGAGAGACTTGCGCTCTTTCCAAAATAGCAGCATCGGCGGGTAAACATGTCTTATTTTGAGAGCCAGTCTTCCATCTCCCTTGCTCTACGGTCTGCTTCGACCGGCCGAGCCTGATCTTACGCAAAAGAAACACTATCCAGACACTGTACGCCAAGGATGGACTGCAGAAATCCGGAGGGAAGATCACGGTGCTCGAGGAAAGCAGGACGAGAACGTGTTCGCCAGGGATTTACGAGCTTCTGGACGGATCGATCGAAGGGACGATTGCTTGTCTCGCGATCTCTGGATCGCAACGAACATCCACGAACCAGAATTGAAATTTCACGTGGATCAATTTTTTGCCGATAAGGACGGGAAGTTTATAGAAAAAAAAATTGAAAAAACATGGAGAAAAATTATCGAACGAAATGTAAAATATTTCATTGGTTGAAGAAAAAATCTAGAAATAATCTACATTAGAAATACGACGTAGACATAAAAATACGAATAATTTTACAGTATGTGAAAATATTGAATGGGTGAATTTTTACCCTGAAGAACGTATGGGGGTTAAAATACCGAAATTGTTTCAGTCAGACTCGTATCTGATTGCACAATGTCTCCCTCGGATTCAAACACTTTTCACGCTGTCCTTTCTTCAGGGTGGTTCGACCCTCTGAAGTGGTGAGAACAGTCCGCCCACTGTTCTCGAGGATCCGCGTGACAAAGGTTGTCGTCGCAAGGAAACGACATGGGTGGTGGTACTTGTGTCTCCAATCCTTGTATCGTCCTATTTTTTATGCTCTTCCATTATGTAATTAAAATACCGAAGCAAACCGTCTAACTGTTAACCCACAAGCGATCTTTCAAAATGGATTTGGAAAATCCAACAACTCGGTCAGACTGTATTTATCAATAAAAAAAATACATCCGAGAATTTCATTTTCTAATTATTGTTCCAGTTGCTTACTTACTATGCAGTAGTGTCCCTGATATTTTTTATGTTTCGGTTAACGAGTCTTTTCCTCGCTCTTAATTAAAGTTACACCGTAGAAGCAGAATTATAAAAGTGTTTCTGAAAAACACAAGGCAGCCGGTCTGTTAACCACGTGCTGCTCCATTTTGCCCCTTCCATTGGCGTGGCCGTCGTGTTCTCGCGCGGGACGCCGGACAACAAAGGAAGGAAAAGAGAAAATTGTTTGGTTTGAATACAGTTTAGGGCCTAATCAAAACAGCGACCCGTTGCTAGAGAAAAGATATCCGTTTCCCTAAAGGATGCCGCACAAAATTTCCGCCTACGCGACACGCACTCCCGAAACGTGAACTTCGAAATGAAGATCTCAAAACTACCGAATAATCTTTTTATTTTTTAACTCATAAAAAAATCTTTAGGTATACTTCTTTGTTCCAGTAGGTATTGTTATTGAATCCTATTAAATCGAAATAAATAGAATGATTATGTAATTTTTATAGTCACATTTTAAGAGAAAGTGGAATCAATTATATCCTTTAGATCCGAAATAAAAATTGTACTAAATTCTATCGACTTTTCTATTCTAGCGTTCTCGTGAAAATTTAAATGTAACGTAACTTTTCACTCGGATTTAGGGCTCGTTAGTATGTTAATTAGGACGATGCAGTAAAGCTTCGGTTATCGTACAGTGGCTACGTGTCGAACAGGTACGCAGGAAAAGGGACCCTCCGAAAGGGAACGTAGGGTGGAAGCGGCGACAGGAACGTAGGGCTCGTAACGCGCACCCACGGATCAGCGGTATAAAATTACGGTATCGTGTAAACAGAGAATATCGTCGGCGCGTCTGATGGCCGCTTGGGTGGCCGTCAGGGCCTCACGTGTTCTCCACAAGCAGCGAGACTCTAACTTCGGCAGCTCGTCGCTGCCGAATCCACCGAGATCCCTGAAGAACAGAAATTCGCGAGCGGATTCACGAGCATCACCGAACCGGAGACCATAAACACACTTCTCGATGGTGTTTCTCCAGTTTCCACCCCGACGAATAAGGTAAGGACTCGATATTTGGACATTGGTATACACAAATCCTCCGAATCGAAGGATAGCAGTGGTTTTGAGGGGTTTTTCGGGTCGCAGAATCTAATTCTGGTATTAATTCTAATTGTTGTATGAAAATATAGGGTCCCATGGAAATCACTGATAGAAATTTCCCTTACACGGTTTTCACCAACTTCAGATTTGACTGACAATTATTTTCACCAACTGAAAACGACTTTGATCGACAACGATTTTAGATTCGATCAATTAAAATTATTATTATTAGAGCCAAATATATAACTATATATTTTCATTTAGTGTTCTCATTTCAGTTTAAACTCGAACCAATAATTTCATAAACGGAAGAAATCGGTACGATCTCTTTCCGGTACCAAATATTTCGTGACATGATAATTTTTTAATTCCACCGATTATACAGAAACGGCCCACTGTGTTGGAGGATCGGAATTAAAATGGCCACCGCGCGGCGGATGTAAACACAGTCGGAGAGTCCGTAAGGCGCACGTGAGGCCGCAATGTCTGGTTCCGGTCTGCGGTTTTCCGACGGGAACACGTGCGACCGAAACGGGTTTTCTTCGGGTGGTCTCCCGTTTTATCTGAAAAAAGCCATCGGGAACTGTCGCGATTTCGAGAGAGCCCCGTTGTTTACAGTCGAAGCGGAACAAAGGCGGCGTCCACGCGTCGGAAGGATTTTTTTCTTTTCGTATCTGATACTCATAATCTCCCTCACGCAAAAAATAAGGTACGCCGATAAAATGGTTTCAATGGCTCCTTTACTAGGAAGAGGCCTGGCGAACTATAGCTCCTAGAATTTTAATATTTTTATTTAAAAAATGATACGGACCATTCTATTCTAGAAGCGCCCATTCACGGTAAAAGATATTGTGCAACACTATTGACCCTGAATGGTAGTGATTGACTAATTAATAAAGTATGGATGGACATCATGTTGCACAATAATTGTTGCGCAATATGATTTCAAAGTGAAACTTCACCGATTTACCTTTTTTACATATTGTAAAACGATTGATTTCTTTTTGTCTGTGTTGCAAAATTTCTTTGAAATGTCACATTACAATTGAAGCATAATTCGTAGATTTGAAATGTGAAGTGAGAAGGGGTGAAATATTAGTCTAGGATCTTTTGTGCAACTATGTCTGAGGAGCGTACGAGGGTTAAATGATAGAAAATATGCGAAACCTAACGCAAAACAGTCGTTCAATTATCGTACAAAACGTTCGAGAAATACGACACACATTTTTTGACTCATCCCTGTCCGAGATCGTTTAGTTTTTTTTTCTCTCCGGGCTAGAACCACTCGAGGCTGTCGCGGAAGACGTCACGAGGGAAACTTGGAAGCAATAAAATAGTAAACACTGTCCTTACGGCGCGGGGTTCGCTCGAGTGTCCTGGCAGACTGAACAAGGACCATCTCGACGTCTTGAAAGCCCTCGACCCACCATTTCTATCTAATTTCCCCTGAAGTGGTCGATCGTAAAATTGAGAATTTATTAAGACACCAAGTGTCCACGGAGACACCACACAATTAGCCTTATTCTTCTTTTGTCTGCTCGTTTAGATATTCGAATGCTCGAGCAAAATAAGTAATGATTTTAATATCACTTTGATTGCCTTTTGGTTTTAGATACTTTTATTTTAAACTGGCGATACCAGTCTTGGAGCAGCTAACTTTTGTAAAGATGTCCTTCGAATATCATGGCAATGGAAGTTTAATATTCTCGTTTCAAGGGATGCACGTTTGTTGGATAATTTGTTTAATGTTTTCGATTCGAGTGGAAGAGCATGTGAGGAGAAAAACTGAGATCCGGCCCGAAGCCAGGGACAAGATGGCCGTGACGCTTCTCTTTCGTCGGATCGTTCCTCGTAACGCAAACAAACTCCTTGAGAATTCGAGGTCTAGAGGATGCACGGGATATCGCTAGACCATTAGGGTGACATTAAATGATTGCTCCGTTCCCAGATTTCCGTATCTTCCACGAAACTTTGAAGGTAACTCCGTATCAATTCTCATAATATTAATCCACTGCGTAACCCAGAATGGACATTTAAGTGGACATCCTCCTATGTGTTACTTTTGAAATGTAGAGTGAAATGTGAGTATAATTTTAATAATTTAATAAATAATTCTCAATTAAATCCAACTTGAACCTTCCTGACTCTACAACATTATTGCAAGACATAATTGAAGTGATTCTGTACAAGAAATAATGTAATACAAAATAATGTATCCAACTTTTCGCAGTAAAAAAAAATATGAAAAATTTATATCAGCAATAAACGAAAGGTGGTTCGATCGCCCAAAAAGCTTATCAGAATTTATTCTGAGAAAGTCTGAGGAGCGGAAACGGATCGAATCTTTGAACGATCGCAATTCATACAGCCGGGCCTTTCGATAAGCGTTGGTCCGTATTCTTTCAGGCCTGGTAAATCGACACTCTGTCACGTGCTTAAACGTGTAAACATTTCGGCCCGATCGACTCGTGATCAACGAACCAATTGACGACAGATTGGTTACAAGCGAACCTTGATGACGGCCAGCACTGCGATAAGAGGACCGAGAAAATTCGTAGAAAAAATAACGTCACCATCTGGGAATTGCAGCTACGGATCTTCGAGCAAGATAAACATTTTCTAATTTATTCGTACGGAACAGACGTCCATTTATTCAGTCTGCACCGTTGGCGATTAACGTAACAATACTTAACATTCCGCTCCGGTCTTTGTTCTTCTAGTAATTTCGAATGTTGTGTATCAGACAACCAAATCTACTAATTTAAGTAATCCTCAACATTTCACCCTCATCCCTTGTGTCAATTTGACACAGTTTTATTTTATTAGAAAAACCGAAGATGTTAACTTATTCATTTGACTAAAAAAAATTGAAATTTCTTTTATTTTGTCTCATTGTGTCATAAAACCTACTACACACATAAATATTAATGATTTAAAAAAACAATATCCCTGTTCTTACAATTCTTATTATAAATATTAATTAATTTGACACCGAGGGACAGATTCAGTTCGTGAAATGAGGGACGAATAAAACTTTTAACCGTTTCACATATTTGTGCCGCAGCTAAGCGTTTGGTTAAATATAGTAAATCGCTGGAGTCTCCGAAAACAAATATTCAATGACGTCGCTTGATCGCATGACCGTAGGGGTTGAATACAAAAAATACCTTTCCTACGTAAAAATAAATGCGCAGAAGGCTTAAATATTCGAAGAATGCGTGATTCATGGAAGTATACATGGTGCGAGTGATGCTCGGCAAGGAGCTGGGTACGGCGAGTCGAAACTTCCCGATAATTGGAATTAATTTCCGGATAATCGATGATGCTGCAGAAATTCAACGGAGAAGAACGGAAAGGGAGGCGGTTCTGTATTCGGGCGGAGCATGAGTTCAGCATCTCGTTGGCCGACAGGTGGACCAATCGGTTGTGAAAGCTTTTTCATAGTTGTCGAACTGGCAAGCATACCGAAATTGTGAAATTGAATAACGCTTCTCGCGGGGTAATCGGTTTCGAAGACGTTGCTATCGCCGCGGCGAATGTGTTCTATAATAAAATCGAGTGGTCTGTGCAGACGATCTGTTTAAATTGCAACATAGAATGCAGTAAGGATTTTTGTTATTTCGATCGTAAATATTCAGATAATATTTACTAGCAAACGTTGGTCTCGAACCAGATAATTCCACCATGAATCTAAACGTTTGGGTACTCTTACAAATTAGCTATTGTGTGTAGAATATGATCGAACTTTGCGACAATAAAATTATTCTCAATTATTATATAGAATGCGGTGTTCGAACCTGTAAACATTTTTTCTACTCCAATCGAATAACATGTGCAATCAATTATATTTAAATAATCATTTCTAAGATTATACATATATCCAAAGCAAAAAGAAAAATGAACGTATGAACATCAACATAATTAAAAAGAACCTATATACAAAAAACCCGAACAATAAATAGAAAACGATTGCAGATAAATTCGTCGAAAGTCTTTCAATTCATCTAAGTGTTGAATCGTCCTTCTGGATGAGAAAGCTGAAGATCAACCAAAACGCTATTACGAATCAAACAGGAAGCAGAACGCGTTGGAGTTAACCATCAAACGTCTCAATCAATTGTTCGGATTGAATGAGCGCGGTTCGAAACCCGTAGATTCCGTAACAATGAGAACGAATAGTTATGCAATCATGATCATCGTTCATCTCTTGTCCTCATTCTCGTCCTGACAGTCCTTAGCCAGGCGTGACGGTAGACTTAACATATGTTTCCCATTGGTGGTGTCCGTGAATCGTAGTCTGGTTCAGGAGACTCCGTCCAATGGGGAGTCGGTTACCGCCTATCGTTTGATCACGCCTACCATGGACGAGGCTGCGTGGTGACGATGGAACGCGCGTCATCGCGACGCGCCAAGCTTCCACCGCGTTCAGAGCTGATCCGTGGGTCCAGTCATCCGAAAACACTTAGAGTCGCATCACAGCGCACGGTCCAGAATCGAGTCTAAATAATTGACCCCACCGTGCGGCCCCGTGCAAACAATTTACACCGGTGCACACGTAAATAACGAGCGCCGCCAACCCCGTCATTGTGATCGCGGAGAAAACGCGTGGCCGGCACGCGAGTCCTCGATAAACACGCGCTAGTAGTTACACAATCGTGATAATATCAGCGTTTGGATATCAGTGACGGAACTCGTTGATTGACCGGTGAGAATTCAACGGAGAACACATCGCCGGGATCTCGTGGACGTTTGTTTGAAATTGGTGAAGTGGATAGACGCCAGCCGAGGTTCCAAAGGATCCCAGAATGTATATGGCAGCGTGACCAGTGGTAGATTCCATGGACCAGACAGTGATAGTCCCGTCGACACCTCGCGCCGCTAAGAACGCGAGGATCATCATGAAGAACGAGTCGGAAGCATCGTTGCACTTGCAGGATCAATCCTCGTTGACCCACCAGAATTCCTCTACGGTGCTACCGAGGACCAGTTTGACGATCAGCAGCGGTTTGAGTCAGGACCAAAGCCTGGACTCGTTGATCTGTAATTCTTCCAGCACGGAGCTGCCGAGGAAGCCTGGTGCTCGTCGCCAGGAGAAACCGCCTTACTCCTACATCGCGCTGATCGTGATGGCGATCCAGTCGAGTCCTGGCAAGAGGCTGACCCTCTCGGAGATCTACTCCTTTCTTCAGCAACGGTTCCCGTTCTTCCGAGGTGCTTACCAAGGCTGGAAGAATTCTGTGCGCCACAACCTCAGCCTGAACGAGTGCTTCATCAAACTGCCGAAAGGCCTAGGCAGACCAGGTAAAGGACATTATTGGACGATCGACCCGTCGACGGAGTACATGTTCGAGGAAGGTGGCTTCCGGCGGCGACCCCGAGGTTTCCGTCGCAAATGCCAGGCTCTGCAACCTCAGTACCACCCTCAGTATTTATCTGGAAGTGGACCGATGAGCGTCCAGGCATCTGGTTACGAGAATATGGCACCCACCAGCATGGATTATGCGAATGGCTACCAAAATCAGTATCAGAACTATCAGGAGTACGCGATGTACGCACCTGGATCCGCGGTCTCCGCTGACTGGGCTTATCCTGAGCCTAGCTACAAGACACCACCCATTGCTGAAGTGACGTACAAGACGACGGAGGTTACTTACAAGACTGGCGAACCGTTGTACAGGAACGGAGATATCGTTGCTTTTAAGAGCGAACCTGGTTACCCAAGAAGTCAGGAGCAGTTGGCTTATAGGCCTACGGAAGGATTCTCCGCGAAGGATCATCAACAGCATCATTCGGACTCGGCTTACAAGGACAACGAGGCCATGATGGCCTACAAGTGCCAGTCCGTGGCAGCTTCTCAGACACCTGGACAAGACTATTACGTAGCTTACGGGCTCGGGGTCAACAATGCTGGCGGAAATGTCAATGCTGCCATTCAGGGCATCTCGGAAACAGGGAACAGTAGCCCCGCGGGGAATGTCAGCTCATCGCATAGCGGTTGCCAGACACCTGTGACAGACAATGGTGAGTACCCTGTATCTACCTGTCTTTGAATTGTTCTCGCGGCGTTCTCAATGGTCTCATGTAGGCGACACTAGTAGAGTGAAGTCCATGATCTATTATGTTGTAATAACGTAGGGATATGCCATCGGTGCCGGAACTCCGTCTCGCTTGTTCGGCTGCTTTTAATAAGTCCGATTGTCGTTTCAGCCGTACAAGGAATTAAAGATAAGATGAGAAAAATAGGAGTGGTGTTGACCCGTAGAAATCACCCTAGGAGTAATAGGGAAAGTAGGTCCCTGGGGAATTAAATTACGGGTCAAACATACAGTAGAGGGGTAATCCAATTATTTCGGATGTTTACAGGTTCGCTCGGTTTTAGTCACATCCTTCAACAACAAAAAGAGGATTAAAGATAAGAATTAGTGAAAGAGTTTGCCATTGACGATGACCTTTTCAGACATTTTGATGACCACAAAAGTTGTTACACGACTTAGAACAAATAGACATCAATTCATGTAACCATGCTCACGTTAGTTTGTGTAGATTCTATTCTGAATTGTATGTGTAACTTGGAACAAGAACGTGTAAATTGAGGCATTAAGATTTTACATCATTCCACGCGGAAATGAGGACGCAATTAAGCCGCAGCATTTCGGTGAATAATCTAAAAGGTTAAGCGCAATTTTAGTACCGTTGATTCCACTCCGGAAATGACTATTGGAGACAAAATAAATCTAATCGATTTCTGATGTTCAATATTGATGAATTCTTTGCTCGACTGAAATTTCGGAGAATATAAACGAAGCTTGTTTGATAGGTTGAAATGATTTGCGCCAATCATTTTTGCCGATTTACGAAGCGATCGATGTCAGAATTATTGGGAGCATCCTTCGACCAGCAGTCGGACGTCTCGTTAGCGAGAAACAGACTTTCGCAGACTTCGCAGACGTTCGTATGTCGCCGCGTTTCACGAGTCCACGGCGAGATGCCGAAGGAAACAATGACAATTCATGACGGTCGAGGGCCATCTGGAAAACCGGAGACGGTTTACGGGCGCCGGGGCGCCGGATACCGAAACTGTCGGCTATTCTTTCACGAAGTGTGTCTCGACACGTTTTACATTCACGCGATCCTGCCACGTTCTGAAATTCTTTCGACTAGAACCTTTATTCTTCCTCCATTATCCTTTATCAATTATTTGAATTTGCAAAATATTTTTCTTGTTCCTCGAGTGCGATAATATTGACTCTGATACAGTTTTGTTCATCCAATTCAGCCAAAACGGTGTATCGTTCAATTATGGTTCAACTTAGCTTTTATCCAACCTTTTCTCATCTAGATAAATACAGAATCCATCCGCATCGAGAAAGTATTCTTCGCGCAAAACTACAAACACGAAATCACTATGGTTGTGACAGAACCTATTAGTCGGAGTGACATTTCTGTCACACCCCATGCGAGAAGTCGTAATTCGTAACTAGTAACCGAACACGTGTAACACGGCGTGACACGAAACACCGACGCGTTCCCCATCAGATTAATTTAGCGTGACGACCCTCGTTTCCACGGGGCGGCAATTAAACGCTTGTTAAACGTCTTCTGACGACATCGTTTTCGGAAAATTTATCTCTATCTTCGAATCCTTTTCACACTTTTTTCCTATCTATTTAATTCATCTTCTTTTCTATCTTTTTTCTCACTACCATGATCAGACTGCGGATCTATAAATATTGTCGATTGCAAGAAACAGGGGTTGAACAGAAGTTCAGTTCTTCTAATAATTTTAGAAATTGTAATAATATTAAATTTTATGTTTTCGACTCGTTTTCATAAATACACGAAATCCGCAGTTTAATAATGATTGCCTTAAGACAAAAAAGAAATACATACGTTGCGTTATTTTCAACTTACATATTATAGAAACACGCAGTCTAATAATCAAGAGATCGCAAAATCAGTTTTGAAAACCTCAACCACAGATCATAACGCGGAGCCTCATTTATGAATGAACCGGATCCATGAATGCAATAACCTACTACGCTCGCCGTGGCGATAAACAAATGATCGAGAGGAACGAAAATACACGTTTTTTTTTGTATCGTTTACCGGTAGTCGCGTGCTAGTAAGTGAGGTCTCGAATCGCTTATCGCGTAAACATTTACAAGTGGCGTAAACAAGTTGGTTCTTTAATCTAAGTACATCGACCGTGCCATCTCAAACATTAGCCAGTTCGTTTATTAAACCTCTCCGCGGTACCAGCCTCGATCCGTCGATCCACGGATCCTGAGTAACTTCGTGGCAACAGAGATCGTGCTCTGAATTATTTATCAACAAACTAGCAATTTGTGAAACCGAAAAATTAGATGCTGTAGTATTAGCATGTTAAAGTGAAACTATGTAACAGACGCACTTCTACTAGACATCTATTATATTAATTAACGTCTTGATAATATAATTTAAATGATTGCTTTTTTAAAGTACACTTGAAGGTCCATTTACGCATTGAAAAATCCAGTTGGATTTGTGAAACTAAATAATTAGATGCTTCAGTATTAGCTTGTGAAAGTGAAACTGTGTAACAGACGCACTTCTACTAGACATCAATTAAATTATTTAACGTCTTGATAATATAATTTGTGGACTTACTATCTCTAAATGTAATCATTTAAATGATTGCTTATTTAAAGTACACTTGAAGCTCCTTTTAAGGGTTGAAAAATCCAGTTGGATTTCTTCTGGAAGAATCTTAGCGACGTGGCTTGTCGATCATAGATCGACGAGAATGATTTAGTCCGGATCGAGAGACAAGTGTGCAACGACTGTTTGAAAACGGCGTCGTGTGTGGTCTGAATGGCAGTGCCGTCAGTCAAAATCTCTCCGTGGCGTCTGCACACCCCTGCCCCTCGACCGATCCAGAAGTTTCTCGAGCGATGAGCTCGCGGAAATTTTTTTCTCTTTCTCTCTGTCCTCCAGTTCGTCTCTGTTTCTTGTACGAACGTTGGTCGGGCACCGGTCGAGAAACCGTCGACGGTGAAAGAACGGAGAAGAGCACGGTAAACCAGAACGAATATCCGTACGCGCCAACAACGATGCCATAGTCACGAGTAGAGCGATCGCTCCAGAAATACATCCCGGGACCTGTATAGAAAAAGAGAAAGAGGAAAATCCGGTGCCTACCGAGGAGGCGCCTGCAGATTGATCTCGTTTACACTTTGCTGACTGAAACCGGTGAAGAGAGCCGGAAAAGGAGTGTCAGAGCGAGGGAGAGAGAAGAAAGGGTGGATGGAAGGGTGCGTGGGTTTCAAAGTTTATTCCCATGTCGAATGCATCGTGTATCGAAATGCAATTGCGAATGATCGTACTTGCAACGACAGCAATTCTCCTCTCATAACGACGTACAGTAAAGAAATCAATCATTTTGTATTTCTAGATAAAGAATTCGCGAGAAAGCGTACATCTTTGAGGGAGAGAGAGAGAAGAATGGGTGGATACTTAGAAGGGTGCATGGGATTCGTATGGAGATGCAATTGCGAATGATTGTACTTGCAACGAGAGCAATTCTCCTCTCCTAACGACGTACAATAAAGAAATCAATCTTTTTGTATTTTTAGAGAAAAAATTCGCGAGAAAGCGTATATCTTTAACAGAATTCTTGCTAGTATACGGAGCGAGTCTCATTCTGTGCTCCATTTAATACCGGAACGTATACAGTAGCTCTCTGTACTTCGAGCCGTCGAGCTTCGACTTCTCGTTTCATTCACTCCGGTCCGGAATCGTTGAATCGAATCCTCGGGACAAAGTGCCTATTTACCGACGTTAGAAATATTTATACTGTACCCGGGCCGAAATCGTTCTCCACGGGCGCGCATTTTTCTCGAACAATGTTCGAACATCGTTAGGAATCCGAGCGGATCGGTCGCCGGACAACATGCTACACGAATTGGAACGAGCTGAAGCAGACAGAAAGAGAGTAAGAGAGTCGGATGGCGTCGAGACACGAGTGAAGTGCTCACTTGAGAAAGAAACTGCTCGAGAGAGCTGCCGGAGTTTCAGATTTATCGTACCTATACAAGGACCGATTTCGTATCGTAAGATACTCTTGCTTTTTCTTCTCGTTTCCCTCGGGGTCGCGTCCGTGCGTGTGGTCCACGGTGAAATTACAGAAAAATTTACCAGTTCAAGGACGAGCTACTTGAGCCGGCTACTTCGCGTCGAGTAGAATCTCCTCGGTACAGAAATGCACTCGCCGAGAGTGCAACTGTAGAAACGTTTGGCAAGAATTTGTTTTCCCCATCGATTATCTGTAAAATTATTAAAGTAAGCTACCAGCAGTCAGCGTTCTTTAGTTCAAACGCCATAAAATCATAATAATCTGCCCGTCTATAAATAATAATAATAATAATAATAATAATAATAATGCATAAAATCTGTATGAATCAATCCTCCTCGAAATAAGAAACTCTTCTAATTAATCCACACTGTGCAAAGCTAATCGTGTATGTTTCTTTCTGTTCCAGGACTGAAAATGGAATGTCCAAATTCGAATTCGACCAGCCCCGGAGGCGGGCTGATCGACCGGAAGCCATCCTACTTCTGCCACCCTGCAGGATCGGTCACTCTGAGCTCGTTAGGCTCCCTAGGATCGCTGAATCTAAGCAACATCGGCGGTTTGAGCATATCGAACATACCCGGCTCGGTTACCTCGAACATTCATCACGGGACGACGACACCTTCGTCCGCGATGTACTACGACCCGATCAAGCACTCTATGTGAACACTTGTGTCGGTGTTGCGAAACCGGAAGGACGTAAACGTACTATGCTGAAAGCTGATATCGAACTTTCGGGGAAATAGTGCGACGACAGCAGTCTAACTTGATTCTTCAGATAGAAACTCAAACTGGCTAACCATACAGCAGCGTTTCCTTCTTCTCGCGAGAATTTCAGTGGAAGAACGCTGGGCAGTGCGAAAGGGTTGTTCCTGATAGAATCCCGTCTGCGAATTCTAGAGCACAACAGAGAGAATGGCGAATGAATTTCAAAATTTTGTAGTGTTAAGACTACTGATTTGAAATGAATTAAATGAATTAAATGAATGAATTTAATTAAATGAATTAAATAACTCTGACGATGAATTGTTTTTTATCCGATAATCTGTGGAAGAGTTGCATGCCGCTCTGAGGACGACGAGAAAATAGGGAGATGTTTGTTAACAAGGAATAGTGAATGTTATCGTGGAATAACAATGATGAAGAATGTGTTTCTCGCGGGAAAATGCTGTTGTATGATTAGCTAATCACGAACCGATCTCTGCTATATGAAAGAACGCGTGTATTATGTATAAGTTGTATAAAAGCGAACAGAAAATAGACGATATCTTTTATTTATATTTATAGCGAACTATGAATGTTATTAATTTAAGTCGACGCGAAGTAGACACTGTAGAATTAAAACGTTCTTTGCTAAAAAAAAAACTAAAGGACCCTTGTTGCTTTAATAGTGTTCCACATTATCCAATCGCTCTCGTAGAATTTTAACTGAAAAGCTGCAGTCTGAATTTTTACCGAAGCCTCGCTTAAAAATTTTTTAATGAGAGTTCATCCCGTTACGGTCCTTTTTAGGTTCTTTTTTCTCATGCGTTCGAAAAAAAGGAAATAAAATAGAGGCTCCAGGACACCGGCAGCTCCTGCGGCAGGAGGTTGTAAAGAAGATAATACGGTCGTCGACGATGGCTACCGGGTTAGTGTGCCACAGATTTTCTATTGGAACAGCTTGTTGCCGGGACTCAGTCATAAAAATGTACACGGCGGTCGGGACACTCTTATTTGAGTAATATGGAGTTCCTTTGGCCGTTCTCTCCCGATCACGTGTTCAAATAATGTCGGCTCCTTTTCCGAGGGACTACTTACTATAAAACACGTGTCGCACCTTCTCACGGAAACGCCAACCCAATAATTGGTTTCGTCACGTCTCGAAATAACCGAAGACACTAGATCCAGATCGAAGTCTGTCCTCTGCGATACTTAGAAGCAGGAGAAATATTCTTAAATCATCGGACAACGGACGATTTTTATAGCTATATAATTATGGCTCTAATTAATAATTTTTTTAAATTTACTTTTGATGATATCTCGTGCAGACACATTAGTCTTTCGATATCCTCAATCAAACAGCTATTCGGTTAGTTTACTTGCCACAAATTGAGTACTTAAATGACACTTTGAATGTTCCCGGTCAAAATAGACTCTGGAACAGACGTCGGAGGGTTAATGATAATTAACATTGTTGAATTTAATTTCAGTCGGAAATAGTTACCTCTCGAATAATCGAACCTTTGTCCAATTATTCTCTCGGTGTCGCGCTATCTACAATAATGTCTTGGAATCGGTTCACGGAATTGAAAGCGGCACGATTGCTTATCTAATAAATTAGAGCACGGTACGCGAGGTGGCAGATCGCATGTGGTGTCGGCTTACACGAAGCAGATCCATCATCGACATTAATTTCACGTTCGGATTGAGCGTGGAACACACGCGACCGACATGCTAGATCTTGCAGCGGGATCGAAGAACTTTTTCGTTCATCCCGTTGTTTAATTTTTATTAATTATATGTTTATTGTATTTTTGTCGGGTCTGATCAAGACCACGTGATCCAGATACTAAATTTGTACGAAAAGAGCCGCTTCTGGCGCAGGGTTGTCTGGAATGCACATAAACCAGACGACGAATATGCACGAGGTGCAAGAGGAGTCACTCAATGACGCCGATGACAGGCTATCCGCTGTGCTTCATCATCGAGCCTCGGTTTCGGCGATATTTTTTCGAGCTAGATCAGCTCCGCAGCTTGCAATCAATCGGACATGCATCCTTATTTTATCATAATCACGATAAAAGAGTAACAGAATAATGTTCAACAATATACATGCAAAATTTAATTATTACTTCACTTACAGTTGTCGAGGTTCCCGCGATGTCCGAGTTTCATCGTACGATTGAATAATAAACGTTGACCGATCCCGGTGTCGAGTATTGTCAGAACTTCGTAAAACAAATAACACACTTTGAATTGGAATTATGATCGGAACGAGAAGGATTACATAAAACAAAAAATCTATAACAATCATCCCCGATTTCCAGTTCACCTGCACATAACCTAATTACCAATTACTGCAATTAACCTAATTTCTTTGATATAGAATAAATGTAAACGAAGAACCAGGGGGGTTTTGGTTGAAATATTTACAACATTGTTTGAAGCATTAATTGAACGATAAATAAATAAATGCTTACCACGAACTGTTGTTAACATGTATTTTGAAAGTAGGGTTCCACAGAATCTGGAAGACAGCATTATTTCAAGATGGTTTCGTATCGAAGCGTTCACGAGAAAAGAGGAACCTGGAAGAAGGAAGAGAGAGCATGATTGAAAAGAAGGGTGAATAAGATATGGGGAAAGAGAGATACGGGAGGAAGGGGTTTGCTCTAAAATAATAAACTGCTCGACGCGTTGCGGAGACTAGACGAAATCGGAACAAACGGTTCGCGCGATTTACACTGCACAGACGCGATGATAAAAAGCCTGCGTCTTAAATTACCGTTGTTAAAAATGAAGCGATTGTTGAGAACAAACGGCGTACAAACCCTCGTTATGATTCCAACTCATTAACCGACGTGCAGTAATGGTAAAATACTATTCTAGCCTTTTGTTTCTAAGTATAAAATCAATTAATAAGAGTTTCGTACCAATTCAATCTTCAATCCGATCAACCGGTTCCTTCGATCGCTTACGCGCAATAATAATGTTCTGCGCAAGCGCGGTACTTATAGTGTTTAGGAACTATTTTGCGGTCAATTTGAATTTGAATTCGAAATTTTCATTGAACCTGCACCCTGATTTTGCAAAACACAGTTAATAAACTGTTGTTAGGATAATTATAAAACATCAGGTTAAATAGCAAAAATGATTAAATAATTTGCAATTTGCGAAAATTAGAATTTCGTACTCGGTCGGCGTAACAGTTGTGCTTCAAATGCCATCTACGTTAGTCATACGTCATCGTACAGTCACTCGAGAAATCGTTTCTGTTTGAAATACATAATGGCATGCGATTCATATCTTTATAGAAGAAAAGAAATAAGAAGCATTATGATACACTGCATCTTTTATAACTGTTCGTCACTATTTTACAGAACAGTTAATTTAGTATCTAAAGAAAGTTCACCCTCTGTTTATGCGTTGTTTGGCACGCACGCGCATTCGCATATCGTACGTCCAACGAGACTGATTGTCCGATCAGCGGCGGTGGAGTAGCGGCTACTTTGTGCAGAAATTCTTAACAAACACATATTGTCCCGCTGATATTAAACCAATAATGGAGGAAATACTATCAAAGTTGCTTGTAGCTGATAACGCGACGATACAACAGGTACGTGCAGAGAAATGACAATTACTAATAAAAACAAATTTCGCGATGTTCGAAACACGTGTTCAACCCAGTTGATAACCATTTTAAATATTGTCGAGGTTACTTCATTTAATTTCTCTCGTAGATCGTATCAGCCAATGTGATCTTGTGTATCAAATCTATGCATCGCATGAAATACTCTATTTCTTTTTGGAAGTATAACCTCATTATTTGTAGCATCGATATAAATATTAATATGCGTAGCACGTTGTCACTTCATTTAATAAGGACAAGCATCCGTTCCATAAGTTAGCATGTAGTTCTTCAAGGTTTTATATATCACCCGAGACTTTCACAATTTATGCAATAACATGTCAATATGATTCTCTTTAAGGGAACCGCAGAACTTAAAGAAGCTTTTAAGAAACCAGAGAGTACGCCTGCATTGTGTCAGCTGATCGTGTCGTCGCCGAGTGCTGAGGTACATACTTCTATTACATATTATTTCTATAATAAACTGTTTATAATAACACACTTGTACGTTTAGTTACGGCAATGTGCGGCTATATTGCTTCGGAAACGTTATGGCAAAGGGAAGCATTGGTTAAAACTACCACAACATATACGTAGGGAATTTAAATCAATAATTTTACAGGTAAGAGGATGCTAGTTTAAAATGGACTTCGATTCGATCAGTATATCCTATGTTTTATTATGTTCCAGGCATTAGTTAATGAACCAGAGAAATTTGTTAAGAATGCTATCGCACAGTTAATAGGTGTAATTGTAAAACATGAATTGCCTAATAACGAATGGCCAGAAGTTTTACAGTTCACTCAACAATTAATTACTAGCGAAAATTTAAATGAGAAAGAGGTATAGAATGAATGAGGTATACATAAAACTCGTAAAGTTTGTATTAGATTTTGATTCTGCACGATACAAATTTGTTACAGCTGGGAACCTATACACTGTCAATTATGACAGAAGTTGCACCCGACGCGTACGAAACACATGCTGGACCAATTATAGCTCTTCTAGGTCAAACATTGAATAGTTTACAAAATCTGGGACACCCTGTTGCACATTACATCCTACGAATAATGCAAAACCTTGTACCTTTAGTTCAAGATCAACGTATTGTGAGTCTTACACAATTGAATATTTAATCGGGAGAATGTTAGATTGCTTTATTTAATAAGGAATTATATTTAACAGGTGAATGCTTATCAGCAATTGATGCCCCAAGTAATGGCCACAATTCAAGCTCTTACTTCTACGAATGAGGATAAAGCTATCGAAAGTTTTGAGCTAATAGACGAACTATGTGAAAATGCAACTTCTGTGATAGCACCTCATGTGAAACTCCTTGTCAGTATGTGCCTTGCTATTGCTGGTAACAGTTCATTGGATAGTGCTCTCAGAGTTAAAGCAGTTGTGTCTCTTGGCTGGCTAGCGAAAACAAAGAAAAAAGCCATGATAAAACATCAATTAGTGGAGCCTATTATAGGTGAGTTACTTCAAGAAATTAAAGTCTTCTTTATTCTCGTATACGAGCTCACTTGCATCCCTTCAATTTCAGATATGTTGTTCAATCTTATGTCGACACATACAGTCGCAGATGAAGACGAAGATTATTTTACCGATAACGAAGACAATGAGCCTGTAACTTGCGCCGCCCAAGTATTGAATTTACTTGCGCTTCATTTGCCACCGGAAAAATTAGTTCCTCAATTGGTACGTTTGTACTAAGTTTTTCATCACGACGTTACTCTATTAATTTATTTTCTATCTTTATAGTTGCGATACATCGAACCTAGTCTACAGGGAACTGATATATATGCGAAGAAAGCATCGTATCTAGCAATGGCTGTATTAGCAGAGGGTTGCTCGGTATACATCTGCTCTAAATACCTTGAATTTTTCTTGCATTGCACTTGTCAAGGAATTACCGATCCTGCTCCCGTTGTCCGAAATGCTGCTTTCTTTGCTCTCGGACAGTTCTCGGAATATTTGCAACCAGACATTTCTAAGTATTCCTCCGAGTTATTACCTGTATTATTTGAATATCTTAGTCAAGTATGTGCTCATATTAAGCAAGAGAAGAATGCACCACCGTCGATCGACCGAATGTTTTATGCGTTGGACATGTTTTGTGAGAATCTGAACGACAGCATTCTACCGTATTTGTCAACGTTCATGGAAAGGCTTCTCGAAATTCTGAACGCTGACACTCCGATACATGTGAGAACGCTAGCGCTGAGCACTATCGCTTCGGTAGCCATAGCCAGTAAAGAGCACATGTTGCCATACTTCGAAAGGGTGATGTCGATTTTGAACAGTTACCTTTCCGAGAAAGAAACAGACGAAACCTTGTGTCTTCAAGTGCAAGCATTTGGTTCGTATGGTTAAAGGTACTCAGCTTGTACGCAGTGTGTAATACTGTTAAGACTCATTAACGACATTACAGCCACGCTCGCAGTGCTTGCGAATTCAATCGGCGAAAAAAATTTCGCGCCTTTGGCTGGTAGATGTCTTAGTTTTGGAATCAATCATCTGAAGGAAACGCAAGATCCGGATATAAGAAAATCCACTTACAGCTTATTCGGCGCGATTAGTGCTATAATGAAGAAAGAGATGGCGTCCGCTTTGCCAGAAATTATTGCGAAGATAATATTAAGTATGCAGAGTTCGGAAGGCATAGTGGTGCGTTCATTTTTCAAAAGAAGTATATAGAAACTGCGAGAAATCAGTTTATAGAAATGTTATTCAATTTTCAGCCTCACTATAAGGAAGAGGAGAGTTCTGCTTTTGCGGTTTACGAGGATTTCATTGAGAGCGAAAACGAAAGTGAGGAAGATATCGAGAACACCGATGACGAAGAGGACGACGATGATGAAATTGCAGGTTACAATGTTGAAAATGCATACATCGACGAGAAGGAGGAAGCGATTATGGCCTTGAAAGACATTGCTGAACATACGGAGTAAAACATTTGACTCGATGACTATTCATTTGAAACGTTTGTCACGCGATTTTACATTCGTCATTATTTTAGAGAAGCATTCCTGCCATATCTTCAGACAGCTTTTGAGGAAACGTTCAAATTAATCAATTATCCTCAAGAAGATATTCGAAAAGCTGCCATTGACGGTCTTCTACAGTTTTGTATCAATTTCTCGAAAATTAACACCAACGAAGGGAAGGATGCATTGTTGAAAGCTCTCTCTGTGTACATACCAAAATTGTCAGAATTAATACGGCTAGATGACGAGCGAAATGTAGCGATTCGTGGGCTGGAGACCTGCGCCGAATTACTGAAGGAAATAAAGACAGACGTTTTTGCCGGTGAGGGGCACAAGGAAGCTATAATGAACTGTATACGGGATGTTATGTTAGGTTGGTATTGAATTCAGATTGAAAATTCGGTGATGTTTCGCATGTCTGAAGGTTCGATTGTTACAGGCCACACTGAATGTCAGGATCAGGAGGATTTAGAAGACGACGAGACTGAAGCTGAGCAAGATAAATTATTATTCGAATGTGCAGGCGATGTGTTGGTCAATTTTGGAGAACTGGTCTCTCCAGAAGAGTTCTCGCTTTTCTTCCAAAGGGTGCTTCCAAAACTTCTAGAAAGATTGGTATGATTCTACCTTTGCCGAGTACAAACACAATAATATTCTATCCTAATTAATTAATTGTTTCCAAAAAAGAACAAATCAGAAGCGGAGAAATCGTTCGTGGTGGGGACCATTGCACAGTGTTTCTCGAGACTGAAACACACTGCCTCTGTAAATCAATTCCTTCCCATATTATTAAGACTCGCGGACGATCCCGGGGATGAGGTCCGGAATAATGCGATTTACGGAATCGGCGAGCTCGTGTTACATGCTAAAGAGGCTGTCTTCCCGTATCCTTTTAATGTGCAGCACCAAAAATTGTCTCGACCTTCAGTCTACCAAAAAACTCGAGATATTGGAATATTTCTTAGCAATAGTTTCTCAGGCATTACACCGATATTTTGTCAGTGCTCTCCAATGCGCTCGGGAAAGAAACTCATGCAGGGGCTCGCGATAATACAGTCGGTGCGATCGCGCGACTCATCATCACCAATTATTGGAGCCTGCCTCTGGACCAGGTGTTTCCAGTTTTTGTTGAGCAGCTGCCGTTGAAGGAAGATTTCGAGGAGAACAAGGCAGTCTTTGGGAGCATATTGACGTTGTATCAAGCTGGCCATTCCATTTTGAAGCCGCACATGCAGACGTTGCTGAAGTTAGCGGTGAATGTATTATACGAGGGAAGCGCCACCGATACCGGTACGTTTCGTTACATTTCCAATTGCATTATGAAACGATAACATACACTCTCACGGCTTTACAATTTTCCCTGCAGAAGCGATGAACTTAGTCCTAGAATTCATCAAATCGGCGCAGCGAGACTTCCCAAACGAATGGAGTGCCATGTACGCCGAGCTTCCTGCAGAGGTCACGACGAAAGTTCAACCGATGATATATTTCTGATAGGTATATTAAGTTATACGCAGAGTACTGGTGAGTACCTGCAGAGTACACAATCTTTTATAATGTATGTATACATATATATTTATATTTTCTCTATTGAATGTTGACCACGAAATCAAACCTTCAATAAGTGCAATTCAGTTAAACGAACAATGAAGTGGGACGTCATACTCCATTCAAATATTTTTTAACCGCAGTTAGTAAGTTTTTATACTTCTATAGAGATATATGTATGTATATATATATACGGGTCGAGCTGTTTCTATTAAAATTCTAGTCTGTTTGGTTTTCTTTTTCCTCGTTTCGATTTTGTAAAAAATTCGACGAAATACTCACTGCGTAAATTGTTTCAACCAAGGACATTGGTTATATTAAGTTATTCCGGATGAATCACGTAGAGCGATGATTACTCTATCCTAATGGTTACACACGCACCTTATACACAAAAGGGCGGTAAATGTATTGTTATTCAAGAGCAGACTATTTCAGTGGCCTGTCTCGCGGTTGTTTGTAATTGAAAACGCTCGGCGTATCATGGAGCTTTTTCATGTACACATTGAACATAAACCTGTACCATTTGAAGAAATAAAAAGTGTTGCACTGTATCCCTTTTATAAAACAGCGCGTGTATATTTCTTATCTTCGAAATTGCATCGCTAAAAATACCTCGCGCAAACAAAGTTGCACACAAGTTTATCACGAGCAGAGGTGGGTTTCGTCAAACAACGGTATCGTTGTTCCGAATCATCAATGAAAAATACACAAAAATATTCGTGTTGTTTCAGCGATTTTCCCCGTGAAATTGTGCGACGCGGAGAAACGGTCACGTGAACAGACGATTATTCAAATGTAAATATTAATTACATCAACTCCGCTGTAAGAATTCGAGTAACGGAACGCGCCTGTCGAAAGAAATATCAAGCCTCCCGCGACGCTATCGATACATTATCTGGCAATACAAGATAACTCATCGATCCATCGTGTTTCTGCCGACCTGTCGAAATACTGATCGTCTTACCTAAACGTGTCCAATCTGGACAGTGACCATCGCGCACGTCGGGTGTTCGACGTTCGTACAACAATTACAGAATCATTTTTGCATAGAAGAATCTCCCACGCGTTTTCGGGTTACAAAACCAAGAGTTGTTGGACTATAAACATTGTGACACGTTTGCCAGCAACAGGTACGAAGCGTTGAAACGAGCTGCGACCGTAGGACGAAGCGGACGAGTTAGGAAATCGGGAAACATTTTATTCGATCGCACTGGATCCTGGATACGCGCGTGAAAACGAAGACAGCGAAGCATGACATCATCGCGTTTGGAAACGGTCGGTCGGAGGAGATCCAGCACGTGTCAACGGTTACAAGTCCGAGGGACAAGGGTCCGACTCTGACATCGATGTCCGGTAACATGAGTACGATCACGTGGACAGGTTTTACGGACGTCGCACGTTTACGTGGTCGTTACATACGCAAAAAAGCACGGGAACATTGCGAAGCGTTAGATTGAAAGCTAGCACACGAGGAAGAAGAAGAAGAGGTTCGGGCAACCGATTCTTGACCGACGTCAAAACGGTAAAACGAAAGGACGCCTATCAGGGTTCGAGTACGATGCGCGGTTCCTACGAAGCGTGCAATACGTTCGGAGAAAGTGTTCCGTCCTCGTGCACCGTCGAGTTCTACGACCAGATGATCCCGGTCGTTTTCGTGAATCGACAACGGCTGATGCGAACCTGTCGATCGACGACCTTCCGATAGTGAGACAACGGAAGTCGTAAAGCGTTACCGAGGTTCTTTTCGTGCCATTGAGCCGGGTGAGTTAGTCATCGGCGAACGTGTGTGCAGCCGCAACCATCCACGTACACGGTGTATCGAAATTCCATTACGTTGCTTTTCCGACAGCGCTATACTATTTAAGAGCAGCCGTTTCACGAGACGGTGTTTCTACAGATCGATCGGAATTTTCGCAGTACGGTTACACAATTACGAATACACGGGAATTATCGGGACCGGTAGATTCGTCGAGTACACTTGGGAATTTTGAGTCCGTCGGTTACATTGACGGTGGTTACAATGAAGATTTCGTAATCGCACGGAGTTTCGTAGGAATTGATCAACGTTATCGCTGGGCCAAGTACACGCACCGTAGTTGCGACCGGAATTTTCGCAGCACGTCGGTTACGCAATTACGAATACGCGGGAATTATCGGAACCGGACGTTTCGAAATTCGAGCGCCGAAAATGTTCTGCGTTTGTTGTGCGAAGCGGAAATAAAATGATAATTGTTTTCATCCCTCTTCGTTGGATTAAAAACAACATTACGGTATTCTTAAATTTGTCTAATCTTTTGAATGTTCTATATTAGTCTAATGATTGTAATGATGGAGTAATCGTAATCTTACGGTGTTTCGTAGGAATTGATTAACGTTATCGCTGGACAAAGTATACACACCATAGAGGCGGGGGAACGTGCTGAGACGATTAAAACAGGTCTCTACGGTCTCGTTTGGGAGCGCCCAAATTTTTGGACACCCTATACGTGCACGCATATCGTGTGCTTGATGCTGGCGCGCGTCCTTGGGATCTCCACCATGACTCGAATCGAAAAGGAGCCGTAGGTGTACGAACCCATGTCCGTGGCTCGGTTTGTTACCTGTCGAGCTTACCATGCTTCATGGAGATATCGCTAGTGGAAAGTTTCGTCAGACGAAAGTGGTTTATTGCGCGCGACCATTCGCTGCGGTTAAATCGTCCGACCCGTCGACCAATTGTCCGAGCAACGTGTCTGGATAGTGGAAATCGTGCGTCGTCCACGCTTAACCGGTCACTTTTGGCGGAAAATACAAACCGGAAAGTGGGTTTCCTCGTCTTCTCTCGTTCCGGTGAGTGTTATTTATCGTCGTTAAACAAATGCGTTAACCTAGCGACCACTATCGAAAGTTACGCCGGTATCCACGGGCCAGTTGACACTTTTCTGTATACGCGTCGAGTGTCTCGTTCCAAGATAGTGATGACAATTGTCACGTTAACCGATTTCTTTAAAAAATCTCTTCAGACTTACTCGCTATAGACGTATCGATTAAATTTCATTAATCAGTCAAACGAATTAGCGGGAATTTTTCAATTTACAAGTCAGCGTTTGTGAATAGTTTTGTGGAACGTCTGGTTACTTGTTATTCCGACCACTTTCGGTGAACAACGATAATGCGATATTAATGATACTTTCGCATGATCGGCTCAAGTTCTGCGTTACTATTGCACCGTTATTACACCGTCTTTGAATCGGTTTGCGAACGCAAGACTTCCTCCAGGTTTCCCCGTTTCGCCATTAAATTAACGATTGGTTCTCCGCTGACCCAGTATCGTAACAGTTTTTTGTCACGTTATAAATGAACGCGGAGAGATACACCGGTGACTTTTTTTGTGCGTAAATTACCCCCGCTACACGACCGATTGCGTGTTAAAACCGGTTGCTCGATTATTTGGTCGTTAATCCAGCGACGCGATTATCAGTCGGTCGTCGCGTCGGTGCTTTTGTCAAAAGTTTGATCGAGCCACGCGTCATTAGTGGATCGCGTTTCCGGATATATTTCGGTACACTTGATCCGTGATAAAAATAATTTTATTTTATTTACTGGCGATTAGTCTCACACGAGGTTGCTTCTAAATCATGCGAGCGCCCCTATGCGAAATTATTTATGTCAATGCGTAGCCGCAATGCTTGAAACAGTGGGGGTGACGCACTGGTGACCTTGAACCACCCGATATCGTTTCGTTTCGGGTACGACTCGTGGACGTCGTTTATCGTTAAAACAAATTTCCATATTTTCTACTTTTTATTCTTGTGTTTAAAAATCGGTAATACTCAATAAAATATAATGGAGTATAAAAAAGTATCTTTCCTCTGTATACATATTTTAGATCGAATCAAAATAAATGCCCTCGCACTAATTCGGATTAAAATATCGTGGAGAAATACTAGCAAGGTACAGATGAAGAGGGCGAAGATCTTTGTGATACGCAGTAAAATATGAAGGAGTCTTAAAAAAGGCACTGACCTCTGTGCCAAACTGATCAATTGCATCTTTCCTTTGTATACAAAATTAGATCGAATAAAACTAATGCCCATACCAATTCGACCAAAAGCATTGTATACGTACCCGTGAGATAAAATTAAAAAGGGGATAATCAAATTTGTAATACCCAATAAAATATGATGGACTATAAAAAAAGATATTGATCACTGTGACGAACAGACCAATTGTAAGTTTTCTCGGAATGTCGTCGATTTAGTTGTTAAAATGATCCGGAAGCATGGACATTGTAAGTGTCCGCGACACCGCTTGCATATGAAGCTGCTAACGCAGGATGCGATTAACATTCGACGATTAAAAGACAGGCAGCACAGTGGGAGGCCACTGCATTTTTAAGTCACGCGACGATCAATATTTTCGTCACGTCGATGAATAAATGGGCAATAACATCGAGCGGATTTTATGTAAATGGCCATGTTCATTGGTATCTTGTTTTTGGGAAGTGAATCTTTGGTAATTATATAGAAAAGGTCTGCGTACTCCGATTTTGATGAAATTTCAATATGTTATAGATTTCGACAGTTTGAACAACTTTTTCTTTTTTTTTTAAGTTTTTACTCGAATTTTGGAACTGCGGGAATATTTGCGCGTAGAATGGAGACACGTGGAAACCAGACGCATTTACGGCATAGATCACTGAGCGATCTCACTCCGATTGACAAGGGACAATTCATGGATGCACACATTACTTCCGGTTGCGCGGAGTATTCATCCGTGACTCGTTCACCACAATGAACAGACGATTGTCCATAAAATGTCACTTTCACACTCGATGGCAATACCGGGTCACCTAGTGCGATGCTTTTCCATTTTCCACCAAATATCACGAGTGAGAACAAAAAGAAAACAAAATACGTTCTCAATTTTCATTGATAAATTCATCGATTTTACGAATTCCTGATAAAAATGAGTGGGTGCACTTTAAAGCAGGAGATAGATTAAAAGAATTTAAGCTTATCAAAGTTATCGAAGAAGGAAAGTTCCTGTTCGGCTCCTGTCAAGTGTGATCGACGGAACAATGTTTATTTTTCATAAAAATCCTGCTAATCAGTGATGTGAAAAAATAGTCGAAGCAACGCTATACGTTGAGATTAAAAAGAACCACCTTTTAATCGAAGAAGAACAGAGGGGTCACTGACCAAGTAGCGGTCACGTGCCCGTCCGCCGGACAATTTGTCACGAAAAGTATCATGTCTCGGTCGGAGAAGTGTGTTGAGATTCCTATCAGTCGGTCGCCCCTTGTACAAAACTTGAGTCACGGTTAGGCGATCAAGATCTCAATGCCGCGAAACGAACAACGAACGAGCCGTGGATCAAGATCGAGAATGAATCACAATTCGAAACGGGCATCCTCGATGGAGCTTAGACTCGGCCGGCATGTTCCACGCAGAAAGAAATCATCGTCCGACACTGGGGAACAGGTTTTCGGCGGAGATGCGTCGCGAATCCGACAGAGAAAGTCATCCGCCATAATAACGGGTTCCGTTGAACCAGCTGTCGCGTTTCTTCGAACAATTTGCCCTGCGCACCTCTTGCTCGTTTAGTAGCGATAGTCTTCGAGAGCTTGTACCCTGTAAAACAATTTTCACTTTTATTCCAATTCTACGTAAATAATCCTTTACTACAATCGTGAATTGTCACGTGTTCAATATAGTTGCAATTGTACTTCAATCCCCGTGTCCAATATCGTTACACTCGTTCTTGATTCTCCTTATCTGCACTTTTTCGAATTATGCACTGCGAGTCACGTGATCTTATCATCTTCCGTTACATCAATGTTGTTATCTTCGAAACAAAATGGTTTACATTCAAAACAGGCTGAAATTGTTTTCATAGCAGAACGTGTGGGTCGATTGAGCTTTTTCTAGACGGAAATGCTCAAGATCTTACATTCGATTGTACCTTTAAATTTGGACCAGAGAAAAGTTCCTCTAGTTTGATTGATAATATTAATTATCTCCAAATTTTTGATCTAACGTGGACAGCTGAAATTCGGCAGCTTTCACCCCATCGCAGATGCATTGAACAAAATTACTAATCAACAGAAACAAACCTCTCCAATTACAGTATCAGATCTCCGTACTAATTGTAATAACTAATCCTTATCTCTTTATCGCGCCACGTTTTCTGCAATCGCACCCACCCCGAGTCGTAGCATGGAAAGCTTAGAAACGTTTTTGCTTGCAGTGTCGACCTATTCTGGAGCTCCAGCAAGCTGACGGAAACCGTCGTCGTTGGATCCACGAGGATCCTGTTCAGTGAATGGATCCACCGTGGAGAAGCTGAAGCGCAACAGGCGTTGTGAGCCGGCGAGGGAGTCGCGAAAGCTTTTCTGGTCGGAAAAGCGTGCGATTTTCGCGGCTGGAGGGTTTCGAGTGCAGCGCGGACAAACCAAGGGAAAAGGGGGACAGCGTGATCTAGAGTGGCCCATTTCCCTTATCACGATAAAGCGGTGCTCTAACGGTAGTGCCGCTTCAGAGGCCGCAGTGACGGAGCACGAAGCAAACGCGGCCGGTCGCTTCAGGGTGGTGACTCATTTCCACGTACGATCAGTCTGCCCGTGGATCGTAGCCGCGATGTATCGAACGGCCGCGAGGCCGACGTCGTTTTCCTTCTTGTCCTCCTTCTCCTCGCTGGTCAAGTGAGTCCAGCCGCCGCCGTTTCCGCAACCCCGTGTAGTCGACGCCTCGAGGAAACATGGACGTCGAACTAGTCACCCGAGCGTCCTTGAACTCCCTGCAGATCGTGGACGATGCACGGATCGTCTCGCCGAACAGTCTCGACGAGTGGACCTGGTCTAGCTTAAGAGTGAGTCACTGTTTCTTTTTTATTACTCCTTTTGTCAGTTTCTACAGGATTTGACAGAGTTGCTGGTTGGCTCCTAGCAACCTGGATGTTGTTAGTTTCTAATTTCGACTGGTTACAGAGGGTTTGAGGGTAATTCCAGCAGCCTGGAACAGTATACCTTTTTTAGGGAGCCCTAGGTCCTACTTTTTGTACTTACTCCCTTGGTGGTGGGTGACTCATCACGTCAGGTCTCCTTTGACTTCAGAGGGCATATCTTTTTCCCTTAGCCTGGACCAGTATACCTGGTTTGCCTTAAAGGGAATCCTCCAGTTTTCTTATTTCGCGGTGATCCGTCCTTTCGGTTGGTTTTAGAGAGTTTCATTTAGCTGATCCTTGATTTTAGAAAGTTGGATGAGTGAACTTGGTTCTTGCATCCCTTAGGTCTCTTCTTTGATGATGGTTACTTCTTTCGGGCAGTTTTAGCCACTGCTAGCCTTGATGAGTAAACCTGGTTTATCTTGAGAGGGAATCCCTCAGTTTCCTTATCTTCTGTTGGTTTTAAGAAGCTGCAGAGAGTTTTACTGTGTTGGTTCTTGATAGGGTATGAATCTTTTAAATACTTGGTTAAATTAGAGCTAGATGCGAGGAATCCAAGGATTTCATCTAGCTTGAAAGTGTCCATAGTTCTCCCTTTTGAGTGGTTTCACAGAGTTGATTTGCAGAGTCGATTGAATATTTGACATAGTCGATGAAGTTAGGACAATATTGGAGAAGATGAATGAAATTGGTTCTAGCTGCAAGGCCCTTCCCTTCGTTGACTGTCGGTTTTAGGTGGTTCTAGAAGGTCTGGATAGTTCACTAATAGACTGAGTATCTATGGAAGTATCTATTTGTGTATGAAAGTGCAAACTTGCATGCATTTCCGCAGTCTGCTGATAATGTATCAGTACATAGACTGTTTGGTCTCCAAGTATGTAGTTTGTGGACAAGATATAATGGACTCGTCAACTTTCTGTCGGCAATTTCCAAAGCCCTCTTTCACCCAGCTGCAGCAATTTAGTAGCCTGTAAAAATCCAGTGTTTCAGGGTAATTTAGTCATCCCTTTGAGAATACGATTTTTAAAAAATGGCGTGTTACCTCGTGAGATCTTCTCTCGTCAACCGCACCGATCCTCAAAGCTCTAACTACATAAGTTCGCTAAATCTTGCTCAGGGATTAGAGTTGGAATCCCATAGCAAAACGAGATTAATCGCGTGTTTGCACGTTCGAGATACCGCTATTTGAAGTTACACGTATTGTTATCAACTTTTTTACTATAACCCTATCATTTCGAATCATAACAAATCCAACTTCTCATTGGGAACTCACATTCTACAAGGATACTAGTGTTTTCCTATCACCATAATGCTTTTTGGAAGACAGTATTTATTTCCACGTTAAAAATTCAAATTCTTCTAATCAGAGAATTACAAAGATAATATTACTTGGTCCCACTTTGTTGATCATCCTGTAGACGAGGTCGAGACCAACATTTTTCTCCACTTTTTATCTGCACAAATAATTGCTCACGAGATTTCAGAGTAGTTGGCATATTTCACGACGAACGATGCGTGTGCGACTTTATCGAAAGATCGAGCATCAAGCGGCTGAATTGTAGCACCTGTTCGGTAATTGATACCGCAATCGACTGTTACGTCACACGAGCATGATCTCGACGCTCGGAGGAACGTTCCGAGACTGCGATTTCCACTTCTGGATCGGCGTTTTTATACCGAGCCGGTATTTCTCAACGGATAGGCGAAATATTCTGAGACGGAAACATCGGGAGAGCCGAAAAAGGAGCTCGATCTCGAGCCAATTTCGTTTTAATCGCGACGATCATGATTAACGTCAGCTAAGTAGTTTATGGACCGACTTAAGACCGAGTCACTTGTTTGTGAACCGCGATGGAATTCACCTGCGGCTTAAATATTAACTGGTTGCGAGACCGTTTTGGTGGTCACCGGCGTTAGCTGAATCAAATAATCATTCGATCCCTAAACGGCAATGTTTACGACCCGGCTAATATCATTATTCGACTGCGGATGTTTGCGTGCACTCACGTTCTCAGATATTGAATCGCTGTTTACCGATCAGCTCTTAAAACTGCACCCTTAACGCACAACATTTAGGCTGCTGAAACGTTCATAATATTTTCTAGGGAAATAGATCTTGCATTTAATAGAGAATCGTTTCTTGCAACTTCAAAAGGTTGGAAGAACTTGATAATTTCAAAAGGAATTTCTGAAAATTCTTTCGCTCTAATCGTTGCTACTGTGACGCAACCATTTATACAGCAGATACGAAAGCAAAAAGCTATTACGGCGAGGACAGCGATGCCGTAAAAATTACAGCGATCATGAAGCAATGTTAGCATTAAAATTTGGTCTCGCTTCAGCCATTGTTCCAGGGTTAAACAGTTTTAATGAATTTTATATCGATCGGTGCTTGTTACTTCAACATTATATGGAATTTATTTACTGTTTTCTCTCTCGTTCCTACCAGTTTTACAATTATGGGCGCATACATGAAATTGACAGAAGAAAAACGTTTGTCATTCCTGTTTTCTCCCGTCCTCTATTTTTATCACGTACAAAGACAATATTATTATTATTTGCAATTTCGAAATTGATGACTCCGCAATTTCGTAATTCACCGTCTCGCCTCGATATCATCCTAATCGCTAGAATGCGGATCTTTATGCGTTTAAGTCATCGCGAAATGCCAATAACATTTTAAAACGAAGTTCTTTGGTGGATACGTTGAATTTTTTATTTATAAATTTGTTTGCTGCAAGTTTCACGTATCAACAGTCTATTCGAATTTTATTTTGCATAAAAATCTACCAGTATACTAATCGCGGACGAACTGCTTCCGTTTAGTAATGGTTCACACGGTCTGAGAAAACATTCTGACTGGAATGATAATTTTAAATTGCAAGTCCGCAATTAGCGAGGTTGGGTGAGACACTATTTCAAATATTTAACAGTAAATAGTCGATTTCGTTTATACCGCGTGTACAACTTTTGCACATCGACGGATTCATTGTATACATTTATGCATATCAACACGTTTTATTTATCTGAATAGTAGAAAAGATGAAAATGTTCCAAAATCCGAACACGTTCATTTTTATCACCATTTTCTTTGTGTAGAACGAGCTTTATCATTGCTCTTGCCTTTATCGTCTTCGATAAAAAATTCCGTACGGAATATACACATTGTTGTTATAACGATAAACGTTCGATTTGTTCGATCGGATATTTGCGATCTTTCCTCTAAATTTGATCCGCGAACGGTAGTCGCGAAGAGGAATGTTCATCGATATCGCATCGCTAGGTGAACGTTTCCGTGGATCGCGGTATCTTCAGATTGTTGATTGCGCTTAGATGAGTTATATCGCATTTTTCAAGTTGACTAACTGGATTACAAGGAAAAATCGATGTTTTTCCGGTACACGAGCCTTAACAGCCTTTTTGTAGAATCGTTCACTTGTATCAATAAAGCAACTCGATAACTGTAATACAACCGAAAAAATGCGTTGTCCAATCTCGATCGACGTCCTCCGATGATATCCGTTCGGCTGGAAGCGCATTGATAGCGATTCGCTCGAATCTTGAGAACCGAGCCGATTCTCCGGGACTGTTAATGAAAATCCTCTTGAAAAGCTGGTCCTTGGAGGACCAACTATAAAACTCGTAGAAACATCAGGAGAAACAATAAAATATAATAAGTATATAATTATATACTATATATATTATTATTTTATAATTATATATAACTGTGAGTCAGCTCAGTTTTATTCATATAATCCGGAGAAAGGATAAAATATAAATTGTAATATTAAAGTAAAATAGAAATTAGTGGATAGAAAAGGTTAATGTTAAACAGAGTCGTTTTTTAAAATTCGTTTTAATTGTTTTGTAATTAATGATATATACTTACAGATAAGTACAGGATTCCAATTTATTTCCAGTGGCGATAAATTATAAGTACAAGTGGGATCAACGTGAGTTTGTTTTATTTTGCTCGAGTAATCCCGAGTAAATTAGCGATCGATCGTATAACTTTCTAAAGATAATTGCGAGAACGATATTTACGTATCTGCTGTCGCTGTTTCACTCTGAACGAATAATAATTCAGAATAGAAGAAAGTACAACATTTCACTTTTAAAATGAATTTTCTCTACGAGCCAGTCTAATCATTCGCATTGCGTTGTATGTAGTTGTAATAAGTAGAAGCGACGGGCAATGGTCGGACACAGAAGAAAATTTTCTACATTCTCCTCTGACTTTGTTTTTAAACAATCTCTTCGTGCTAGAACATTTAACAAATCACGCACGATTTGATAAATTAAAGTAATTAATGAAATAGAGAGCCTTTTCGTTTATCTTCGAGATCGAGTGAAATCAATTTGTTCCATCGTAGGAAATGAACTGTCGCTGATTAATTATCGTCAAGACGCGGATAAATGATTATTTTTCTAAGCGATATCGGCAGGCGAGCTCGGCAACATTTTACAGCGGCTCGTTATCGATAGAATGCGTTATCGATAGTTCTAATCGTGCGGCGCGGGAATGCTAAATATTTTCAGATATCGACCTTCTGGGTTACACAATAATATTCTGGGAAAATTCGATATCCAATTAAATCCTCCCGGGAGGAGAAGATCTTTTTATAAGTTCGTCTCCGAGAGCGGACGTCGCCATATTGGCACACAGTTTATTTATTCAAGTTCTATAATCGCAAGCGAATAGAGTAACTGTTCAAATAAGAACTGATCGTCTAGTCATAGTGTTCAAGATTTCGATATTTGATAAAATGGGTTGTCTAATCATCGTATCTTCACAGTGCGAAATAAATTGATATTTCTATCATAATCATTTCGATTATTCAAACAAAAAGCCAACGATTAGAAGACAATTACTAAATTCAGTAAAAAGAACCAACCAAATTTGTATTTAATTTTGATTCCTTTTTAAGGTTGCATTTTTGTTCATCTGTCGATTTTGTTCATGATGTTTCATTTAATGATTAATTTTCCAGAAGCTGCTTAGTATGTATTACATAAATGTCCTTTATGGGTTCTCATAAAAGTGCAACCCTTTGAAACGTCTACACTGTGACCAATATATACGTTTCCATAAGTAATGTATATAATATACATTTGTATGTTTCCACTCTGTAAAAATTTTCTCTAGTTTGTAATTCTTATATTGAACTCTGCAGAAATAAATCTCCTGCGAGATTTTCTACAATAAAAAGAAACACTGTGGTTCTTAAATGTCCCATATGGGTTCTCCTTAAAGTACAACTGATTGGAACGTCTACACTGACCAATATACATATTTCCATAAGAAATGTATATATATATATTTGCATGTTCCCATTCTGTAAAAATTATCTGTTATTTGTAATTCTTATATATATGCAGAAATAAATCTCCCACGAAATTTTCTATAATAAAAAAAGCACTGGTGGTTCGAACCCTCGTTGAACGATTTGGTTAAATCACGCGAGGTCGTGGTACCGCGGGTGTTTTCACGCGCGCGTGACAGCGGCCGTCGAAGCATTATGATAATTGAGAGAGAACAGGTGGAACAGGGAAAGGTGGAGGGTGTGGGAAGAGGTCGAACTCGCGGGTTCGGGATTGAAGATCAATATTCGCCGGACCGAAAGGTTCGCCGCGAGCTCCGGCGGATGCACGAAAACGCACGCGCGAGGAGAGGAGAGAAGAGAGGAGGAAAGAAGGAGAGAGAGAGCAAGAGAGAGAAAGATGGTGTTCCCCGTTCCGACGAAACTTTCGAGTCCGGGTGCTGGCACCGACCGCTTTTCTGCCGTGGAAAGGAGACGCGGGTGCCGTTGGAGGCGCCGCTCGCGCCCCGCGATACAAACGCACATAGTCGCAGGATACACACACGTGTGCCCACACGCATAGTCCGCCGGTTTTTATCGTGCTTTACCAGCTGCATAATTCACGCAGCCCGCCGAGCATACACGCCGATTTTCCGTCAGACAGCCGGTGACCGCCGGGGATACGCACACGTCGACAGCGCGCGCGGTTCCACACGCGATTTTCGGTGTGCTGTTTCCGATTTTGTGAACCCCATGTGCCTGTGCTCTTTGTGACCACGGACTTTCTCAAGTTCGCACACCCTCTGAGCGTGGATTCACTCTACGGATTCGACGAATCTAAATACTAAGACGAACTAAGAGGTACGCTCCGACTTTCTCGCCCTTTCAGGGCCTCCAGATGTAATCCTCTCCTTGTTGTGATGCGTACATGGTTTTTTGAATGACTCTCAAACGTAGTATTCTTCACGCACCTCGGAATGAATAGTGACAAAAAAATGTTTAGCATTCTCATAATAACGAATTTAAGAAAATTATGAAAGAATATTACTGATGCCTCCAAAAAAGAAAGTATGATGTCCTCCTAGCATGTACTTCAAAATCGTTGTTTTTTTGAGTTGTGTTTTGAGGTGTGATACGAGGTCTTTGGGGTTTTCCCCTTTGTGAGTTTATCGCTTTGCGAGAGATATACGGTTTCCGGTCTTAAATTGTGGGCTGATTTTGCAATTGTGAAAATAACAGGTAGGCTCCCAGGGGATTTGACTATCACGATGATTGTTGTGATAGGGCACATGGCTGTTTGCTTGGTGCGACTTTGGAATGAATCTCGGATTAGATTGATTCTCTTTTACCTGAATTGTAATGTAAAGATTGTGATCGTGAACTTGGGTGGATAGTTATTGTGATCTACGTTTTCTGTGACAAGGAAGTTGTTGTTCGATTGCACCGTATGATTCAATCGGTTGGAATTAGTCATATGTTCTTAGCTTTCATCTTACAGTACTGCGACTCGCAGCTGTCGCGATCATGGACCTGTAATTTTTCTCTCTCCTTACTTAACGGTTTGAAGTGGTACTTCGGCTCGCAGAGTTGCGGAAATAGAAGGTGAGGCCTTTTGTCTGCTGGGTTTGCCCCTTTGTGAGTCATGAAACAGACTATTTTGTGAAACTAGTTGGTACTTAGTGTACACGGTAGTAGAATAAAAATTTGTGCTTTCAAGTATTTACCTTTTTGCGCATCATTAGGGTAGAATAGTTCACACTCTAGTCTTCGTGTGAACGAATGAAGGTCACAGTGATTTAAGAAATGTGAGATGACTTTTATCGTGATCGTAAACTTACGTTGCTGGATCTTTTTTTTTTATTTGAGCCACTGAAACTTACTGTAGGTTTATTTCGGCTTTCATAATTATACAATAGGTTTACAGTTTAAGTACAAGTACAGAAAACTAGAAAATAAATTCGCAGGCTTCGACATTTGGTTTTGCAAAGAATATGTTCATTTTTAGTGGTAGGTAGAACTTAATTTTACACAGATTGTTTACTAATTTGATTCTTTAGAAATCATACAATTACAGCTAGGATCATTAACAATATTCACGCGATGCAATGAGGCAGCAAGATTATAGTTGATTGGCCCTGATACGACTTAAGAAAAAACCTCTTTCAAGAATAATTTTCCTTGCAACTCGATTTCGTTTGGCCAGCATTTCCGAAGACATCGAAGTTCAAAGTTCAAAAAATAGAAAATAGAGCAAGATGACAAACTTCTTGTGCAGCGAAAGATATCGTATGTCAATTTCGTGCCGTGCACACAATTCCCTGTTTATTGATTCACGCTGTTTATAAACACCGACGAAGAAAGCATATTGGAAAAATAATGGTTCCCCTCGTTATCTTATTTTTCGTGAACGCCTCTCCGACAGTGACTCAGAATCGCAAACAAATCGAAGGGTCATTAGTTCCAACTGATCCGTTCCTTCCCTCGGGAAATGTGCGCCACACGTGTCGCGTTCCTTTTCCTGATCTCTCTCCGCGCATTCGAACCGTTTCGAATCAATTATTTCATCTTTCACCGCGTGACCATCGAGACAATGACTTCTGTTACCTAACTACACTCCCGTTGTTCCGTTAATACTAGTTAATGCCGGCGATGTTCAATGGAAACAGCAGACTTTCAGTATGCAGTAGATGCAACCCGATATTTTTAGCACAAACCGTTTCCCAGAAGCCAGGAAACAGCCTGGACCAAAACTCGAAAGATCTCGCGCTAACATTGTTCTAATAGAAACACTGCCTCGTGGCAGTCGTTTGCGCATTCCCGATTAACCATCGATTCGAACTTCTATGTTTCACACATTATTTTCGAAAGGAACTCTGCACGAGCCCGTGAATCTCTGCAACGCTGTTCAACAAACTAAAGCATACTTCGTTCTTTAAACAAACAACGAACGGTTGATTCGACGGAATTATTGCACACCTTGAAACAACCGACAAAATATCATTTTCATTCACTGCCGACAAACTCATCAATGATTTCCCAGTTTTTACGACCGGAATTCTGCACGCGTGCTTGTATCGTACATCGCGTGGGAAATATCGAAGGTTTTTCCTTCGATTCGATCTCGGTAATTAACGCGAACAGAGCAACGATTTTCCTATCGCTTTGAAAATCATATTTTACTTAACTCTGACGATTAACATAATATTCCTCTTCGTAGTCCATGCACGGAACGTGGAAACGGAAGTAAATTCGCTAACTCATTTCTCGCACTGAGTCTGTCCCTCGGTATCCAATCAGCAAAAATTAAAATAATAAGAGCTCACAAAGTTTCGGGAAAATTTATCAAAAAATAACAGTATAACTTATTTCGAGGAAGGACGGATGAGGGTTAAACATTTTCTGCTGCAACCCCCAGAAGGGTAGATGAGTGTTAATAAACAGACAGTGGTACGATATTTGCATGTTTCCTAAAGACAAGAAATTTTTAATAAAGATTTAGTGAACACGTTCAGCAGGCAAGCACTCTGTCCAATAAATTTTCTGATTAACTATTGCAGATTGATTAAATGTAGATCAAAGTAACTTAATAATAGAAAACAGGCCGGTAGAAGCGGCCAACTTCTTCTCGGGGAAACACGTGTGTCTATAAACACGTTACCGGAACTGAAGACCGTGTTTATAGTGAAAGTATATTGAACACCGATGTATAAGTTCGAGGACTAAGTGCTTTACAGATACACGTGTTGCTCCGATCGAAATGATTTGTCCATCACGATAAAAATGATATTACATGTTCCATCGAATGGTTCGCTGTCATTTGACGAATCATAAAATCAGCAATGAATAACAATCCGAAAGATGTTCAAACGGAGCAACTATTTCTGTGATCGGTAATAACTTGCCGGACAAATTGATGCCCGTCGTAAACCGTCGTGGACCGGCATAAATGGAGCAGAAAACGGAAGTTACCTATGACTCAACCTAACAATTTACGACTTACGTCTGCGTAATAACGTGTATTAGCTACAAATGTACGGGCCGCGGCAGTAATAATGGCGCATACGGAAAGTAGACGATTCGTCGCGCAAAAATAAATCAAAACAGTGCACACGAGGCTCGCCGTTTCCACTGATCGTGACCGCGAGTGCATGCAGGCGTATTTTCAAAATAAATTTCCCCGAGGATTCACCATTTTTGAACGAGTTAACTTTCGATTTCGTCGATGAAATTTTTTTAAACAAATCTTCGAAGCGTTGGACACTTTATTTTGTAAGTAAATTGATGTTTTCTTACTTAAATATATAAAATCTCAAATTTTATATGAATTTAATATTTTAACAAACGTTCTGGTCTGAGTAATATAGGATCGAATCTTCGCACTGAAAACATCAATTTAGTTATTTACACTTTATTTTATATTTTGGAAACGTGAGTCAAATTAAAAATTGATTACACGTGTAGACGTACGTTCATGATAATTACTGTCATTAAAAATTTATCAACCCTCGCACGCTACTAAATAATAATAATAATATCTTGGAACAGTACTTGACCCGGTTCTGTTTCACGTATAACATCATATAAAATTGATACCGAAACGTGTATCGTCGTGGGTGGAAAATGGAGGGGATTCGCGTGGAATTTCATTCAGAACCCGGCCGACGTAAGAATCTCGTAAAATCAACAATTCACGGAGTTTCGGATCGCGTGTTTTTCTGTGTTTTTCAAATCGGTGCGAGCGCACGGGTGGCCCCGCGAAGCTTTATTTCAGCCGTACGCGATCGACGGTAATGGAGCACTCGCGCCCACTTGATGATTCAGTTTTCAAATAGAACGCTATTTCAGTTGCCACCGTGCTTAAAAGACCTTCTCATTCCGAATTCGATTCCCCGCGGAGCACCAAGTCCGTTGTCCGTTCTTCGCGAACGTTGTTACGAACGCCTATTATTAGGCCACCTTTGACGAGCTTTGATTCCGCTCGAAAGTCAACGCGCGCCCCGAGCACACCTGGCCCCTGTCACGCGTTCAATTTCAACGATCCCTCCAGGTGAAAGTGGCCCGCTTGTATTGCTAAATGTCGATCACGTTACTTTCTTGGTAACGGATCGATCGTCGGACCCGACATGCTGACAGGAATGGGCCTGAAAATCATGATCGAGCCCGATCGCGTGCAGAGTCGCCGGATTTAGACTTGTGTCACCGCTTTGTCTTCCCTTTCGACGACTGTAAAGAATTTATTCATTTCTACTCACGAGTGTTTGAATCATGGAACAGCAATCTAGCTTATGTTGTAATTTGTAATAAATTGAAATTCTTCTCGATCGAAAATGTAATATATATTGAATTTTGTAAAACTCTTTGAACCTCTAATTTCCGGATGTTGGAGGAATTTTGAGACACCCTGTGTAAACGTATCTCAAAGAATTTTTCGAAATCTTGAAAATTATTGGTCTCACAGACGTGCAAGATAAACCGTCAACACTTTCTTTATTTTCTCTGTACAATAATTGTCTACTCCTTGTTTATTAAATAAATTTTATCGAGTCCTTGAACGAAGAATTTTCTTTCATTGCATATTTCATTACTCTTCTGAGTTCCACGTTTATGAATGCGGTGGTATCAATAGAAAATGATCGTATCGCTTTCCGAGTACCATATCGATCGCGAAACTCGAAATGGTAACAGAGCTGGGCAGAGTTTCATTCGAGTATCAGTAGATCATTGCACGTGCTGCATCTGCCGCACCAGTTTCACAGCGTTTCAAAGAGACGGTGGAGTCAAATCTTGAACAAACTGTATGAAATGTTTACAATCTTTCTATTTTTACCTCGGTGAATCTTGTGCGAGTAGAGATCGTTAGGTTTCTGATACTTTATTCATGTCATTTCGAATGATAGACAGTCATAACGGGGGTACTTATTTCATCATTGATCGAACCAGTAAATTATTTTCGTTATACGTTGATCATTATTATTAATTTTCAAATTCGATTGAGATGTTTCTAAAAAAAGCTTGAAATTAAAAAGAATGTTTAATTTAAACATGATATAATCTAGTATGGAAGAATGAACGCTATGGTGGAGAATAAAAGCTGAAGAATGAAAATACAACGATCGATTCTACGTTGATCATTATTATTAACTTAGCGAGAAAGTTCAAACGGCGGTCACACCGCGAATACATAATCTCACGTGAGCTTTCACTTTCAGAAACAGTTCAAAGTTAAGGACCTAGAGAAGCTGTTCACAGTATACCAGAGGAGGTTTCAGTATGGTTACCTGTCGCTGTTCGTTCTCCTACAATTGGTCCTCGGTACCACGTATTGTGTGATCCTGATTACGATGGTAAGTAGAATCAAATTGTAATTCATTATTGTTTTAATTAAAACCAGCATCCATAATAGATAATTCAGGAACATTCTACTTTCCTCGTTCCTTCTAACCAAGCACTACATAAATCACACCGAGCATTGAAACATTTGAATAGCCTTGTAAAAAAAAGTTGTCTGGTCGTTAACACAAATTAGTGAACATAAATCGAGGTATTGTGCGCGTTCGCATAAATTAAATTGGGTGCTAATGAAATTCAAATTTGCTTTCGAGTAATCTTATCGATTTGAAATTTAAATGGTCTGTGTGTGTTCACCTTACAGTTTAACGAGGAAGGAAATAAATTTTCGGTTCGTTAAAAACCGTTCGAAACATTGACACAGCTGAGATTACACCTGCCACTATGATCGAGCTTAAAGATCAATGAACACTGGGGAGGTCTTAACGATTGGCCACTAAAAAATTCACGAGGTCAACGAACGTCGAGAGAACATCTGAATTGGATAGTTATAAAATAGAAACCTCAGTGAAACAAATCTTCTTCCATTGAATATTTTAAGACCGGTCGTTTAGTAAACGAAAATAGACTGAAAATCTACAGGGAACACGTTGAAAGAAATTATCCTCCATCTTCGTATTTGACTGTCTTCGGTCGAAACGTTTCTCCGCTCTATCCACCCTTCGAATCGATAATCTATTACGAAGGAGTGCCGCTAATTTCGCTGCCATCATCAGACCTTCGCCGAACCAAAAATTACCGGGCATTCCCGATAATTTTATACAGGCAGAAATAGATCGGAATCAGTCTGACCGTAATCGAGAGAACTCGATTCAATTTTTTATTCGTCTCATACTTAAAATACAAGTGTTGCGGTATAAAAACAACGCCGTGCAGTCGGGGATAAAATTATCTGTTTGAGGTCAAGTAATTTTAAAGTAAAATTTATAAATGTTCCGAATTTGAGCGTTCCATAAATAATATCGTTTTAATGAGTCGCGTGTTTATTTTTAATCGTTTCGCTTCTTTACGACCGTCTCGGGGCACGTTGAATAATTTATGTTGATACTTTCTTCGCGGGAAGTACGGAATGACGGTTTCGGATATTTCTGATGCGGAATAATCAGGTGACCAGCGTAGTTCATAATGTAGGTTGTCAGCGCATGGACCCGTCGTTAAGGTGTTAATTATGGACATGGCCGTACATATGTAACGTGCATGAACGGCCGTGTGTGACCGCGGTTTTAGTGGCTCGGTGCAAATGTAACACACCTCGGTTAAAATTTATTTTTAAAAAGTTGTCGCTCTTCTCCCGGTTGCCTTGACCGCGGATTTTACTTCAAGTTACGAGAAAATGGAAAAACTTGAAGATATATACAGTGGGTGTATTCGTACACCTTCATTTGTCAAAAATAAATGAACACAAATAAAATGAAATTATAAAAAATACCAGTCAATGAACACTACATTCTAGTAATTATTAGTAATAATTATTATTATTGATATTTATTAATGATGATGATTAGTACACCCACTGTACGTAATTTCCCGTGTACTAAAATCGTGTTGAGGGAAGGAAGAACAGTTCTAGTTGATTTCTGTTTGATGTTTCCGTTTCGAATGAAGGTCCGCAGTCCGATGATCGAGTAACGAGCAGAATTAGTCAGTGAACAAATGATTTTCCCGCAGGTCAGCGTCGAGAACTGCGTGCCGGACGTTGTCGTCTGCATCGTTGGCAGCGCGTTGCTATGCCCAGTGATAGCCTTGTCCTTCCGGTCGAAGATCATCGCTAAGAACAGCTACTGGCCGGTGATGTTGTCCTGTTTGATCGTGGTGTTGCTGGTGGTCGGCGATCTAGCCGTGCCCATGTATTACACCCTCACCTACACGGAGGACATACCGCCGATAAGGTATCACTCGAACGAGCACAGAGAGACGCGGATAACCCTGACTGCGACGGTCGTCCAAGGTCCTCATTTAATTAGCAGCCGCGGCCTTGCTCGGTCCACGCTACCTTTTTTCTCTCTATGTATTCTTTTTCCCCCCTTCCTATTCGCCGGGTTTTCGAGGAAGCGAGCGAAAACCCGGTTACGAAAGATCGGCAAACCACTTATCGATATTAATCTCCGCGTCGTCGCTGGTTTTGCAACGCTGCTCCCGCGAACCGAACACTTCCTAGAACACGCATCTCGTTTCAATTAACTGCGGAGCCGGGTGCATGCCACGAACGCGATCGCCACGGTGATAAGAACACCGCGTACATGTACAGTTGTTATCTCTGGATCGTGCGCCGATGTTCGTTAATGTAAACGAAGGCTTGATCTTCACTAAAAATACCGAATCTTTACCGAACTAATTGCTACCATGTTTGACCATCGTTTGTCTGAAAATGTTATAATTAGACTGCGGATCTTTGTGGAAAATAAAAGTCTTTTGCGTTGATTGTGGGAAGCAGGAATAACATAGAAATTGATTTCGTCCCTTAACGACTTTGTTACGTTATAAGCTACAGTAGCCTTGAATCATTTGCTGTATTAAATATTAAGATCTGTAGTTTGGTTATAATTGTATATAGTAAACTGTTAAGTTGAAACACAGGGTGTCTCCATCAGATACGATTAACTTGATTTACGTTCTCATTAATATTCGCAACGAGAAATATTTTGAAGGAGATTAAATGATATCGAGAAATCCACGTATTGGTGTAATTAACTCTTTTTTTGTCGGTGGACTCGTCAAGGACTCCAGAAGGCCAGCTGTGATTTTTTTTAACGGAACAGGGTCGAAACATTTTCTCGCTGCGAATAATAATGGTAAACGTGAACACCCTGTACATTTTGAACTCGTTTCGTCTTTCCGTGATGAAACATAGATGGAATCGTAAATCGTTTGCGAAAATTATGAAACAAGCGGCGGCGGATAACGCGCGATTAAAATTAAGGATTTCCTATAAGGAATTCTTAGATGTGAATCATACACGTTCGTGAAAATTATGAAACAACCACCGCTCGGTAATGTGTTAATCTACGGTCCGTTGGAGAATAAGCCAGATCACGGGAGTTGCATAACCCGTGGTATCCAACGATCGGTCTGCGGATTTTTCTTCCGGGTGTTAACCAGGACCCGTCGTCGCTGGTTGTTCCGCTAACGAAACAGATAGCCGTGAACTTCTGATTAAGGGAGTAGACTGGTTTCCAAGATTGTAAGGTGCGCGATTCGCCTTTTCGTTTCTTGATAATGTATGCAATGGAGATTTTCAGTAGTTAAAAGCGATAGATAAGAGATCAATTTAGGCCGCAGTCACCCTCAACAATCTTATTTTTACGTTTACGAGGCGTAATTTGCATTATTCTTCGCATGTAGCTATTTTCATAAATCTGCCACAGCTACGTACCGCCGAATAGTGCAAATTACGCCTCATAAATGTAAAAATAAGAAATTTGAGTATGACTGGGGCCTAGATTGATCTATCTAGCGTTTTTGACTGCTAAAAACACCCTAGGCTACAATCGGCCACAAATTTCTTATTTTTACGAGGCGTAATTTGCATTATTCTTCACATGTAGCTATATTCCTAAATCTAAAAATAAGAAATATAGGGGTGATTACGGCCTAAATTGATTTTCTATCTACCGCTTTTAATTCCTGAAAACCTCCACCTGTTTTGCATTAATACAGAAATGGGAAAGTGCATCCCACACCCTTGCAATCCTAGAAACGAGACTGCTCCTTTAAATGGTGGAAATATGTGTGTTGCGTTTCTTCAAATTGTGTTTCGTCTCTTTTTGCAGACCGGCGTACGCGACGCACGCTTTGCTAGCCTGTTACGTCTTCTTGCCGCTGACGGAGAATCTGCACGCTTTCATACTCGGGATCACGGCCACCCTATGCTACCTGGCTGCGCTCTCGTTAATCACTTACAGAAACACGTCCGAATACGTTACCAAGGTAAACACCGACGCCTTACGCATTTCCTTCACGTGAGTCGCTTGACCGAATAAATATGGATAGCAGCGATAATGCGCCGTTTAAGATGATTAGAGGATCAGCCAGGTTTTATCGTCGTGTTAGGCGCTCACGTGGGCCGACGATTAACGTAGATGCTGTACAGGCTGTTCCATACGCGTGACACGCGATTAACGCTCTTCTAATTGGAAATCTGTTAGCGCATTCGCTACTAGAACGATAAACAATCAATATCTTGGACCATTTGTGAGATGAGACGAGCGATATGTACGAGTCTGTTTTATTTGTAGGTAGTAGAATATTTTGTAGATTCAGTGCGTGCGCGATTTCTAAAGATTCCGCTCGCTTTCGAGTTTGATCAATTTTTCTGAACTTTCTGTTTTATTCGAGGCCCGATCCTGCCAAGGAATTTCTCTTCGAATTTCTCCGGTGTTCTAGACAAAAGTTTTTAATTGCAAATAGATTCTCCATCTGTTAAGTGGTATTTATGCAGCGAGAGTTTCGTTCGCTCTCAAGTATGACAGGATTCAATTTTTCAAAAATGTTAGAATACGTTTTAGTTAAAACGGTACAGAGTGCTCGAAACGGTTTAGCATGGAAGAGATAAGCTCGCAAATATTTTGTCGCCAAGTGCAGGAAGTTTGCATGTAGACGCTTCGTCGAATTGCTTCCTGCGACGAGAAACCTTGAAAAGCTGTAGCTAGTAATTATGGGGCTAGTTGCAGAGAGTTTGATCAGTTGCGAGGAAGCTTGATTTATGAGATTATGAAACATCTAGGACATTTTATCGATCGATGTTGTACTAATCGCAGCCCACTTATCCACCCTAACTCACAATCGCAGTCTTTCGATGTTCCAGGTAATCACGGACACGATATATTTTATTTGCGTGAACGGGCTAGGATTGTACTTCAGGTTCATGAACGAGGTCGTTATCAGACGGTCCTTTCTCGATCGCCGGAAGTGTGTCGAGTCGACGCTGAGATTGAATTATGAGAAAGATCAGGAAGTAAGTTTGTTCTTTGATGATTTATTGATTTACGACAAAAATACATCGAACGGTACTCTAAACGTTACGAACGTTTTCAGGAACAACTCACGCGAAGCATATTGCCGCAACATATAGCCGCCAAAATTAAAAAAGACTTCAGGGACATATTCAAATTCATGGAGGAGCATAAACAGCCACCGGCCAAGGGACGACCTCACAGGTATGCTCAGTCAATGCGCAAACATCAGTCACAATTGGTGGTTCACTGAAATGTAGCCACCTAAATATCTCCTTTATTTATTGACGACATAAAATTTAAAAAATCCACAAGTTGTCAAGTCCTCATTTTAATGATGCACTTTCAAACGATCTTTCGTTAAAAACGACTTTCCCCAATTAAGAGATATCTCGTGTTAGAATTTAAGAATGTTAATCTATTGTAGCGATCTTTGCGTCGAGACGCACAACAACGTGAGCATTCTGTACGCGGACGTGGTCAACTTTTCTGGTCTGACCGTGACCCTGCCGGTTCGAAAACTAGTAGAAACGTTGAACGACCTGTTCGGTAGCTTCGACGAGGCTTCCGAGAGGCACAACGTTCTGCGAATCAAGTTTCTGGGTGACTGCTATTACTGCGTGAGTGGAGTGCCCACGCCTAACTCGCAGCATGCGAAAAGCTGCGTGGATCTTGGTAGGTTCAAAATTCTTGGTATAACAAACAATTTGTCAATTATTTCAAGTCGTTGTGTTACTGGTTTGATCATTTATAGACTGACAGCAAGTTTGCAAATTAATTTAACTCGACGTTTCGATCCCTAGGTGGATCATTTTAGTATTACTATAAATTATTTCGATCGAGAAGAATTTCAATTGAATAAAATCAGTGTGTCTTGTTACAGGACTGGACATGATAAAGATCATAAGAGAGGTGAGAGCAAGGGTGCGCCGAGAAAGCGGCGTGGACGTGAACATGCGGATAGGTGTCCATTCTGGGAACATAATATCTGGTATACTGGGAGCCAACAAGTGGCAGTACGACGTTTGGTCACGCGATGTGGTTATAGCGAATAAAATGGAGCAAACCGGGAAGCCAGGCAAAGTACACGTGACGCAACAAACGTTGGATCTAGTGGACGCGACCGAGTACGATTGCGTACCGGTCGAGTCCTTAAACGACGAGATTCTGAAGAAATACGAAATCCGCAGCTATTTGATCACGCCCTCGCTTCCCGAAGAGCCGTTGCCTACGCAGGTGCGTATTTCCCGGTGGCGTAGGAAGCCCGCAGCAATTCATTTAATCGAAGGAGTCTTGTGTTCCCGTTGAACGAAGTTCGAGCAATTCCTACGCCACTGATCAACGTCCATCGACCGTTCGAACGAACTTCCGTTGAGCGTTTCGCATCGTTGACAGGCGAACCTTGTTGCAGAACAGCGAGAACACCTTGACAGTTATCACTCCGGACTCCCCTCCGCCGGCTAACAAACAATACGTGCGATTCTACAACGTTCGACAGCCGAGCGTCAACGCCGGAGCCAAGAACAACAGACGGCTGACGGGCAATATGAACAATCATGTCGACGTGCTGGCTTACAGACGGCGCACCCACTTCATGGACTCTTGCCTGAAAGATTACCACCTGATGCTGAAAGCCGCGGACGCCGAGATGGAGACCGCAATTAAGCAAATGCCTCTCACCAAGTGGGAGTGAGTAATTAATTGGCTCGAATAATCGTCCTATCCCTAAATGAAATCATCGGTTTGCTTATTCAATGTTTCCTTTCTAACGTCGCCAGTCTTTGCCCTCAATAGTCGTAGTCGTTAATATATAATATAAAATAAATGTATATATGTTCAATGAATGACCAATTTTCAGACAATGGTGCAAATGGGAGAGCATAAACCCGTTACTGTTAACGTTCCGTCAGTGGAGCTGGGAGATACCGTTCTTAAAGGAGCCAGATCCCCTTTTCAAGTTCTACGTCAGCTGCGCCACGTTCGTGCTAATTTTTATGGGACTCATTTACTTGGTACCTACGCTTTCTTACTCCGAGTATGTTCCCTTCGTAAGACCGTCTGGTCGGTAACCTACTTCGGAGCACGAGCAGCACAGAGCCCTAACAATGATGGATTTACTTTTTAGGTGGCACGCGAGCACAGCGATCAGTTATTCGGTAGCGATGCTATTCTTGATCGTTCTGATGCCAATCGCCTGGATGCATTTCGCGTGGAACCGGTACAAGGACCCGCACGACGAGTACGAAGGCCACGTTCCCCATCCACGCAATAAAATCTTGTGCTTCCTGTATCAGAGCAGCGTGAAAGTGAATATTCGTCTACCTTGTACTTGATTTACTTTACTATTTTATATATTCATCTCTGTACCATGGGTTTTAGGTTGTCTGGAGCGCGTACCTCAGGACGATACTCTACTTGGTCATAACGATCATGTTAGCTGCGTGTGCTATGTTTGATATGATCGTTAGTAAACTAAAAATTTCTAAATAGAATAATGTTGAATAAAATCAAGTAATTAATCGAAGGCGTATACTTTCAGTTTGAATGTAAGAACGTGGACCACCTGGCAAGCAATAACATCACGTCGAGCATAGCTGAGCCGGGTGCTGCTGCACTCAACTGCACAGCTACACCCTGGGTAAGATTATTTAGTAGGTACTTGATAAACGCTGTAAAACTTTTGTCTCTAGTTTCACCCACTGCAGAGCAATCTTCTTTGCGTCACTGAACGATCGTTGTTTTTCCTTTTTAGCAAATGACGCAGACTTGCTCCCTAGCAATCCTAACGAGCTTTTTGTTTCTGAGAGTCCATTATCTCTTAAAGCTGGTGATAGGTATCGCTGTAGTGGGATTTTACTCGGGAAACGTTTGGATACATCGTGCGAATTTGTTTCGGGTAATTATTCGACACCGTGTGCGTTCACTTTCCAATCGGAACTGTTAATCCCAGTAGGCAAGATGCTCCGAGGCTGCTTTCAATTGGACAGCACACCTTTCCAGCAGAATACCGTACGACACGAAGTGCTGTCCAATTCAAAGTAGATGAAGAGCACGCTCAGCTTCGAGCGTCGTTCTGCCACCATAATATCAGCTCGAAGGAGATCTGGCTGACTGGGAATGTGAATAATAGTGATCGTTCTTGCTGTATTTCTTCTTTCCTCTCCACAGTCGGGCGAAACATGGAATCCGCACTTGGAACCAAAACTGGCGCACATTTTAAGCGTAGTTTTCCTCACATTTTCCTTGCACCTCATTGATCGTCAGGTGAGCTATACTGAATCAAACACCGTCTCTTTTCGGTCAGTATTGAACACGCACTAATCTCGATGGCAATTTATTCAGGCAGAGTACTTGAGCAGGCTGGATTACATTTGGAAACGTCAGCTAACGAAAGAACAGGACGAGGCGTTCCACACGAGAAACGCTAACAAACTGTTACTTCGTAACATCTTGCCAGAACACGTTGGTACGTTACGTTTCTAACAGATATTAATTCGTAGTAATAATCATTATCATCTATCTCATTCGAGTTTATTCTTCGTAGCGGAATTCTATTTAAACATGAACCGAAGCGAAGAGAACGAACCATACCATGAAGCTCATAATAACGTAGCTGTGATGTTCGCTTCGCTAACGGACGTGAGCATCGACGAGAGTAACATTCTGGAGGCCTTGAACACGATCATTTGCGAATTTGATAAATTGTTGTTCCAATCTCCGTTCGTTTGTCAAATTGAAAAGATCAAGATTGCCGGTAAGAAATGATACGAACATTCTCACAGTTAAATATAGCGATAGTACACACGATGATGGGTATCATTGTAATCCTTCAGGTACTACGTACATGGCTGCGTGCGGATTAGAAGCCAGTCGACGCGATTCGATGCATAGCAGCACAGAGAGCGAAGAGATGTGTAGTGACAATGTAGTGAAAGTGATGGCTGAGTTTGCAGCTGAGATGGTAGCAGTCCTCGACAAGCTGAATGCTAAGCTGTTTTATACGAAGCCTTACAGGTACCACCTCTACGTTTACACATAACTCAATTCTGAAAACAAAGGGACCTACAGAGATCGTGTTTCTTTAGATTGAGAATTGGTATATCTCACGGAGAAGTTACCGCAGGCGTGGTGGGTGCTCAAAAACCGTTGTACGACATTTGGGGAGACCCTGTGAACATGGCATCGAGAATGGACACGACAGGACTCCCGGGCAAGATACAAGTCCGTTAGATTCAGAACTAGTTGTTAAAATAGCTTCTCGCTTTACGCGATGATTAAATGAGTGTCTATAATAAGCGAACCTACGATCCAAGCAATTAATCGCTACACTTCCACTTCAATTAAATATTAATATTATGAAAAGATACATCCTTCTTCTAGACACCCATTCAGTTATTTAGTGGTAAAACAAAAGTGTCCGCGTTAAAAGAAAGATGGTCTTTGTACAGGTGACGGCGGAGACCGCTGCGGTCCTCGAACAACAGGGCGTCAAGTGTCATCTTCGAGGAGAGAAACCAAACGTGAAACCAAAAGGCTTCGTAACGACATACTTCGTTGGACTCGACGAGAAACGGAAGCTCCTGCGAACTGACTCTGTTGAGGAGACCAGTCTATGATTCGATCACTGAACAGGACATTGAACAGGTCCGTTTGTCTCGGTAACTACGGTGGTCTGACGAATCATGTGAAAAGTGAGATATTAAGTGTTTAAGTGAACACAGAGGGACGGTAGATAAACCAAAGAAAATCTGAGAGACCAAAGAACGGTGGCGAGAAATACAGTTGATAGCTGTAATTCTATGTGGAATATACCTCAAAGCTTACTCAAGTGGTCGTCGAGTTTCCAATCGATGCGCACATCCGAACTCGATCACCCGACAAAATTTTAATAGCGTCTTTTTACATGGAAACTGAAAATGATTTTATACAATGCTGTGATTTTTGGGGCGCAACACGCTGCGCGTCAAAGGGGTCCTCTGACAATGTTTACGAATGCGTACGAGTTACCATTCTTCATGGAATTGTGCTCCTAAGTAAAAAGCCGATATTATAATTAGTGGATATCACGTTAGTTAATTGATTAGAACGGTTGTCATGTACATAAAGCGAGCGAACGTTTGTAAACGATGACACTTGGAAAAAGAAACGCTGCTCTGGAACGATGCACAATCCTGTTGAAAGTATGATGTAACAATCAGTGATAAAAAAAAATACATCTGCGTGGGCGGCAGTGATTTTCGATGTGAAGATAGGAGAAAAAAATTAGTCGATGTCTAGACATCAAAACTGCGCAGGTACTCGGAAAATTTATACGATATATCCGGTACGTGGAACTGAATTTCAACTGTTTCAGTATTTTTTTGAAAATGTGGCCAGTATATGGAGTATTCGAATGTTTCGAGTGAAACATTCCGATTGTGTGTACTTACATCGTTTTTCTTTTTTTTTTACTATTTATATATTGTTGAGAATTTTGCTCCAACTTAAAGAAACTATATTTTCGAGCATTCCGTGACAATTTTGGAGTACAATTTCGAGCATACAGTTCCGATAGAAAGTACTTAATTCGAATTTCAATACTCGAATATGCGAGTTGAAATTTATACACTCGAATTCAATGAATTGATAAACGTTAAACTGGAAATTCAATCGGCTAATTACTTTTCTCCCTCCCTCTTTCTTTCGCTATTTCTCTCTCTCTCTCTCTCCCTCTCTCTCTCTCTCTCTCGCGCGCGCTTTCTCTCTTTTTCGCTCGCGTGTGTAATTTTCTGTAGACCAGAATTCGATGCATAGTGATTCGAGAGATAATCAAAACGAATACGATACTTTATTTATATCGGTGCATGCGAATGATGTTTCCAACTGTATGTTAAATGTATGTATGTACAATTGTACCATGTTCGGTAAAAAAATAGTAGCTAGTTCAAAATATTTATTAATGTAAAAACTACCGCGGGATCATGACAGTAGGCGATCGTTTTAAAAATCCAATACACTTTCGCCCGTAAATCATCAGACACTTATTTTCAACAAAATGGAAAATTCCAGATTGATTTGATTAGATGTAGCTAGGAGATTAAAATGATTAGATACGATAATAATTGAATGCGAAATTAAAAAAATATATATACTGGAAATGATTATGGATAGCTCTAGAAGTCAAATTGGAAGACAATTGCCCCACTTAAATTTGAAAAATTAGAATGTTTTCTACATTCGAAAAAATTAGTAAGTACAATTTCCGATGACTTATGGATGGAAGTGTGTGGTTGCGAAATCTTTATTATAATACAGGTGCTGGTAGACTTCAAGCATAGTCTTGAGAAACCTGGATTACTTTAATCTTCTCATTAATTTGAATCCGATTTCTTCCGATACGCGCGAAATCGTTCTATTTTTCAAATTGAACCATTCGACGCGATCATAACCCGCGAAATTCAAACTGTTCAAATCACTCTTTCCGTAGACGGCGCATTTTGAAATACAATATACGCAGTCGGCATCATTATATATTTTCATTGTTCAATTTTCAAGAGTAACACAACAATTTTTTATAAAATAATCAATAGTTTTTTTAACAATTAACTTCGTATATGTATAGTGTAATTTAGATACCACGCGTTTCGTAAGCAAAGTTCCCTCCCCCGCTGGTCAATGAAACATTAGTTGATTATCTTTTCTATCGTTATCAGCGTGTGGAGCGTTCATTTTTCCGTGTAAATACTTTTTGTACATATATTTTTTAACTATTAGACATAAACGACCAATGTGATTTCTCCGACGATTTGAATAAAGTATTTATTACTACATGCATAGGACACAATTGTAATTTCTAAACACAACAGACGAACCTGGAAGAGCCTTGTAAAACAGTTCCGACGAAACACGTATTTCCTCGGTCGAATAAAACAACCTTGCGACACCGAATTTTATTGTTTAATTTTCTAAAAATCAATTTTTATCCAGTAAAACAGCTACGCTTCAGTGCAAAGTAAATTCGCCGAGTGTAAACGGCACCTTTGTTTACGCTCGAAACACTAAATTGAATGTTTCGAGATTGTAAGTACCGCATGCGATTAATTAAAAGTTAAACGATAACATCAACGAATACATGTAGAATATTATACTTTCAACGTAGGCGTGCAATTTATCAAGACGGAGATTTGATTATGCGGAATGCCGCGACGTAGCAACACGAGTAATTAGAGAGGTATTTTTAGCGGAACAGTAAAGAATTAAAGAAAAATTTTCCCAGCACTGGGCGATATTCAATAATCGCGTGCATGCGTGCAGAGTATACAAGTTCACAGTTCTCTCGTACGAACCATCAAGCACTTGAAATTTCGTTTTCGAATTCTTGTGCGAATGGCAGCGCGGACAGTTTCACATGCGTAGTGGCCCCATTTTTTTCCACGGCGAAACAGTTTGTCTATCCCGATGTCACCGTTCGCGTTCGCGTAGAATTACGTACAGGCCGTGACGAACAGTGACGGCTATATTCATTCAAGACCTATCTAACACGTTATCGATTCACGCGAAGTTTTAGTGCTTCGCATAGTGAACTTGGTACATTTTTAGGCGTAACATCGAGGTCGATGTATAATCATCTTTTACAAGAAAAATTGGTATTCATCAACGATAACCGCATGAGTCATCGCGTAAAACAATCGTCCCACTGCTCGTTCCATTGACAGGAGCGTGACAACAAGGTATATACACACAGATATCAATTCCTTAGTGTTTCACTTAATCATCGAGTTACGTTGCTGTGGATCTTTCGGCTTGCTGATAAGAATTCCTCGTGTCGATACGATCAAAAAAATACGTTCCGTTCCAGTAGTACCTGTCAAACGTTCTATCTTCGAGGTTCGGAATCCGTGAAAGTGACTTCTATCGAAGCTGTTCGTTCCAATGTGTTAACCAGCGATAAAATAACCTCTAATAAAGAGATCCGTTTCGTACAGTGAAGATTAATCGAACATTTACGATCCAGCTTCAGTAAACAATCAGTCAATATGGATATTGGCTTCTCATCGTACCACAATGGTGGTCCTGCCAGGGAACAAGACTTCGGCAGGTTGTCTCAAACAATTAGCACGTCGATCTTGAAGATATCACAAAATGGTATGTACCTAATTCCACTGTTCTTCTCATCCATGTACGTACACAATGTTTATCTGGGTTACATTTCGATAGTCTCTTCGATGCAGAAGATGGTTATTCAACTGGGAGGTTCGACGGACTCTCAGGAACTTCGAAATCAGCTGTAAGTATTCGGATACGTACTCCAAGTATCACGTTATAAGTTTAGAATGCTCCGAGTTCCAGTTAAAACCTTAGAACAATGTACTTCTAAGTAAATGTATTTTAGAATTTGTGTAACAAGGTTTTTACGTGAGAATACCTTTCCAGGCATCAAATACAACATTATACTCAGCAGCTGGCGAAAGATACCAGTGTGCACCTTCGAGATTTAGCTATGCTAGCTAACAATTCAGGTTCGACTAGTCCTGGGGAACAGAGGCAACGCAAAATGCAAAGAGAACGACTCCAAGAGGAATTTACAAGTGCATTAAATTCCTTCCAAGTAAGCATATGTTTCTTTCAAATCAGAACAACGAGTACTTCACTTCAGTTTGTTGCAATTCAGGGAGAAAATTTAGATATATTATTTAGAGGACCATCTGTGTATATGCTCGGTGAAAACGATTAATCTGTGTATAACATTTTAGGCAGTGCAAAAGCTTGCAGCTTCTAAGGAGAAGGAAATGGTTAGAAGGGCTAAAGCGAGCGCTGGTCTTCCACCGTACGGAGAGAAGAAACAGGAAACATTGATAGAATTACAGGATAGTAGAACCCAGAAACAAATGCAACAGCAGCAGATGAAAGAAGAACAGAATTTGCGAATGTTAGAAGAACAAGAAGCGAGCATACGACAATTGGAGGTAAGTTCTAGTAATATATTGTATAGAATAATAAATTTCTAATAATATATATATATTATTTTCACAGAATAATATCAGCGACATTAATAAAATCTTTAAAGATCTCGGAACTATAGTGTACGATCAAGGTGAAGCAATTGATTCCATAGAAGCTTCGGTCGAAAGGACGGTAGTATCTGTCAACGAAGCTACGTCGCATGTAAGGCAAGCAAGCATTTATCAGAATAAACTGCGCAAGAAAAAATGTATACTCGTTGTTGTTGGAGTAGTTGTGCTCTCTATATTAATCGGAATCATAGTTTGGCAGAGTTCTTAAATTTGTTCGAATCACGAATGATAAGCTCGTGGCGGTAGTTGATGTTACTATGGCGTAGCTGCATCATAACTACAAAGTACAATGCATTCGTGTACTTTGGCAAAACAAGGCCCCTGATTTATTTCGAATTGCTTTAAAACTGTCCGGGACAAAGCATAGTACTATCAAGGAGAATGAACGCAAAGAACCTTGCATCGTTCTGTATCTTACTGATAACATTCTTGTAATTGTGATAATAAATGGTGCAAGATCTATTTTGCAAGCGACATGTACAATGGCAAGTCTGAGAGTGACTGCCCTGTCCATTTGTACGTTTCATTACTCGTTGCATAATACTAGCTCGTAAATATACGTATAAAAATATATGCATACACACACATAGATCTATCGATGGTATATATAGCTGTAATTGATATTCCATATTATTTTAAGAGTTTACTCAGAAAGTAAGGAGATTCATTTGAAAATATTGCCTGTGTACACTTCGAAATGAGAGTTTTACGTGATATGTATGAGTCTGTATGGTGTGAGTGTGTTGGTATAATCATTATATAGTATGTAAGCGCGTTCCGAACGTCCTAAAGTGTTACTAATTCTATTGAGATGAACAATTAATAAGCGTATATCGTACTGCAGAGAATATGGATGAAGTAAATTTATTTATTATATTTAAGAATGTTGATTTATTTTAATCAAAATGTAATAAAACTATATAATACAAAGTTCATTATACGAAATTTGGAAAGGAAAAATGACTATTGTATGATTTATATTCAATATCTCAACATTTATTAAACTGTCTAAACAAACGTTCGCTTTTAGTCTTTACTCTACAACAACGTATATTATAAATCCAGATTATCCTTGACTAAGTCATATTTTCGCGAATCTATCTACACATTGCTAATTACACTCCAATTAAAGATTTGTATGTTTTCTC
>CM052328.1:17483003-17690813 GCA_028455615.1 Lasioglossum zephyrum | reverse complement strand
CGAACATCGAGCGAGACTTCGAGCAACGTGATATCAAATACGATATAATTACAATCATATTAACACGAACAGGCTTAGATTGCGTGATTACTGTAAAACCATTGGTCTTTTCAGAAAAAGGTAACTATTAACGAGCATACTTTTACAGATTGGAAAAACTGGCGGAAGCTAATAAACTACGTTTGATGATGGAAGCTGAGGCAGAAGCTGAAGCCATAAAAATTCGGGGCGATGCCGAAGCTTTTGCCATTGATGCAAAGGCTAAGGCTGAAGCGGAACAAATGAAGATGAAGGCTGCAGCTTGGAACGAATACAAGAGCGCTGCTATGATAGATATGATGCTCGACACTCTTCCAAAGGCAATTATAACTCTTTAAATAAATATAAAAATATAAACCTAGAAATATACGTTACATGATCCATTGTACAGGTTGCTGCTGAAGTCGCAGCACCTTTGTCGCAAGCAAAGAAAATAACGATGGTTTCCAGTGGCAATGGAACTGTTGGAGCAGAGAAACTAACGGAAGAAGTCTTTAACATTGTGACGCGTGTACCAGATATAGTTAAAAATTTAACAGGCGTGGATATCGCAAAGGTATGATTTCACTCGACACTTTATGCATGGTATCGACAGAAAACAAACGTACTTATAACTTTTTATTTCAATTTCAGTCTATCCATGCTGCGTAAGCACGGTCTATAAAAAAAACAAAAAACTTCTAAATACTTCCTGACCACATTCGTACTTGTACGAAATATTTAAATGAATCTTTGATACATACATTTATTTTGAATATGCTGTTGCATATTAGGTTTGTTAGTTTCAACTTAATGTCGTTTTCGTTGGATAACGAATTCCGGTAACTTTCACTGCCATTTACTTGAACGTATTTTCTATCGATTTCGATTTGTGCCAATTTTGAATAAATTGTATTGTAACTCTGTGAGTAAATTCGAATTGGTATACAGTTTCGAGAATAGATTGCAGATTCCGTGTACATTCGCACAAGATTCATACTTTAATCGAACGCAATAGATGGGCTGTACATACCCGAGTTGCAAAGGCAGTGAATGTGTATTTGTTTCGATCAAAAATTTTATGTGTCGCTTTTGTGTCTCGATATATGTTATGTTCGTATGAAGATATTTTATTTTTGATTAGTAGATTTTTTTAAATCAGTATTTTATACACTTAGAAGAGAGAATAGGGGAAAAAAGTATGAAAAATATATCTTTTTGAATATCTTATTGACCAAACAATGGTCCAGTTTTGTCCATACATAATAGAAACTGTGCCACCGAGAGCAGAAACATTCCTCCAACTATACTATGCGTACCTTCCGATTATATTGATATAATTAATGGGTATGTCCGCTTTAGAAATGAAAGTGAAATCCGACACTCGATCATTGAATGTGGTTTGATGTTTAAGTAACTATGTCTAGTCCCTGAAATTTCAATATCTTTACGCAAATCTTTAGTTATACATACTTCCAACACTCAAAGATGCACTAATATATTTTGCGTCGATTTTAGCTAGAATTTACTGTGATCTAACTCTTTATACGAAAACAACAATGATATAGCCATAGGTTCTTGAATTGTGTTTGAGAGCTTTGATGAATAAAAGAGAGATTCAATTTTATGTAAAGCGATTAAATGTTAAAATCAATATCTTCGTTGTGTACTAATTCGCCCATCCTATCGTTATGTTGTATACGAGGGAAACGGGAAACAATTGAAGTAATCTACACGTGTCAACCTTGATCTATTCGCGATTCGTTCAAATTTGAGACATCATGATTTTTCATTCGAAACGATTTCGCGTTTGTATACTGCAAAGTTGTTCCCAAGGATAACGTTATCTAAAAATTTATAATATAGCACGAACTATGGACGCGTACAAGGGTTTTTTAGTAGATTTCTTAGCCGGCGGTGTGTCCGCGGCCGTTTCAAAAACTGTAGTCGCTCCCTTAGAAAGGGTAAAATTGTTACTTCAAGTACAAGCTACTTCGAAACAAATACGTCCAGAAGACAGGTACAAAGGTATGTCTCGAATTATCACTGATTACAATCTGTGTATCTATTTAAGAAATGAAATGATTAAGAAAACTTTATTCATTCAATACTATATATTTTCTATTAGGTATGATGGACGCGTTCGTTCGCATACCCAAAGAAACCGGCGCCCTCAGCTTCTGGAGAGGCAATCTAGCTAATGTAATAAGATATTTTCCAACTCAAGCATTGAATTTCGCATTTAAAGACAAATTTAAAACTATATTTTTGGGAGGTGTACCGAAAGACGCGTTTTGGAAGCAGTTCGCTGGAAATTTAGCATCCGGCGGAGCTGCTGGAGCCACATCTCTGTTGTTCGTTTATCCGCTTGACTTCGCTCGTACAAGGTAGTTCTCATTCTTGAGTTTCTCATTTTAAACAATGCAATCATAAATTTACTTGGAACAGATTGGCTGCGGATATTGGAAAAGCGGATAAAAGAGAATTCAAAGGTTTGGGCGATTGTTTGGTAAAGGTTTTCAAGTCGGACGGTTTAATCGGTTTATATCGCGGCTTCAACGTTAGCGTGCAAGGAATTATTATTTATAGAGCAGCATACTTTGGTTTCTATGACACCTTTAAAAGTATGCTGCCTGATCCAAAGAACACTCCATTGTATATTAACTTTTTAATTGCACAGGTAAATTGTACTCGTGAACGCTGTACGATCGATTGGATTCATACGTACGAAATTTTTGTAGGTAGTAACAACAGTGGCTGGAATTTTGTCGTATCCTTTCGATACAGTTAGAAGACGTATGATGATGCAATCGGGTCGTAGTAAATCAGAGATGATGTATAAAAATACATTGGATTGCTGGGTAAAAACATCCAAGGCCGAAGGTGTTGGGGCTTTTTTCAAAGGCTCGGTTTCGAATATACTTCGGGGTACAGGTGGAGCACTAGTTTTAACGCTATACGATTCGCTTCAACATGTATTCGAGGAAGCATTGAAAGGAGACGACGCTACTAAAACTGAAAAAGCTTCTGCATCTAAATGATCCTTCGTATTGTTCACTTCATCATTGAAATGGTTTATAGACGTATGAAATTTAAATAAATATTAACTTTCACATAATTAAAATCTAGATTAGTTAAAATACTTATTTCCTGTCACCGTGTCAAATAAAATATCCCATAAAATATTCCAATTTATTTTTAAGCAGAATATTTCATCAGAGATGTATATACACTTACCAATAAAAATAATACATTTTTAATACTTTACTCTTTCGTGCACTAGATAAAATGAATCTTAAAAGTACTAAATATCTCTATATACTGATCCGATCGCGTTTACTGATAAGTTGATTCGCTTTGTTATTAAATTTTCATATGAGGGCATAAGAGATTGAAGCAAAAAAAAATATAAGAAACGATTCTATACAAAATTACAAATGCCTTCAATTAAATGTCGCAACTTTTTATATTCTTAGGTATCGTATCTAATTCTTTCTGGAATTAGAACTGTACAGCTTAGTTAAGCATAGTATGTCGATCGTAAATGTTACGCCTTTGTTCGCGTACTTGGCGTTTCCATTTATCTTGTTGATGCCCAACACGATTTAAAACATTACCTCTTTCACCCATGGGGTGAGACGTTCCAGGAGTTATCGATGTGTCATCCTGTTTAAGATTCAAATAATTAATACGTTAGAAAAATTGAAATCTGCTTCTTCTTTAAGAACGAAATTTTCTTGTATTTAATGTTTTCTTGTAATTAAATTCATAGCTTACTTCCTCATTGTTGTGCTCATGGTAGCCAATGTTCGCGGATGTTTTATGAATTCGTTTGTTCAGCAATGGGTCCAAACAAATTAAGAACAACATATAGATGACTAGAAGAGATATGACCCAAATAACGAGTATCACTACGATCTGCAAACAGAAATTAGTATGTTATAGAAATTCGATTACATTAAAAAGAATAAAGAACTCACTTTGATGATGGTGGTATTTCTATTCTCATATTTGCAGTCGCATCGCGAACAATATATTTCCTCTTTGCCTTTCAATTGATCTCCTGCTTTGGCTAATACAACACCTTCGCAGTTACTGTGGATTAAATGTATATAGTTATTCTAAGCGTGTAACAGATGTGCCATTAGGTTCTATAATGAAGGGAGTGGAATTTTAATCACCATTGAGAAGGTGGAACATTTATAATGTAGGTCTGCCGTTCTAATGATAATTGCGTTGCGTTCACCATAGAGGCTAGGCTAGGACAAATGCATTTACATCGTTTGTCGTCGTATTGCGCCTGAAATCGTTCACGTATTATTACACGACGTTATAATTAAATTTCAACTCGTAGTATCACGTTCTAACCTCGGACTGTGATAAACATGTCAGTATGATTACTGTTACGAGAAATATGTGTTTCAACATTATGTCGTTAGGCGTCACATCTAACACGTGTCCTCTTTCTTTTATTCAGATCCTCGCGATTATCCAGCACCTGTTTGCGATGGAAAAAAAACGTTACACCAACACCATTTTTATCTAGCACTTTTTCTAAGAGCTGTCAAACAATGATACAAACGAGTAGAACGATAACTGCAGGTATTTCTCACAGGTGGCACGTCCCGCGATAAATTTTCGTACGATCGATAAGTCGCAGTATCTCGATACGAGTCAACGCGCGTATCTGTTTGAATTTCCGAATTTCTTTCTCTCACTTTCGTTCTCGAATATAAGTTTTATTTTTGCTGCGACACATATTCCTTCTCCATTAAGACTGTCGAAAATTTCGTCGAATTTCTTGATAATCATTGCAGTCCCACTGCTTTTGCTGTCCATGCAGAATTCTCCTGTAACATCAGTTTCATCTGAAAAGAGAAATACATTCTTTACTTCAAATTAATTATAATAAACAGTGGACATCGACCCGTGTGCGGATTCAGATATAATTGCATAGGAAGTGAAGTGGAGGGGAGAGTCGCATGCGACTGGGATCGCGTCGACCAAATCGACGATCGACCCGTGTGTGGACGGCCTTACAGTCCACTGTTTATTATAATTAATTTGAAGTAAAGAATGTATTTCTCTTTTTAGATGAAACTGATGTTACAGGAGAATTCTGCATGGACAGCAAAAGCAGTGGGACTGCAATGATTATCAAGAAATTCGACGAAATTTTCGACAGTCTTAATGGAGAAGGAATATGTGTCGCAGCAAAAATAAAACTTATATTCGAGAACGAAAGTGAGAGAAAGAAATTCGGAAATTCAAACAGATACGCGCGTTGACTCGTATCGAGATACTGCGACTTATCGATCGTACGAAAATTTATCGCGGGACGTGCCACCTGTGAGAAATACCTGCAGTTATCGTTCTACTCGTTTGTATCATTGTTTGACAGCTCTTAGAAAAAGTGCTAGATAAAAATGGTGTTGGTGTAACGTTTTTTTTCCATCGCAAACAGGTGCTGGATAATCGCGAGGATCTGAATAAAAGAAAGAGGACACGTGTTAGATGTGACGCCTAACGACATAATGTTGAAACACATATTTCTCGTAACAGTAATCATACTGACATGTTTATCACAGTCCGAGGTTAGAACGTGATACTACGAGTTGAAATTTAATTATAACGTCGTGTAATAATACGTGAACGATTTCAGGCGCAATACGACGACAAACGATGTAAATGCATTTGTCCTAGCCTAGCCTCTATGGTGAACGCAACGCAATTATCATTAGAACGGCAGACCTACATTATAAATGTTCCACCTTCTCAATGGTGATTAAAATTCCACTCCCTTCATTATAGAACCTAATGGCACATCTGTTACACGCTTAGAATAACTATATACATTTAATCCACAGTAACTGCGAAGGTGTTGTATTAGCCAAAGCAGGAGATCAATTGAAAGGCAAAGAGGAAATATATTGTTCGCGATGCGACTGCAAATATGAGAATAGAAATACCACCATCATCAAAGTGAGTTCTTTATTCTTTTTAATGTAATCGAATTTCTATAACATACTAATTTCTGTTTGCAGATCGTAGTGATACTCGTTATTTGGGTCATATCTCTTCTAGTCATCTATATGTTGTTCTTAATTTGTTTGGACCCATTGCTGAACAAACGAATTCATAAAACATCCGCGAACATTGGCTACCATGAGCACAACAATGAGGAAGTAAGCTATGAATTTAATTACAAGAAAACATTAAATACAAGAAAATTTCGTTCTTAAAGAAGAAGCAGATTTCAATTTTTCTAACGTATTAATTATTTGAATCTTAAACAGGATGACACATCGATAACTCCTGGAACGTCTCACCCCATGGGTGAAAGAGGTAATGTTTTAAATCGTGTTGGGCATCAACAAGATAAATGGAAACGCCAAGTACGCGAACAAAGGCGTAACATTTACGATCGACATACTATGCTTAACTAAGCTGTACAGTTCTAATTCCAGAAAGAATTAGATACGATACCTAAGAATATAAAAAGTTGCGACATTTAATTGAAGGCATTTGTAATTTTGTATAGAATCGTTTCTTATATTTTTTTTTGCTTCAATCTCTTATGCCCTCATATGAAAATTTAATAACAAAGCGAATCAACTTATCAGTAAACGCGATCGGATCAGTATATAGAGATATTTAGTACTTTTAAGATTCATTTTATCTAGTGCACGAAAGAGTAAAGTATTAAAAATGTATTATTTTTATTGGTAAGTGTATATACATCTCTGATGAAATATTCTGCTTAAAAATAAATTGGAATATTTTATGGGATATTTTATTTGACACGGTGACAGGAAATAAGTATTTTAACTAATCTAGATTTTAATTATGTGAAAGTTAATATTTATTTAAATTTCATACGTCTATAAACCATTTCAATGATGAAGTGAACAATACGAAGGATCATTTAGATGCAGAAGCTTTTTCAGTTTTAGTAGCGTCGTCTCCTTTCAATGCTTCCTCGAATACATGTTGAAGCGAATCGTATAGCGTTAAAACTAGTGCTCCACCTGTACCCCGAAGTATATTCGAAACCGAGCCTTTGAAAAAAGCCCCAACACCTTCGGCCTTGGATGTTTTTACCCAGCAATCCAATGTATTTTTATACATCATCTCTGATTTACTACGACCCGATTGCATCATCATACGTCTTCTAACTGTATCGAAAGGATACGACAAAATTCCAGCCACTGTTGTTACTACCTACAAAAATTTCGTACGTATGAATCCAATCGATCGTACAGCGTTCACGAGTACAATTTACCTGTGCAATTAAAAAGTTAATATACAATGGAGTGTTCTTTGGATCAGGCAGCATACTTTTAAAGGTGTCATAGAAACCAAAGTATGCTGCTCTATAAATAATAATTCCTTGCACGCTAACGTTGAAGCCGCGATATAAACCGATTAAACCGTCCGACTTGAAAACCTTTACCAAACAATCGCCCAAACCTTTGAATTCTCTTTTATCCGCTTTTCCAATATCCGCAGCCAATCTGTTCCAAGTAAATTTATGATTGCATTGTTTAAAATGAGAAACTCAAGAATGAGAACTACCTTGTACGAGCGAAGTCAAGCGGATAAACGAACAACAGAGATGTGGCTCCAGCAGCTCCGCCGGATGCTAAATTTCCAGCGAACTGCTTCCAAAACGCGTCTTTCGGTACACCTCCCAAAAATATAGTTTTAAATTTGTCTTTAAATGCGAAATTCAATGCTTGAGTTGGAAAATATCTTATTACATTAGCTAGATTGCCTCTCCAGAAGCTGAGGGCGCCGGTTTCTTTGGGTATGCGAACGAACGCGTCCATCATACCTAATAGAAAATATATAGTATTGAATGAATAAAGTTTTCTTAATCATTTCATTTCTTAAATAGATACACAGATTGTAATCAGTGATAATTCGAGACATACCTTTGTACCTGTCTTCTGGACGTATTTGTTTCGAAGTAGCTTGTACTTGAAGTAACAATTTTACCCTTTCTAAGGGAGCGACTACAGTTTTTGAAACGGCCGCGGACACACCGCCGGCTAAGAAATCTACTAAAAAACCCTTGTACGCGTCCATAGTTCGTGCTATATTATAAATTTTTAGATAACGTTATCCTTGGGAACAACTTTGCAGTATACAAACGCGAAATCGTTTCGAATGAAAAATCATGATGTCTCAAATTTGAACGAATCGCGAATAGATCAAGGTTGACACGTGTAGATTACTTCAATTGTTTCCCGTTTCCCTCGTATACAACATAACGATAGGATGGGCGAATTAGTACACAACGAAGATATTGATTTTAACATTTAATCGCTTTACATAAAATTGAATCTCTCTTTTATTCATCAAAGCTCTCAAACACAATTCAAGAACCTATGGCTATATCATTGTTGTTTTCGTATAAAGAGTTAGATCACAGTAAATTCTAGCTAAAATCGACGCAAAATATATTAGTGCATCTTTGAGTGTTGGAAGTATGTATAACTAAAGATTTGCGTAAAGATATTGAAATTTCAGGGACTAGACATAGTTACTTAAACATCAAACCACATTCAATGATCGAGTGTCGGATTTCACTTTCATTTCTAAAGCGGACATACCCATTAATTATATCAATATAATCGGAAGGTACGCATAGTATAGTTGGAGGAATGTTTCTGCTCTCGGTGGCACAGTTTCTATTATGTATGGACAAAACTGGACCATTGTTTGGTCAATAAGATATTCAAAAAGATATATTTTTCATACTTTTTTCCCCTATTCTCTCTTCTAAGTGTATAAAATACTGATTTAAAAAAATCTACTAATCAAAAATAAAATATCTTCATACGAACATAACATATATCGAGACACAAAAGCGACACATAAAATTTTTGATCGAAACAAATACACATTCACTGCCTTTGCAACTCGGGTATGTACAGCCCATCTATTGCGTTCGATTAAAGTATGAATCTTGTGCGAATGTACACGGAATCTGCAATCTATTCTCGAAACTGTATACCAATTCGAATTTACTCACAGAGTTACAATACAATTTATTCAAAATTGGCACAAATCGAAATCGATAGAAAATACGTTCAAGTAAATGGCAGTGAAAGTTACCGGAATTCGTTATCCAACGAAAACGACATTAAGTTGAAACTAACAAACCTAATATGCAACAGCATATTCAAAATAAATGTATGTATCAAAGATTCATTTAAATATTTCGTACAAGTACGAATGTGGTCAGGAAGTATTTAGAAGTTTTTTGTTTTTTTTATAGACCGTGCTTACGCAGCATGGATAGACTGAAATTGAAATAAAAAGTTATAAGTACGTTTGTTTTCTGTCGATACCATGCATAAAGTGTCGAGTGAAATCATACCTTTGCGATATCCACGCCTGTTAAATTTTTAACTATATCTGGTACACGCGTCACAATGTTAAAGACTTCTTCCGTTAGTTTCTCTGCTCCAACAGTTCCATTGCCACTGGAAACCATCGTTATTTTCTTTGCTTGCGACAAAGGTGCTGCGACTTCAGCAGCAACCTGTACAATGGATCATGTAACGTATATTTCTAGGTTTATATTTTTATATTTATTTAAAGAGTTATAATTGCCTTTGGAAGAGTGTCGAGCATCATATCTATCATAGCAGCGCTCTTGTATTCGTTCCAAGCTGCAGCCTTCATCTTCATTTGTTCCGCTTCAGCCTTAGCCTTTGCATCAATGGCAAAAGCTTCGGCATCGCCCCGAATTTTTATGGCTTCAGCTTCTGCCTCAGCTTCCATCATCAAACGTAGTTTATTAGCTTCCGCCAGTTTTTCCAATCTGTAAAAGTATGCTCGTTAATAGTTACCTTTTTCTGAAAAGACCAATGGTTTTACAGTAATCACGCAATCTAAGCCTGTTCGTGTTAATATGATTGTAATTACAGTAAATTTCCGAACACTGATCAGGGGGTGGTTCATGGAGCGACCAGTATTCGCAACCCGACTTGCTTTTTTGATTTACGGCTGGGTCTACCGCTCCGCTCGCGCCGAGCGAGACTACAATAGGGCAACGGTCTCGGCGACGGGCACACGCAGCATTTGGCCACAGCGTGTGGCCATCGCCGACACAGTTTAAAGGCTCTCGTGTTCTCACAATGTAATGCCAATTCAAAATGCTTAATTTTTCATTATTTTTTGTTATGAGACTTTCACTGACTTGTTTTTGGCATTATTCTGATTAAAACAAGACCAAACACGATATAATTTGGCCCATATTTACACTACATGTGAAGCATGTATACGAAACTTTCACAGTCGATAAAATCACTAAATACAATTGAAATTATATCGTGTTTTGTCTTGTTTTAATCAGAAAAATGCCAGAAATACGATTTCGAAAGTCCCATAAAAAAATAATGAAAATTAAGATGTTTGAACATTCGATTCGTTGTGTTAATGTAGTGGTGTTCGCACCGATATACCCGAGCCGACAACAATAGTCGACGCCCTGCGGCGCGGCACAGCGTGGACGGGTAGTGGAGTGAGTAGGCCTGATCAGTTTTCGGGACCTCCCAAACTGATCAGTGTTCGGAAATTTACTGTATATCGTATTTGATATCACGTTGCTCGAAGTCTCGCTCGATGTTCGCCGAATGTTTTATTGATAAAACACTGTACGAAAAACTAGGAACATAAAAAGACCTGTATTTTTCTGCGTCGGCTGGACGTTTGACGGTAGCATCCAATTCTCTTTCGCGTCTCAACATTTCTTGCTCTTGTACAGCAATTTCCTGTGCACGTTCTACCACCTGCACTTGCATCTGCTCTTCCATGATTCTCTGTTTCGTTTTCGCAGCTTGCAGCTCGAACGCCATTTCTGCTTCTGCTTTCTGAAGGTGGTTACATCATATTTTAGTAGACAAAATTGAACAGACCCGCCGTTAACTAAAGACAGACATTTATATGGAACACACTTTCGTTTGGACTTCGACATCGTAAGCGGCTTTTTTCAATTCGAAATCTCGTTGCGCTTTCGCAATGTCAGTGTCGTTAAGGAAACGCGCAGCCATCCGCTGTTCTTCAGCAATGGCCTCGCGAATTTGAGCGTCCCTGCGAGCTTCCGCTTCTCCGATTCTCGCGTCGCGTTTCACCTCGGCTGTTCGCGCCATTCCAAGGGCTTTTAGATAACCCTATAAACAATTGAGAAATATTAAATGCAAAACGACAAATATCGTTTATGCTATTTTACCATTAAGAATTTTTGAACGACAACACTGATGTCAGCATATAATTTGAATACAGCCCGAATTAAACACAAAGGCCGCATACAGCGAAAGATGCCACATATACGTAAACGACACACATTTGCAAATGTGTATACAGTAAATTTGTGCTACCGTTAAAGCAAGCACTTGAAATATCATCCTCTAAGTCCCTTATCATTTTAAGTATTAACAATATTCGCTAACATTGTCCAAACAGCAGTGCATTGGCATTACATGTAGTGATAAAACATAATTTGAACGCACCTTTGCCCCCTGCAAGTAGCAAAACAAAAATGTATTCAATATTTACTACATATAAAATTAAACTACATTAACTGATATTAATTAAAAGGTCTCTTATATATTTTTTTTTACGACCAGTTAAAGGGGGACTTTCAGTATAATATGTAAACCATTTGATATTGGACACAGTTTAGAAAGTTATAAATATATATATGTTCTAGGATTTGAATCTTATATTGTTTTCGTACAAAATTCTTCTTTCATTTGTTCCGCATAATATATTAATATTTTCTAGGGGAATGGGTGTACTTACTTCTTCGTCTCGAATATCTTTTAATGTGTAGGACACAACAGTAATTCCCATATTGACTAGATCGCTGCTGGCTACCTCAAACACTTCTTTGCTGAATTTTTTACGGTCTTTGTATATTTCCTAAGATAGAATCGCAAGTAGATGGAACCAGATCAGTATATATGCTCTCATGTAAACCAGACTAATCAAAATATCGCAAACATTATGAATCACTGTACCTCTACAGTCATGCTTCCCATAATCGCTCGTTGATGTCCTTCTAATGTAACAAGCGCAATATTGTGAATTTCGTCTTCGGTTTTCCCTAAAAATTGTTCGCACGCGGTGGAAAGCATTTCTTCGTTTTGTCCTTGTATCTTGACCTACCGACAGATTTATAAATATTATTATTACATTTGGAGATTATCTGAATGCTGCCAGATTATTCTTTTAGATGTTGGTTTCGTTCGTTACCTGCGCTATTCCTGTCACAGATATCGGTACTCCTTGACACGTATATACCGTTGGACTTTCGACTTGTAATGTCATGGTATTCAATGAAATTCTACAAGAAAAATATGATAGATTAAATTATTCTCTAACGATATTTATTGTGGAATGCAGGTATAAAATAAAATTTATTTCATCCCTTAACGACTTTGTTGCATTAAAAAGATCGTTATGATATTCTAATCTTTTCATAAATGCATAAAAATCCGCTAATTATGTATTGGGTTGGATGGAAAATTTGTAAATTAAAATTGAAAGATAAAATTCATAGATTTATTCAATAACATATTTTCCATTCTGTTCAATTACTTTTTGCCATTTTTTAGGTAACTTCTCGTGTTATTGTATGAATACTTTAATGTTATCTCGCTATGATCTTTCTTTCCGACCCAATAACTTTGTCAAGAAAGGAAGAAATAGTTGAGTGGTAAATTTGTGTGTTACACTAACTTTTGCACTTGTTGAACGATAGGCCAGACAAACACCCGGCCACCAGGTACCAAAAGTGGTTTGCTGTAGCAGCATCCTTAAATAAACGAGTCGGAAATAAGTTGGAAATGATTGGAGAAAAACTGAACATAGTAGAATCATAAATTATGTCATGCATTTTTGCGTCGGCATTTCGTGCTTACATGTAACGAATAATGAGTTTAACAATGCAAACAAACAAACAATAGCGTAAAAGTATATAATTCGTCGACAATAATGCGAAACCGATCGAACGTGATCGATGATATAACATGCAATTAACTTGTCCTCGTTATTTCTGGTCTAAATAGTACAAATCAATTAATTGATGCGGCACTCCTCTTATGTCGCCTCATTCAAAGCGTGTGCAAAGCGAAATAGTTCATTAGGTGAATCATGTGCATGCATAATTACCTGAGACTACGAGGGCCTCGTTCGGGCCGCAAGTAACAAATCCACAACTCATTGTCGCAGGTGTAAAGGAAAACAAACGTTACAGTAAATTTAAAGGGATCAAATTCTATGCCGTAATTCCCCGACACTCAATTGACGTTGCTGTGTCGCTACGATGTCGTCATTCTACGCGCTAGTATTCAAGCTTATGCCGAGTTTACAACGTCCTGCGATGAATCGTGTTACCGCAAAAATCGTCCCCACCCTCTCGCCAATTCTGATCGCGCAACGCCGCGCTAAGTAAATTGAGAATTCCCTCTTACATTATACATTCTGACCCATAAAAGTACAGAACATCTCGTCGACGATAAAAATAATATGTATTTCAAGAATTTCAAACGAGATGGAGTTCGCGAAATTTCAGCCACTCGCCGAAGCAGAGAATTTCAGACTATAATATTATTATTAGATTATTCGCCAACTTATTTCCTACATGTATATAATACATTGTTTTATTTTACAATTTTATTCTATAAATCACTTTAGAATCTTCGAAACTGTTTCTTAAACCTTTCATAGTGATAGTCATCGGTTGCTTTCTCTCCATTATCCTTCCGTTTCCCCTTGGTGTCGTCTCTAGGCGCTGCCACTTTCTTTTTATCGTCAGGATCCTGTTTCGATTTTTGGAAATCTGGATCTTCTATGTTAACTATGAAAATAGAAAGTGTATTGTGAGTTTGTCAGGCTTTCGTTCATCTGTGAAATAAAGACAAATAGCATACATCTATTGTGTTGTACAAAGTTCACAGCCATATTTGTTGGCACAAATTGAGAAGGACCATCCTTCTTTCTGTGCCTGTCCCAAAGTAACTTCAATTTAGCTTCTTCCGTGGCTTCGATATTGCGTATTTTCGCTCTGAAGAATGTAAATAATAAGTAAGAGGATACATAAGTACTTATATAAGAGGATATATCGAAAGAAAAGTCATACTCTATTCCAAGATCTACTTCTGGAATTCCAGACAACATTTGATTTGAAAGCATCTCTTCGCTCCTATGCGCCGAACTTTGCCTCAAATGTTCTGGTACAGCTTGCAGTGCTGCTTCCTCTGGAGAACAATAAGATCCTTTCTCATTGTTATGTCCGTTCTCTGTTGTTCCTTCATTTTTACTCTTTCTCTTTGTCAATTCTTCTTCTATATATTTCACCCTATGAATATACAAAATTATGTTAGCACGTTCAAAATCGTTTCATAGATATAAAATAATATTTCTTTACACACATTTCTTCGTCTTCGTCTCGCTTATTGGTCTCTGCATTAAACTGTGTGCCAATTCCTGTTTCGTACGCATCGTTCTGCTTTAATTTTGTATTTTTCAATGCGGTCATGTTCACCATTCCTCCGGATTTCACGTTAAAGGGATCCGACTAAAATTCTTCTTATTAGTACATTATTTGAAATACTGTCAAAACTGTATATTTATTAAGTTTGCTATAGAACTCACAGTAATTACGTCGGGTGTTACATTTTCTCCGAGAGCTAGACCAACAACATTTACACCTCTCGGACGTTCTCTTAGCTTCTGTATAATCTTCAAGTCTTCCACTTTTTCTCTAAATCAATATCATACACATTAGTTAACATATCTTTCATATATTATCAATCACATATTCAACAGTTCTCCACATACCTGACAGAAATTTCGTCATTTTCATTGTCATCTTCGTCCGACGAGACTCGCCTTTTCCTTAACGCTTTCCTCGATTTCTTCTTAAATTCAATTTTAGTTGTACCTTCTTCTGCACTGTTCATCTAAACCAGAACGAATAATTTGTTAAATATAATTTTGTATATACCTTTTTGTGGAATTAATTTACTGTACATATACAACGTATGTTAAATACCTTTCCCTGCAAAGATTTACGACTTGGTTTTCTTATAATAATACCAACAACAGTAACGTCAATAATTTGTATATAAACAATATCGTAGGTTAGGTTCACTTGTGAAAATGACCGTAGACCATATATACTTGTAGATCCGACTTCTGTTGAAAGTGGATCTAGTTCCAACGTTTATCGTTCAGCGTAGAGGGCGCGAGAAATCGAATGTCGGTATTTCAGATCGCGAGGCACGAATCCCAGTATAGTGATTGGTCTACTTCAATACCTCGTCCGTGCTCTGATGACAGAATTGAAAAGCTTCATTGAGGAAGATAGTTGTTCCATCTATTGTTTTTAGGTCGCTGTGATGAACGTGGATCATGATCATGAGTAAAAACAGCAAAAAGGTAATGGCGGCTATTCTTTAGACGATCACCGAAATTATTATGAAAAATTTCGGAAAAATGTAATCGAAGCTTCGTGGCCAACCAGAAGATATTCGAGGTACGTGCTGGCTGATTTCTCGTTGAAATCCATGACGACAATGTTTTCGCTCAGCTCGGTACATCCCGAGGGATGCCACATGCAACCACATGTGGATTTAGAATTAACGAACGGTTTATTAGAAAAATATAACTGATCGTGGAATATAGTTTTACTTACGCCTACGTGCTTTCGATATAACCGATATTGAACGACGATCAAGAACCACTTGGAATCTATTATAAAATTGATGTACTGTCATTCGATTTGTGCTGAATTTTTGTAGAATTTACACGATATAATACATCACGCGAGAAACATACGTATATAAATATTCAATTTGATTTGCTATTTGTATTTTTCGATGATTCTGTGCTAGTTTATGTTTATCGTGTAGTTACGCGTTTTAGTTTCGTTCTAATATAGAATTACACGAACCTATGAGCTCCGAAACTCGAATTGTTCGTGTGTTTATAAAGTAAGTGTCAATTTTGTACATTTCGCATTTCGTTGAACGAGAGATAACATTATTATCCGAGTATCATTAATCAATTTGTGATTAATTTTAAGTGATCATATTATCTTTGATTTTGTTCGTTATTTTAATTATCGTTATATTATGATTTAATGTTCGTGTGTTTATAAAGTGTCGATTTGTACATTTCGCAGAACGAGAGATGATATTGTTGTTCGAGTATTGTTACTGTATTTATGATTAATTTTAAGTGATCATATTATTTTTTCATTTTCTCATCCGATTTTGTTCGTTGTTTTAATTATTGTTATATTATGATTTCAAATAAATTATTTTCATTTGAAACTGCAGTTGTTCGTTTTAATTTACTCATTTATTCCCTTTCATTATATGTTATGCACTGTTACGCTGCGTCTGTTTATAATGAGCTCTCTGCGTCTTCTTGGACAATGTTGAATGGGATCTCTCTAGGTGCGGTGTAAAGGGAGAGGGGTGGTATTGCCTGCAAGAACAGAGATGGCACACAGCATGTGCACACAATGGCAAATAAACAAATGGAGCAATTTTTAGACTCAATGTGTAACGAATGGTGGTTAATAGTGGAGCAATTAGAGAAGATCGTCGGCAGGCAGGAAGGAGTAAGCAATCGAGTGTACTTGAGTAATGAGCGAGACTCGGCATCATCTTCACTCGGTCTCGGACTTATATGCAGCCGACGAGATAGAAGTTCTTCTCTTAGAAGAGATTCGTGACCTGGAACTACCAGCTTCTGCATACTCTAGACCTGAAGATATTCAGGACTTCGAAATTGGTATGGCGACAATACATTCTTTGGAACATTTAATACAGACTTGTTTCCAGGATTGTAAAGGTGTGGGATACACCTTATTCCTCGATAAAGGAAAAATTAGGGTTTTCAGTAGTCAAAAACGCAACATAAAAGATTAATCTACAAATTATGCCTCATAAACATAAAAATAGGACTTTTGAAGACAATTGCAGCTTAGATTGATCTTTTATCTAGCACTTTTGACTACTGAAAAACCCCATCTTTGTATTATTGAGAAATGAGAAGGCATATCCCACACCCTTACAATCCTGGAAACGAGTCTACTCTCTTAACCCTTTGCACTCCAAATTATTTTTCAATTTTATTCCCAACAACTCCTTACTATTTGACAGTTCCTTAACTGTCCTTAAAGAACAGTTCCTTAACTAAAAAATGAATTAAATGAATAAAGGAAGAACCAAATACATATAAAAACCTGTATTTACATTTATCTTTCTCTGATGTTGAGTCACACTCGACAAAGGAGTGCAAAGGGTTAATGCAAGATCAAGTTCTGCTTTCAATTCGAATGACTTAGGACACATTTAAGAAGAGTACGAATATGTACATTTTTCGATATTGTATCAATAGCAGGCAGTCGGTCAGGGGGGCAAATTAGCTCCCAACCTTTGGAACTGGATTCACCAGGGGTTCATTCATGGGATTCGCACGCTAATTATCATGGTTACGGTTACGGTGATTACCATGGCTCTTCCTCGAACGCTTTGGCTTGGCCGAGAGCGAGTCACTTGGTTCTTTATTGTGACATACAGGGACATCTTAAAACAGCTATCGGTGTTGTTAGACTCTTACTGCTTGTACGTAGTTCCTTTATTAATATCTTCCTATTCTATTGATCTGTAATACATCTATTAATTTCCCAACATTCAAACAGATATCATCCGCGGCATGTCTGGCGACACTGTGCAGTTCTGGCACTGCCAAGGTCAGTTTGTTTATGCTGCCTTTAGTTGGACGGCTGCGTTTCATGATCTTTGTAGCTGTTTTCTGTTTTCTCGTCACTGCATTGCTCCTCTTCCTTGATATTTCACACGTTATCTATGTTTTTCCTCTCAACTGGGCTAAGTTGGTAAGTAGGCAATACTTTGTTCTTTACCTTCTTTCTTTTCCGTTGATGCTAACGTTATATTAATCGAATCTGTCATTCTTTAATATGTATTTTACCTAGTACCTTTCAATCTTGATTGATATATCTGATAGAATCCACCTCTTATAGAATGCTTGGATATTCACTGGTATAGGCTTATCTTATGCCTCGAGTAGCGCATTACTAGCATGCTCTATATGGGAATATCACAGCGGAGGCTGGGTACCACGACGCACCCGTTCTCAGTTATCGGCTGCAGCAGCACTCGGATTGTCTTGCGCGATCTTAGCGTTCTTACTTTCGTGGATACACGGTCGCAGCGAATCTAGCTGTAGGGGTCCAGATAGCCGTAATCATACCCCGACACAACTTTATAAACCTGTTGATAACTCTTCTTCTTCTGGAGTAAGTAGTTTCAACTTTTTTTTTTCTATTATTTTGTACAGCACAGTTGCGAATAAATCATAAACTCCGTAGGTTACTCTTAAAGAACGTAGTCCTAGGAGACCCGATTCATGGAAGACTCAACAATCGAGGAAACAGACTGCGGTCAGTGACACGAATATAAATAACGGTCACCACAGCAACGATAATCATTCAAAGTACAAGCAAGCTGCTAGTAGGAAAGATCATTGGGCTTCTGCGAGGCAACATTTCCTACCTTCCGAAGATAATAACGAAGAGATTCAAAGAGACGATGTCGACACAGAGAGGAGAAGAAGGAGGCGAAAAAAAGACGGTGATGCTGGCTCAGCGGCCGATGGGAATTTAATAAACACAAAAACTGATAGTGGTCATGTTGTAGAGGAAAATAAAACTAGACGGGTGCCGCGACAGTTAGCTTTACAATCGGTAGAACAATCTCGGCCTTGGCCTAGCGCTGAGCACAGAGGCAGTGGTTCTATGCAAGTTAGAAACAAAGGTTCGCAAGTTCCAGTGAACAGTATAACTGAATTTAGTTCGATGCAAGTGACTCAAAATTTTCACTGGGAGATGGAATGCATGTCCAGCTCCAGCATTGAGAAAGTGGAAATGGCTATGGCTCGCACAGCCATGTGGTCAGAACAATGGCAACCACCACCTGATGACGTTCAACCTTGCTCTAGCAAAACTATCGATCCTTATGGCTTTGCCTAATCGAATTTTGGCAATGTATAAATGTACCTTCAAAAATATAGGACTTATTATAGCGGATGACTTTTTGGGAACAGTTATATACGACGCAGAAGCTTCCCTTCGAAACAATAGTTTTTACTATTCACACGATATTTTTGTTTTGTCTTTGGATCAAAGCTGCAGAGAAAATGCATTATTATTTCACGAAGAGAACGGAAACGAATTCTGATAAATTCAATACGTTAACAATTTTCTATGTAAAATCGCACCGATGTTAACAGTAATGCACAGTGACCGTGGAATACTATGTGTTCCTGTTTTTTCATCTCGTGCATTAAGAAAAATGTAATTTGGAATTAAGTAATCGGTTCAGTTACTCCATTGTGCTCGACGAATATGCAAAACGGTCGCATCGAAGTTGTTGCTGCCATGAATAATATGCTGCCAAGATGATTCTTTGTCTTTAATTGTTTAGATGTTGACGTTTTGCATTCGTAAAACGAAAAGAAACTTCTGAATGTTCACATAACAAACGATGTTGTTTCATTCCATTTATATATATATATATATAAAAAATGATATATCTATATAAGTTTGAAGACCACTACCATGTATACATCGATACGTTCGTTTACTAATTACATTTACTGCCAACGTATTTTGGTATCGTTAATTAGTAAGCATTAGTTATGTTATTCCGATTAATCTCTTCTAACAAAGAATTATACGATCATTAAGATGCTACTATTATCGCATAAAGGTGGGCCTGATACGATTACATGTATTACATTCGCTATAATTTGAATCACAGTATAAACGCATTTACAGAAAGTATTAATGATTGAGTTTTAGGCGAATATCGAATTAGATAATTTAAAAGAAATGATCCGCCTTTATGTTTGTAAAATGTACATATATTATTTTAAACTATTGTATATAACTTGAAAATGATTTGATAGGGAATATAAATAAGCAGTAATGGCATTACATTACATTTTTCAATTCAGATCTTCGATCATTTCTAATCTAATAACTCTTATAAAACTGTGTCTCCTTACTGATTCACCAAATTGACGAACAAAGTAATTTTTAGTACATACATATCGTGTTAGAGGTACAATTCATCGTGAAAACTATTTGGAACATTTAGTTTTTTGACCGACCGGTCCATAAAATCCTTTTTAACATACATTATATAATGTAAAGAGTCAAAGTGGAATACATCGAGACTTCTATTATTTTTTAGTTTATTGTATCGCGACCATTTATATCATTAAAACGTAAAGAAGTTAACTATTCTTGATTAGGATTATAACGAATTACTTTTCTCTCTTTTGATACGATAATAGAGTGTGTACACACATCAGTCATCTATGTCAATGTTTGGCGTGTGTAATGCATTAGTTCTCTAATTAATGAATTAATTAGTATAAGGGACAAAAGTGCGTGTTCATATAGGATCATATAAAAAGATGAATAATAATATATTATAGTAGCTTCGTTGTGCCTAACATTGACAATGTTGTAATTTCGTTCATACATGGACACAACGAAGAAGTATATAATTGTAATTTTTCTTGTACATTGTATATGCTAGTATTCTGGCAAAAATGTTTGAAAGTGCGAATAGATTTCGTAAAAAAATGTCAAACGGAGAAGTTATACGGTATATAAGATATTTAGTTTCGAAATTTAACCAAAATGATGAGAAAAAAAAGAAGAGAAAAGAATATGTACGGCACTGCCAGAAAAAATATATATTACGCTCCTTGAGTGTCCTGTATATTAAATGACTTTATTACTTCTCGATGACTTAGTATTTGAGGATTTACCTCGCTACAATTTGCAATACCTCATGATAAATGAATTGTTAATATTATATTTCGTACATATGAATTTGCAACACTCGTTAAACGTGTTTCTAATATGATTTTCAACATAGAACGCTTTAAATTATAGCACAAATATTAAAGAGTGTCGAAATTATATTTGATCATCATAAAATGTAGACAATTGTTTAACTATATTACGTTTCACCTTTGTAACAAGATTGTTCATTTACCTTACAGACGTATTTCTCTTTTACTTTTGATAAACACTGTTGATTGGAAAAATGTTAATCAAAGGATAAACGATTAAAATTCTTACAAATTATCTAAAATCTTCTCCTACTGTTTATTATTCTTCCATCTGTATTAATTTAATTAAGACAACAAATAATTTCCACTTTTAATTTAGAATTTATTTATCGCACACTATACCTTTCTTAATCCTTTTAAAATATATAAAGAGGTGTTTGCACTACAACGTTAGTTTGATAATAATTTAATGTTGATTCCAGTTATCGTAGAACTTTAATTGATCCATACAGAATTTTTCATATCAATAAAGCTAGCAAATAGTGGAGTAAACTCTGATTTAACGCACAAAATAGTAATTTATTATTATTTCTTTAATAACACACTGATACACTAATATTTGTTATCACTTCAAATAACACTGTGTTGTAGTTTATAGATATAAAATACCATAAACCTTTTATTTCAGAATTACAAATTTTCGAAGAAAACTGAAATACTGCTTGATCGATCAAGCGAGTACTACTTGTATTCAAACAGAAAAACTGATTCTTAAAGCAGTACATACCAGTAAACTAAATAAGCTTTGCTTATGCACGTCTGTCTTGTTCATTAGTCACTATAACGCTGAATAATGACAATCGAAACGAGAAATATGAGCTATGCACTGCGAGGAACTATTGGCCTAACAATTTTGTTTCATTGATATCAAGTATTGAGAGCAACATCCGTACATAAATTTATTTTTATGTTCTCGGATGATGCTGCCAATACTGATAGCAAATAATAAATATTAAATATAACAATATCTTTATCGTAGGCCCATTACAGGGATGACCGATTAAATGTTCTTCGAGACGAGGAAGATTGCAAGTTAATGAATGTAGTTCGATAAATTACCAAAGATTGCGTGGGCCGTAACTCTTTGGTATACGTTGGTAATTTGTCGTGCTTTAGAGCGATTGTTCTGGACAATAACGGTTAATGATCCATATAACATCTACGTTGACAACTGTCTTTATTCTTTTAAAAGTTATTTTGTACACCTACGAATAAATGATGAATGGCTTCTGTACTCGATAAAATCTCTACAAAAGCCACGAATGTGTACGATGTTATATGTTATAACTAATGAATATACCAAAAAAAACTGTTAGTTATTAGAAGCAACTTTGTTTCATGTTAACCAGTGAATACGTGTACATTTGTTAGTTAGTATATTGTATAAGTATTAAGGTTTAATTGGCGTCATCGAGGATGTCCTGCGTATACACAATTAGCAAAGAAAAATTGTCACGCAATCGTCCGAAATACAAACGAAATTATGAAAAAATATTAGCGATTAATCTAGCACTTATAATTGTTATCTTTTACCAGTGCCAAAGATATAATAGAAGAAATTATATGTATTTATACGTGTGAACGTATCAATATTTCCATTAACTGTTGAGACTGGTGCAAGATAAATAGGGAAATGAAAACTTTTACCAGACATGTACTCTTCTAATTTAAAAGTCTTCACTTATATTTTAGATACATTCACGAGTACTCTTTGTAAATAATGTTTTTGGAGTAGCAATTTGTCTGTGTCAGTATCTGAACCAGTACTGTACAATTAGTATTTTTGTTTAGAGATAAATTTAATGAATTTGAACATCTCTACAGTTTTACAGAGGCTAGTAAAAATTCCTTAATTATTTACATTTCTAATTTTGATCTTCAATATATGCCTATTTAATTAGGTTCTCTTATTTTTTCCTTGGATAAAACACTGAACACTCATTATTTATACGTAATGCAGTATAGAACTCCTTTTCAATGAATGGACGAAAAGATACCAAAATACTTATAACATCTAGTATATAAAAGATATACAAAAGAGGAATAATAGATTATGAATGATACGATCGAAGAACTTACTCTTTATTCTTTGAATGTTGAAACGGGGACTAAAAAGAAAGATAAACTGATTAAAATAAAGGAAATTACTCGAGCATATTTATATATTTAAATGATATTCAATGTCTCACCTGTTGAGGAAATCTTAATTGTTTCATTGTTGGATGTCTCCAATCGTTATATCTCACCCAAGCGTATGGAGTGCTATGTATGTTTGATAATCCCGACTGTGCAACAGTATGCACTGCAAATTGTGGATTCACAGTTAATTGACCATGTTGTTGCAACAATTGCTGCTGTTGATATGAACAACTTGAATAATATGGTTCGTATTTGGTGGAACTTTCCACAGATGATATTGCCAAGGAATTTGCCACTGCCACTATAAAACAATATACACATATAATATATATAATATGAGATTCTTACACGAAATGTAAAGAAACAAATAAAAATCCAAATAAACCTTTAGCCTTCTGAATGTTCAGCAATGTGTCGTAGTAATGTTTTTTAAATGTAGCGAATTCTGTAATAGGTGTAGTTTTTTGTAAAATATTCATATTGTTTTGTTCTGTTTTGTTTACTGCAGATCTGAACACAAATAATTTCGTTACGTACATATGTTAATAACTGACTACGAATAATTCCAATAGTACCTGTATGGTAAATTTTCTACGTTATTATCCTTTTTCTCATATTCCATTGATTGTGAACTGTTGAAAGATACATTTTTCTGTGGCACTTGCAACTGAATTGATTTTGGATAAGTATTTGACAATCTTGAGTATTTCTTGTCAATTGATTTTTTTATGCTTTCCGATGAATTTATATTTCTAGAGTTATTGGCATTGCTCACTGGAGAGTTGAACTGATTTTTATTTTCTGGATTCTTCTGAGTTACAAGTTTCCAACGTTTGGCTGGAAAAGAAATTGTACGCAAAAGCTCTGTTTAAGACGATATTGAAATTAATTTGGTTTTTGTAAATAATCAAACCTTCGTGTTCTGCGCGTTTTAAAAAACTATCTAAGCTCGTTTCAAGCTTCCTATTAACAATGAAATCATCCAAAATGAAACTGTTCTCTGTTGATACCTACAATGTATATCATAATTACATAAAAATCATTATAAGTTATGAAATAATATCATAAATGTATTGTTTCATTTTATTTACTGTTGTGTCTACTTCTTCGTTCCAGCGTACAACATCCATTTTGTATATGTCATCCAGAATTGCTTGTTGATTAGTTTTAAACTTTGGTTCGAAGGGTTTGTATGTATTCGTATTCAAAATTCTGTTTTCATTTATACTGTTACTGTAGTTCTTAAAATCTTGCTTGTCGTTATGTAAAAATTCGCAACAATTAATTCCAGAGCTTAAAAACGACGAACTAGTACTCGGTACTTCTAAGTTTAAAATATCTGTTTTATTTTGTGTATTTGAGATTATATTAGCGTTACATTTCTTTCTTAAATCGTTTCGTGTCTATAATATAATTTTTAATTTATGACTGGATTATCAATGGTACTAAAAATTTAACTAGATTTATTTCTAAAAATGCAAATAGTGTTTACAGACCTGATGTAGCGTACGCGACACTTTGGCTACGTTCCATTTATTATGACCATTGGGTTTATCAACAGGTAACTCAAAACATTTATCGCTCATCGAGCTATAATAATCTTCTTGATAACTGGTCGTAGTAATTTGGTAAGCATCTTTCTTGTACAATAGTTGCGGTGTATGGATCCATTTAAGTTCCAAATTTGCCTGACGCTTCATCAGATCTTTTTGTTGATCAGTGTGCGATACAAAACTTTTTCTGATGTCAACAAAAGGCTCTACACAAGGAATATTACAATCTAATGTGTCGTATACATAATTCACATTCCTTACATGACTGTGAATCATAGAGATTTCATTTGGAGCGAAACCTCTAAATACTTCAGGCACTGAAGGTACGATCTAGACAAACAGAAGGAATCAATGAATACATTAAACATTTAACCGAGGAACAAACGAAACTATAAGTTTTTACATTTTCATCCAATTCAATATTCTGAGACGGTGGACTCATTAAAATGTTCTGATTTAAACGGACTCTTGACTTATCGGTGGCATCTTCTATGTTAAGCGTGTTTTTAGAAACAGTATTGCTTCATTAAAAAGAAAGGTACTGTTACTAATCTGTAAGGGAGTATTTGAGAATAAAAATCTTACTTTTGAAACATTCTGACGTCATTAGCTATCTCAATAAATCCTGTTGTCTTGTATATTACATCCTTGATTAATTCATTCGATGCACCTTTTGGCAATGGAACTGTAGAGATGATTTGGTGCCGTGTCTTGCTATCAAAACTTTCAGACAAGAACAGAATGGTTCTTAATATTTGTTCGTACGCAGCTATACCATCCTCAGGATGGTACATATTTAGCAACTGATTTATAGGATTGATAACGTTTGCATTCGTTAAATTGTGTTGTTGAGTGGTCTTTGATAATGACAAGTTTTCATATATAGAAACGTTTGTCGTAGTATCCTTATTTTCCATAGCAACTGAAATAAAAAATCACCTCAAATTAATGTTCGTTTGAGTACCTATTTTTTTGAAATTTCATTAAATATTGTTTTTCAATGTAGTAATGAAAACTGCGGAAAAAATAAATAATCAACAAAGCTAATGTTAAACATTATTTATACAGATAGGTAATAAGATAGTAAAATAATATGAACAATTAATATACGACAGTATATATTTAAAATTCGATGCTACTCACTATCAACAGCCTTCTTTATTTTCATTTTCATACTGATCCTCTTTTTAAGATATGACAGCTTCGTCTACAAATGCCGATGTAGATTCGCCAATACAATTAATTGGTAATTGCTAAACAATGAAAACAGCTGCTATAATGTATTATTGTCGATAAGCGAATAACGCATTTCTCGCAAGTTCGTTTGAAAGTCGATTAAAATCGGATCATGAAATTATCCTGTTTTCATGATGCGAAATAATAATGAAATGGATTAATAATAAAACAATATCGACATTAATAACATTTCCCGAACTGAAATACAAGATATGGATATAAGATGATCGGATTGTAATAATAAAATAATTAAAAATATGTTAATAAAACAGATTAAAGCTTTTATAACGATAAAAAACAACTTAAACGAAGGGAACTCGTTACATCTTTCTATTATTAGAATGTTCTTTGACAATGAAGAACTAAATTTAAATACTTTAATTAGGAATTCGTAATATCGCTATTAACACGCGACAGTATGAATAAGAAGGAAATTGCTTCTCTAAGCAGTACAGAGAAAGCATACTGTCTAATTATTAAAACATAAGTGCACCTTCTGTATATGATGGATTATTTAAATGAGAGTATTAGTCGCATGCCAATAATCCTAGAAGCTTTGCAAGTATTACTGTCTGGTCGCTGCTATAAAAGCAGAAGCAGAAACAGAGTCCAGCAATTGGTGCACAATGTTTCTAGTGAAAAGTATCCCGTTAGTTTCTTGTTTACTAGTTTTAACAGCTGGTGCAGCTGTTAAAACTCCTGCTGGAGCACCATGGGCGAGCTATGCTTCGAAACCTGGTAATATGAAACACCATAAGTCTTCAAACATTTCTCATTTCTTTAATGTTTTGTACAGATACATAAGTATATCAATGTCTGTATTATATATGTATATCACGTATTTTCAGTTTACTCCAGAGCTCTTGGACCACCACCATCAACACTGGACACCATAACAGTGCCATACATGCCGAAATCGCCACTTTTCCCAAAATTCGTTGATCCTAAAATGATGATTTCTAAAAAGACGGACATGCTGAGCAATTTGTTTGGAGGTATGGGACCGGCTTACCCTATGGGACCTGCCTATCCCATGGGACCTGCCTATCCTATGGGACCTTTCAAGCCTTTTATGCCGTACGCAGATAGTGCACCAACTTTGTACAGTGCTGGCAACGAAGCATCATTGGACACTCTGGATAAAAGCAAAATGGAAGCTAATGTTCCATATAAACGTGGAATTTTCGGACCGTTCATGCCTCCCAAACCGTTCGGGCCAATGGGTCCTAAGTTCGGCCCAATGAGTCCTATGGCCCAGTACTCTGAACTGAATACTATACCTGATTATAGCACGAAAGACTTCTCCCGCAAAAGAAGGAGCATCGAGGAGTCTCCTTTAACTAAACTTCGGTCGATTATGGATGCAGGAAAGCCAATTACAAAAGACTTAGGACCTCCGCCTCCGTATCCTACTCTTGCTCCGATTTCCGAAGAATCGGAAGACGACATCAGTTTGTTGCTTCAGAAAGCAGTAGCAAGCGGAGCGACACCAACAGAATATTTGCCTGGGATGTTTGGACCTTTTAGCCCGTTTGCACCGATGGTGGATCCGTCTATGTTCATGGCAAAGAAATCAACTTTCCTAGACACTTTGTTTAAGAATCTTGCTACCAGTACTCCGGCACCAGACTTTGCCACCGAAGCAACCACAGCCAAAAGTACCATTGTACCGCCTTCTTTCTGGTATCCATCATCTATAGTGCCTAGTCCAACCGAATACAGTAGTAAGGTAGAAGATTTCTTGAGCAAGTTATTTGACAGCTTGAAACTTAACAAGACCGCAGCAGCAAGCGACAGCGACAGTGCAAGTATGAAAAATGAATTCATGAGATCCGCCAAACTCGACGAAGAAGACGTAAAAACAAAAGTTGCCAGATCTATCGATGATCTATCATCCATTAACGCAGCGAAAGACTCTATTGTAGACAGCATAGTGTCCGAGCTAGGTGATTTGAAGACTAATATGGTAACGACGATGAACGATCTAGTTGCATATGAAAAATCCACGTCGACGACCGCAGCGAAGAAACCTTTCAAACCATTTGCACCAGGTGCGTGGCCAGGAATGAAGCCGCCTGTCGATGGAACACTTCCTTTTCAACAAAAAATGGCAATGTTAAGTCAAGTTTTTGATATGTTGTCAGAATTACAAAAGAATATTACTTTGTCCGTTCAAAATGCGATGAACGCGAAAATGGCTTCTAGCGGTGCCTCTAATCCAGCGTTAGTTAACAATGCCATGCCTGGTATGCCTATGAATTTGGGTCTTCTGGATGCTCTTAAAAGTAAATTGAGCCCACTTGACTATGATATGTCCAACGCTTATGCCGTACCATCTGATAAATTCGGTGCAAACATGGCTCGAGCATTGCAAACGAAGCCAGGATCATTTTGGGTGACTTATCCTGAAGAGAAAAGAGAAATTAGCAGTGATGCGAAGCCCGCAGTAAATGAAGATAGTAGTACCGTCCGTAAAGAAACCCGTGGAGTTAAAATGCAGATGCACCAAGGATATCAGAGTATGCCAGCAGGTTCTGTAGAGTCTGTGCAGGCCGGAGGAGGATCTGTGCCTGGTCACCAAGGTGGAGGAATCAAACTTTTTGTAAGTTTCGAAATACCAGTCATAATAGTTAATTCAACCACTAGATTAACACTAGGATTTATAGGAACATATTTTATGAAGATGTATCCATGGGGTATTACTCAACGAATTTATTTCTTTGGTATATATTATTAGAAAAATGACTAAAAATTTGGATACACATATTCTTGTTAATTTAACAATGTAACGTTAAACAGTCACTTTTAGTGCTCCGTAAGCCTAGTGTTAAAGATCAACATAAGGTTTAGAATTTGATATAAGTTGTAGTCCATTGTATTTCGGGTATAGAAGAATCAAAGGGCATCATTTGTTTCCAGATACAAATGCCTGCATTGCCTGATACGCAAGTGCCAGGCTATCAAAATAATAATTACGAAAACTAGGTACGTGTAATTTACGAAATTTGAATACCATGAACATGTTCATTTGACACAGGACACCAGCGATTACGAGGATCTCGACAATTGGAGCAACTGGATGGAATATTTGAAGAACAACTATCAAGGACGCAAGCATCATAATCACCACTAGACGCTATCGTTCCAGCAGGAATGCATCCGTTACTTGTAATTACCAACTTTTATCTATAAATTGGCGACATTCATATACAATGCATAACGTGTACGCTTGATAATTTCGTTCAATAAAGTATGATTTGCAAAATATATGAACTACACGAGCACGTATCGGCGAGAGGCAGTGCTTGCTTGCTATCTTCCTAATTTACAAAAGACGCGGACCTGGAAGATATACAATGTCTTTTTATTCAATTGTCTATTAGACTTATAATACATACTATATACAGTGTCGTGTGTGAACTGATGAAAAAGAAATGTACAAAATTATTTATGAACTGAAAGTGGTGAAATAATACGTACATCAGACAAGCAGACACAGCGCACATGGACGCAATCCTGCATCAAGTGCGTTGCTTTGTTTCTCTGCAATTAGCAATGCATTGCACGCAGGGTAGCGTTAGTGTGTTAGGAAGCACCAGACTTAATTACACGATTTGGTCTTTGAAGAAACAAAGGGGGAATTGTTTCGTTCTTCTGTGCTGCAAATCTCAGCTTAATCGTTAGTATTGTATACACGCTAAATTGTCTTTTATGTAAAGTCATATCAAATTTTGGAAAGTTTGGCAGTATTGGTAAGTGTTGACATTCGACGTCTAATGTGTTTCTATTAAATAAAACTACCTGTTTCTAAAGTTAAGTGTAAAGAGCCACTGCGCGTGTTTCTAACATTAAAGTTACTTTTCTCTCACTCTCTCTCTCTTTCTCGAAACGTGATACTTTCACTAGCGTTCGTATTGTACACATTCAAAACTGGATCACACTATCATCTGTCTTTTATCACTCTGGATATAAACGGTACCATTTGTTGATCGATTCTGAACACCATGTAAAAGGACGCTAGTACACTGCCTAACGTCACTAACAGTCCCAATCCCTCGAATATTAACTTTGGTGCGAAGATCTTCCAAACCATTAAATGGCGACAATGAATCGTTGCGGTAAGCATGCTGCCGAACGTCTATAATGCGTATCAAGTTATATATCAAGTTATATATCAAAAACATATATTTCTATTAACTATTTTCTAATTCTCTTACTCGGAGTCCGTGAAGCAGCGCATATTTTCCAGCGACCGTAAAAATCGCCGTATGGAATACTGAGTATTGCTCGAAAAGAAGCAGTTCTCCTCTTTTCAAATCATCCTCTGAAAATTTCGCTTTCACCAATTTCGGAAATACAAAATATAATGTAAACGGCGCAATCACCAATAATGGTAATGTTGCACCTAATATAATATGTGATCCGAATGTATCTATTCCTGTAATATTCAACATCGTTTATTGATCTTGAAGTTATTCTAACGATAACACGAAGTACAACTCTATTACATACCTATTAAGATTGCTGCTAATAAAGTACCATAGAAATGTTCACCCGTTCCTACAAAAGCAGCGTTCCAATGAATAGTGGAGAAGGTTGACTGATGCCCAGTTCCGTAAAAGAAGTAGTCGGCTATCAAGAACCAACATACTAGAGCAGAAGTGGATACTTCGACAAGTTCAGCTGTAATCGAAGCAATGATGTTAAACAAGTAACAATGTTAATCACGTTCGAAAGCATTTGTACAACTGTGGTACTTACATATACTATTTGCATTTTGATGCCTTTCTATCGCAGACAAGCCCAAAACAGAGGCACAGGATACGAACATCAAAAACGTACTAAGCGATAGTATATCTCCTAACAGTAAAGAATATAATAGCATAAGAAATACGCTCAGCGAAACAAATGCGGCACTGTAGACAGTGCCTAAGCCATAAACAATTGGCGTTTCATCACCGTATATCCTCTTACGGTATAACGACTCCATTACCTTCACGAACAGTCGTGGTATTATATTCTCGTCGTTGTATACATTGATCGTTTCTTTCTCCTTTGGTGGTAAAAATATACTGAGAGGACGATAGTAGAGAACAGAGATCGCAGCTAAACTCAACGCATACACTATGTTAGGCAATGTATTGACTTGCCAAGGTAGTACAAACTTTACTTTGACAAATTTCGGTAATCGTTGAATGACCCAATAACAACCCATGCAAACACTGATTACAACAGGACAATATTGGCTTACTAAAACACTGGGAGAGAAACCAGTAAGATTGCCACAATTCTGTAACCACAGCCTTACTATTGTCACGTATAATGCAAGTACAAGCAAAGTAACAGGAAGTAACGCGCGTTCTAAACTGTTGGACGTTATGGAGTCTGATTTACCAGCTATGAAAAGTGAACACATACGTTGGTGATGCTCCTCCCGACAATGCCAGAAATAATGGGATAGTCTTATAGAAATGCATGCTATTAACCCAACGACTATTATTACTAACTTTAAATTTGATTTTGTTTGTGACTTGACGAATGGCTTTGGTTTCCTTTCGGGACATTCATTGGAAGTTTCTTTCTTTAAATTAAATGTAAGTAGACAGATAAGTGTAATAAGTAAAAAGGACAGTACATTATCTTCTTCTACAATATAACTATTAGAGAAAAGACAGCACACTGTTAAGACAAGGATCACTCTAGTAATATAAATAAACTTTTTAATTTTGCAATAATCGTACCAACTCGTTGCAATTGCATCCCAATTTTTGGCAATAATTGTGACTAACAGTGCTATGGATGCTAGACCAGTAGCACAAAATGTAGTGATCTTAAATTCGCTTAGAACGTTGAAGAAATACAAGAAGAAAATTACCAGTGCTGTAATTAAATTGACTCGGATAGAATATTGTAAAAACATTGTCTCAAATATCCCAGACATACGACTTTCTGGAATACCCGTGATAAACAGGTAAAAGAAGAACAGGGTACAAAACATTAGAAGCAGGCCTTTCGACATTAGACCAGAATCAAATTGGACCCAAACTTCGGAACAAGTGTCTTTCAGCAGCTTCAAGTAGCTTTTGCTATTCTGAATAAATAATTCAAATTCCTCCATGGTAGTTACATGTTTCACCTGATCCGATAGATGATTATACATGGTCTCTAAACTTTGAAATTGTTCTATAGAAAACAGATAACTGTCTGTGGAATATACATCTATGTACTTTTTGGTTTGTGCTATGTTTCTCCACATTGAATGCAACGAATACCACATATCGTCTTTTCCTTTTCTTCTTGAGCTTGGTAACGAGTCAAGTATCGTGACACCTAAGTTAGAAAAAGGTATAGGTGTCCCGAGAATCGATGCCAACGTAGGGACTAGATCGATTTGATTCACAGTTCTGTGAACTGAATTATAATCTTGTAGAGGGACCAACGAATAAACAAACATGGCAGCTTCGACTTCGTTCAAGCTATCGCCGCCGTGGTCCCCAGACTCTGTCATTCCATGATCACCAACGACGAAAAGTATTGTATCTTCGTCCAAAGATTCAATGATTTCTTTAATTAGAGTATTAGTGTCATTCAACTTCCTGGCCATTTCAGGATGATTAGCTCCATGCTTATGTCCACAATGATCGATACCGAGAACGTGTGCTATAAGTAGGGACCAATCTTTCTTCTTTAATTCAAAGAATATACGATACCTAACATCTTTATCCACGCTATCCAGGTCCCAGACATTAAAGGATGGCGATGGAAATTGACGTTTGAATTTTCCAGGATATAAACTAGTCCATGTATCGTCTCCCATGAATATAATACCTCTCTCTGCATTCTGTTCGATGATGTTATCTTCGTCGATACTTTCGGAAGCAAAATTCGATCCGATATCGATGAACGTAGGCAAAGATCCAGTAGTGAGACCATTTAATCGTTGCATGGTTGTTGTCGGTGGATCTGCCATGAATCTATATAAACGAGATTTCGTGGGTTCGGATTCTAACAATTTCTTTATTATCGGCAGCTTGTTACGATAGTATGTTGGAGCAGAGCTGTTGTCATCATTCCAGTGTGCAAACTCATACTTCAACGCGTCAACGACTAGCAGCACAACACGTGCTTTTCTTTCCAGGCAATAATTTGCTGCGTCTTCTGGTGTTTGAAGAAGGTTTTCGATGTGACAGCCGCCAGGATCCGTACAATATTTACATTCAGCGCGTTCCGGTCTGGAAACACGATGAAGTAGGAAGCCGCTTGTGAAAACGAGCAAGCCGGCTGTCATTAAATACGACATCCATCCTTGAAATATTAGATAATTCCATAGTTTGCTCATTTTTCTCGGTGGCCCGTTCTATTTCCACGTAATTCAAAATGAACGTAACATTAAAGGAAAATATTTTAACCTGTCCTTTAACATTTGAAAATAGTTTGATCTGTATAGTTACGAATACGAAACAATCAGCCAGGTATTCCTGTTTTCACGAAATTGTGAAAAATATAACCTCAAATTCGTTGCAGCAATGCGAGAATGTAATTTTGTCACACAAATGGCGCTAAATTTGAAGCAGACCGGTGTCGCCAGTCAGGTGAATATGTACCTCGTTAGTCATGTGCAGTCATGTGTTAATATCGATTTACCATCATTCTGTAAGGGGGTTGGGTACACCCTGCACCTATTATATTATTTCAGTGTAACCAACCCTTGAGCTAGAATCTGAGGGTGGTTTTTCCGTTTTTTTCTCGATTTTTTCCCCTACTTTGGACGCTCATATTATTAGCATGTTTACGATTACAGAATCAATAAATTAATATTTAATATCCTGAACGTATGCACAGATTAAATTCAAATGACTTCTGACGTTTGATGGTTAAATCAGTGAAAGACGAAATTGTTTACAAAATTTCACGCGATGGAAAATTCAAAATGAATACCGCAATTACAATATTTACGAGAAGGAAATTATTCTGACGAAGAGCAGTGAAGCTGATTCGATTGCTAGAATTGTAGAATTTTCAATAATCAGAGAAATGATAAATTTGATTCAATGTTTCAAATGTATCAGTGCTTTTAATATCGTGAAATTAGCGACTCAAGTAATAGAGAATGCAAACTCGAATTGTATCCTGCAGCATCTGTTTAAATGGAAATCTTTTGAGGATGGCTTCGCGGAGGCTAAGCAGACCGAGAAACCAATATTTTTATTCGTTTACAAAATCGGATGTCCGGCGTGTGAAACGTTGAAAGAAAAAGTTTCTAAATCCGTACGCCTGATGGACCTCAGCGAGCGGTATGTTTGATCGGTAATAAAGTACTGTACGGACATTATAATTTTTGTTGGTAGATGTCACTATAGTGCCTCCTGGCGTTCATTGTATTTATTTACATATGTATAGGCGCCATGTATTTCAAATTTCAATATACTTTCTATTCCGATAAACGTAGTAAAATTTTTAGAAACGCATACGTACAGTAAAAAAGAAAGAGGTTTGTATATAAACTTATAGCAATTCAAACGAAACGTCTTATCTCATTTTTACAGATTTGTAATGATAAAAATGGATGCGAGAAAAGACGAGTTTATAAATAAGGGAAGATATCAGCCTGACGGAAAATACGTTCCCAGAATTTTATTCTTCGCAGCGAATGGCAGATTGATCAAGGAAGCGTACAACAAAAAGAAAAACGCTAATAATGAGAATAAATATTTTTACAGCAGTCCCTCGGAAGTCGTAGAAACTATGTTGTTCGTTTTGAGGGAATATAGCACAGAATCCATGCCAGTAGAATTCAAATGGGAAGAGAAATTGAACTTGGAGTAGTGATTACGAGAACAATGTAAGTACCCTAATTTTAGCAGCTTTGTTTTCAACATAAAAACTTACACTGGTTTACAGAAATAATTTATTTACGCTGCAGCAATAGTTTTCACAGTTTCTCCTCTTCTTTCCGATATTCGCAAATCGATTATTGGCGTGCCATTGAAATGGAAACTAATTGGAATAAAGAGTGGAATAAAATAAAGAATTTGCAATACCTGGTACGTTAATAATTACCATTAATTTTCGCATTTGTTGTTGTTGTGAATCGCATTGAATGAACGCTATTCGCATTTGTTGAAATTAAATCCGCGTAAACGCGTGCACTCAAAGGGATAACATTTGAGAGCCCCAATGAAAGGCGTGCAGTTTAAACGACGAAACGATTGGACAGACTGTAGCAAGAAGGTCTGTCAGTGAATGGGTTAATTTGGTAACCAATCTGAACGCGAGCTCGGGGCAGGCGTTACCGTTTGAACACTGTACCCAGTGTTTGAGTCTGCGCCCATATATTAAACACCCGTGCACATCAACCTATCCGCAACTCGCACAGGCAACCCTGACGGCGCTTGCGTTTGCAACTGTTGCCACATCGAGCAATGCCTTCTCATTGGTCGATACTGTCTCACCTAGGGTTGCTAACCACGCCTATTTCACCCTCTTCAAATATAACTGTTCATACACGGCGGCGTACAGAGCGGGGAGCCTCCATTTCTTTCCTCTTCGAGATGGAATTCTCCCGATTGCGACCAAGTTGCGCCAACTACAAATATTCCAAAAAATGAAAATGAAAGAAGCAGCCCGACTATTCAGACTGCCTTTGCGTTCGCCTTGCCCCGTTCCCACTTACGATTTTAAAGTATTTGGAGTTTACGTATTTTTATCGAGTTCGGTTTCGCTGATCAGTAGTGACCACCGCGACAGTCAACGTGTTAAAACAGCATGGGATTTCATTCGATGGGAAGGGTTGTACAGCCGAAGTTGCCAACACGCGGAGGTTTAACCGTCAGTCGTTTCGGACGTGAATCGACTCGGTGCAGGGTCGCATATTTCGTTGGCTGCATAGCCGAGAATGCCATTCACCGCGGCACCGTCATCGCCGCATGAAGGCAGCGGCTCCGCCGCGATCTACCGCGCCGGTGAAATACCGTATGACTTTTTGACGTGCTTTTAACAGATTGAATTGAAAATGGCTTCCCAGGCTCCCGATATATCCACGAGGCCACATCCACACCACCGGGAACGACCGTGCTACGAACGAACGGACGTGGGAGACGAGATATATAATCTTTTTCCTCCGTCCCCGTTCCGCTTTCGTCGTCCCAGGGAGGGAGGGGGTGGGCTTTCTCTCACGTTCACACCTCGCCGCAACTTTTTCTCTCTTTCCGTTCCTGGTCCCCTTTTCCTCGTCTTCCGTCTCGCCCACCTTGTCCGTCCCCATTCCGCGAAACGGTCGCCGATTTTCCTCCGTGCGCCGCAAACCCTCGTTTTCTCTCCCTTGGATTTTTGCACATTCGCTGATGCGGCACATTGCAAGCTGCGCCGGCGGAAACGACGACCAGCTGAACTGGACCTGGTCACTCGAGGCCACGGCTCGCCGACAGGGGACGGAAGGGTAGAGGGCGAAGGGCCGGTTCGAGGGTGGAAAGGACCCCGTAAAAATAATGTCCCGACTCATTTTTTAAAGCCTCCAAACCGCAGAGGGCAGATCGGGAGCTGCAGGACTGCGAATGGGGAGCGAAAAAAAACGTGACGGACGTGGAGATATAGGTGCGCGCCGATATTACGGGGGCGAAATAACACAGGCTGGACTCGACCGACGCCAGATGAAACGGTCAAAGCTAAAAAGCTCTCTCACTCGCCCTCTCGCTCCCTCTCGCCGCGGCGAAACGGGTTATATATTATCTGCAACCCTTCAAACACAGAACACGCCGAGATCCATACATAACCCATATGCGTACACTTCTCTTCGTGCCGTTTCCCTGGCCGGGGAGACCTGGGTGCGTGCATCCGGGGTCCGAGCATTTTTGTACGGTGGCCATCCCTTGGGCGCGAGAACCGATCGGTATGCATGGATGATGACACGCGCACTTTCACGCGCTACTATCTTCCCAGATTTGTCCGGACTAATGTATCCGGTTAGTGTTCTTCGTGTCTATAACATGATGCTTACGTAAATGGCGGAAATGGGTAGGTGCCATTCCAAACAGTACAAAGATTGAAAGAATTTGATTGTACTTCTCTATTTCTCAAATAATTTTCCAACTCCCTTTGTTGCCTCGGCTTATTTAATGTAGACGAAACATCAAATATCAGAATTAGGCAACACTGTTTTCATATGCAAGTGAGTCGCGTGCGTGACGAAGGGTGTGACCAACATCCCGACCAATAAGACCCTCGTGCGTTCCAGATCCTGCCGTGTCGACCCCATGTACCGAATGCTTTGTCATTTAAATGGCCGTGATAATGTGGCAAGTCTGAAATAACTTTGATGAAGGGATTAAGAGGAATATTTAGCGGGGATTATAGCAGTAACTCTTTGTATACCCCTCAATTTAAAGTACCGGTCCGATTACTTTGATCACCCGGTCCTCATGGTTACTTGTCCCCTGCCGCTGCTTCCAACTGGTTACCAATTCGCAGTAACACCCCGGTGTATACATACAAATTTGCTACCATTCTTCCTAATATTAGACCCGCCCTGTGACCAATTGTGCACCAGATCTCCCGTCCTTCCGAAAGCATTGAATGGAAATTCAGCCGAGGTTTCCTTTGGCATCAATCTTTTTCTAATCTCTGCATTCTGTACCTATGACCAAAGTTCTGATGTTTAACAGACATTCTAACTCTTATAAAAGTAATTATTATAAAAAAGTGAAAGCTACAGATTAAGGTTTTTTTTCCAGGTTGGAAACCGCTGTTCTAATATCAAAATTTCTCTTACCAGTGTCTCTTACGTTCAGATTACAACTAAGATTCGTAAACAAAATGGAACAGCGTGCGAGGTAAAAGTTGGTTTGCAGCACTCTCCAAGCAAATGTGAAAACTGAACTATGGCGTCACAAATAAAAGCGAAAACAGTGATATAACCGAAGAGACCTTGCGCAATTCGAACAACAGAATTCCCGGTGGCAGCTCTCTTGTCCCCGTGCTTGCCAGTTGACCGACAAAGAGGTCACACAGTGTTCACCCACGCAGATATCGCGAACGATCGTGCAGCCGTTTTGTACCTGCGCTCTCTCGTCGCTCTTTGACGTGTTGCGTCCTACGGGCCCTAATCTCCCTTATCCGATCAGCGCTGATTTGATCAGCTGTTTCCGTGGTGTTGCCGATCCCGCGTCATGTTGGCAAACATTGTAATTCGATATAGACGCGATCTTGATCTCGATCTCTGGCTACCCCAATGCAAACAGCCGGAGGGAAGGTTCTGTGTATACACGATTGTTACACATTGTACCTGCTACTTTCAACGATAGATCGGATACTTCTCGAAACGCGGAGATCAGGTGGTAAGAAGCGTGGGAGAGACTTCTTCAGGAATCGGTTTCTTCGATCTTGATCTTGGGAACGGACATATTGTATCCTCTGTTGAGTCTGCAAACACTTGAGAAGCGCGTCTTCTTGGAAATTGTTGCAACGTTTGACCAGAAAATTCATCTCCACAGTTCGCAATTTCCTGAAAAAGATTTTTGATATAATTAGATCGTTTTGATAATTTAAATGGAGGAAGGCAGACGCGAAATTTTGCTCGCATTGTAATACCAGCAACTGCGTAAATAAGGCTGTGGTGGTGTCGCCTGATACTTTGAAAGCAGCCGTGTATTGCCATAGCTATTGGTTTATTGATTTATCCATCGGCGCGCACGTTCGCTTTTGAGTGGCCGATATGCCAGAGTAAAAAATGGTCCGTGTCGATGTACACCGGTATCGATGAATACCCGTTTCTACGCATATTTTCGATGTTGCTCGAATCGTCATTGCGTTTTATAAATAATGGACGAACGCGTCGAAACATGCGGTTCAGTGAAAACCGTAGCTGAAAGTTTTCATTCTGCAATGGCCGAGCTGTTTTAAATTAGAGATATATGCAAATTGAATGTGCTACGTGTAATGGTGGCTATAATTTAAAGAAAGTATTGGCTTTAATATTTACACAGACGACGAGATATTATTTTAATTTCGCTTTGTCATTATCGAATCGCGCTGAAATGCGTAACTAGATCACAAGCTCCGCTTGACCTCCTTTCATATTATATTTATTTTTTTATTCGTATTCAGTCTGATTCCACGGTTATTTAATTCTTGTTTTACTACCATTTTTATCAACATACTTTGACGAGGTAATATCATTGTTATGTGCACATTTCATTGGTGGAAAATGTCACAGGAAAGTCGGACATACGGGGGCTTATTTAACTGAGAACTAATAGCAACGTGTCCGGTATCAGGTAATATCGAAATCAAGTGATATTTAAATGCAAATGTCGTGGCCGCGTCTCGATATAGTTACTGTCGTTCGCATGGTTAAATCAAAGGTAATAGTGCCATTGTACGTGAGTAGGGTAGAGTATTATGGGGTCCGTGTAGACAGGCAGTGGTAGGTAAGCAATCGTAGAAAGAGAGAGAGGGAGAGAGAGAGAGAAATAGGGTGGGCAGGGGGAGGGAGAGATATACAAGGATCGAGATCGCAGAACGCTTACTACATGGAACGCTTTTATTCCGTTCTCATTGCCGGGTAAATAACATCTGTACATTAGATCACTATAAAATCGGTCGCCATTGGTGAACGACAATAGGGCTTCCCCCTATTGAAACCTCATTGTAGAATATGATTCAAGAAAGGCTCGTCCGCTATAATATGACGTTGTGCGCTCGTGTGGTTTACGGGGGCACCGAGAGGCAGAAACCCTGGATGGATGGACGTGAAAAAAAAAGAAACGAAAGAAAGAAAAACAGAAGCGAGACGGAGGAGATCGCGAGAGCAACCGCGACGGAGCGCAGACGCGAGAGATGTTGAAAGAAGAAAATAAAAATGAGAAGGAAAGAAAGAACGAACGAAATAAAGAAGGAAGGGACATGTTCCTCAGCGAAGGGGACGAGGAAGGCGTGTATGGTTAAAAACAGTCCCGACGCGAAACAAAAGGCGGAGCGTAAAGAGAAACGACTGAGCATCGCTACGCATTGTTGGCCGCGGGTTCGGAACGGGTTTTGAAATAAAAGAGTAATGTGTTCGTCCGTTTTGCCTCTACCGCCAGGCACGGATATACAAAATACACACGGTCTGATACGCGCGCGACCCTCTTCTCTCCTTCCCCCCCCCTCACTCTTTCTCTCCCGTATATACGCACAGTTTATCGAGGGTGAGTTGGTAGGTGGGTACGCGGTCGGGTATGTCCCCCTTTCACCCCCGGTCAGATATAAACTCTTAACATCTTGGCGGAACAGCGGGCTCGGCCAATCGGACGGGCGCGCGGGCGTGGTCGCGTCTAAGCGCGGCGTCGCGTATGGCTGAAGCTCCGGGGAGGTACACTGTGGCACAGTGTTTTATTTCGCGCAACTGTGGAGGGGTCGTTAGTTTCTGCCCTATCCCTCCCCGCTGCATACCTTCCCCCCCCCCTCTCCGCTGCTTCTACTCGATCCTTTTCATCCTTCCATCCCGTTCTCGCTTCACACTTTCCCCTCTGCCCATCTCTCGTTTCTTTTCTCATTCTTTCCCTCTCTTCCCACTTTTCCGCCTTTCACGTTTTTCCTCCACACTTTCCTCTTCGTTCTCTATCTCGCTCCCAGTCTCCTGCATCCTTTTCGCGACATTCCGATTCCCCCTCTCCCCTGCCCCTCTCAGCGGTTTTAACCGTCCCACCTCCTATCGTCGCTCCATCCCTCTCGTACCGCATACTCGTCCTTCCTCTCCCATCCCCTTCGTTCTCTCACTCTCTCTCTCTCTATCTTTCCCGCAACTCCACTCGTTTCTTTACCCATTCTTTTTCTCTCTCTCCTCTCGCTTTTTCACCTTCTTTCACGATTTTCCTGCACACCTTCCTGCCTCCGTTGCATCTCTTTCTCTCTCCTAGTTGCCAGGATCCTCCGTGACATTCCGCCCCCTCCCCGTTCCAGCGGTTACGATCGTCCCCCACCATTCCGACTCCCTCCACCTCCTCCTCCTCCATCGTCCGCCTTCGGGCTCCCTCTTCGCTGCCGCGACACCACCACACCGTTTCTCTGTCTCTCCGCGCTACCTGAATCGACTCACCCCGGGATGCTGCAATTGTTGACAATGTCGGAGAGCGAGAGAGAGTGCCGCGCGACAGGAGTCAGCCCGATCCCGCATTTCGTACCCCGACACCCGTACGAACGGTGGTGCCGCCGCCGTCGCTCTTCCTCGTCGGCGTAGATTCGGATGTGTGGGCGCGTGCGCGTTTCCCGCTGCTAGTCCGTCGAGCCTCCGCCCCTCCCCTCGCCGCGTGCTCGTCACCACCTACCGACAGTGTCTCGCTCGCTCCACGGCGCCGGTTCGAGAGAGTTTCCAGCGAACGGGCGTTAAATGTGATTTCTTCGGTTGAAGTAAGAAGAGCCGGGTGTGGTGTGGACACAAGCTCTCTGTCGCTATACTCCAGCATCGTGTGCGCCCGCCCCCCTCTGCGAATCGAGTAACGATCGCGTGTGTGGATCCGTTGGTCGCCCACCGATTATCCTCGACACAGTATTACAGTCTGCGACCTTCCCTTTGGAACACAGGAAGACAATCTGAGAAATCGTGGACAACCGAGTTATCTCGGGGGATGTTTCAACGGTGACGAGAGACAGAGAGAGAAAAGATTTTACCGGCAGTGATCGGTTTTGTTTCAAGATGAGCGCAGCGTCGCGTGTCAGTGGTCACCGGGCTTCATGCTTCGCCGAAGGAGACTGTTCTCCGTGATACGATACTCGCCGTTTGTCGTGCCCAACCAGGAACACGATGTCGTCTATTCGTGATCGTTGTTGACCGTTTCTCTTGTTCAGTGATTTTTTTTTGTTTGTTCTTCACGTTCCGTTGGTTTCCGTTCTTGTAAATAATAAACTAACTGTCGGGGCCGGCTCGATTCCGCGACACGATGTCGTTACCGCGGGGTGTCGGGCTTGGTGTTGACGTCGGCCAACTGATGCAGCACCAGCAGCAACAGCAGCAACATCACGTGCTACCGGCCGCGTTCTTCCTTCGTGCCAGTGCCGAGAGATATCAAAGGACACCGAAGTGCGCGAGATGCCGCAACCACGGTGTCGTGTCCGCGTTGAAGGGCCACAAACGGTACTGTCGTTGGCGGGACTGCGTGTGTGCGAAATGTACCCTGATCGCCGAACGACAACGTGTCATGGCTGCACAGGTAAAGTAACATTACATTGTTGTATAATACATGTTTAAATAGTATGTTCGATACCGCGTGTAGTACTGGTCGAAAAATTAGGGCTGCTTACAGTTCTTGACGTTTCTCATGTTTTTAGTAGATTCGACAGGCCTAAACAGAATGTAATTGCTTGAATTATTGTTGTATAGTTTAAAATTTTGCATTTTCAAATAATCTCGGTACTCTCGGTAGACTGTACTCCCAAGGCCAGGCAACTCTTCTGTTGTGAATACCATTGCCAACGTCCAGGGTTTACTCGAAACGTTTGTGAACCCATTACCTGTCGGCAGAATAGACGGTTTAAAAAACAAAAGAATGTATAACAATCGCAACTCGCGCAAATCTATTTTTATGTACCGGAACGTGAACTGAAAACAAAAGCCGGTTTTCAAACACTTCAAGCGAAATCTATTTATAACACTATTTATAACAGTATTAATTTTTTCATTGAATCTTTGCAAAATTTTCAAATGCGACTACGCAGGATTATATGATAATACCTATCGATTGTACCAGTATTATTTTGTTTTTTTTTCTTTGTCTTTGTGCGCATGTCCCTTCTTTCTTATTAGATAAGTAGTCTTATATCTTTCTCTTTTTTTCCTTTGTAAATACTTATGTAAAATGGGCTTTTGTCCGTCTATAATAAATAATAATAATAATAACGAATATGCATAATTTGGAAGATCGTACGTATCCTAATCTTTCGGCCACGGACTGTATCAGAATAAGACGAGGCTCGACTGTGACAATGTTGCAGTAAGACAACCTAGGTTTTCAAATTGTCAACGATTAGAGACATTGTTGATCCTGTTATGTTCTTTTAACAATTGCATACGTACCGCATGACAGGGAAATGTATTGGCGGATTTTGTTGGTTAGTTTGTTAAGGGTACCGAAGCCGTCACTTCGTTCTTTTGTTTTTTACCTTCTCTTTATTGGAACAGTTGTCTGCTGCAACATTTAATGTACGTTAGAAATGTATAAAGTGTATAAACAGAATATATCGAGATTGCAGAAAGCAGATTATACTTATTAACTAGTATAAACGTGACACTAGTGTCACTCGAGTCGTTACATTTTTGAAACAAGGTTATGAATCGATTTGTAAAACTGTTCGATCATGTCCATGTGTTCGATTGTATATACGTAATGTACTTCAAGAATCGAATGAGTTAAATCGAAGTAGTTTCGTGCGAAGTGTCGAACGTTTTGATAAATGCTACTGTGAGTATTGAAAATTTATACTAATAATAGGTATTTAAAGTAATTATATACTAAGTCGTATGGACCTGACACGAATGACATAACCTGAAAATCAAATAGTAGTGATTAATTATGAAAATTGTTATATGATGGATTCATTATTCATTCGAACAATACGGTAACCTCTTTCGAGTGGCAACAGTCATTCGATTCGTATACATATAACAAAATGGTGCGCAAAACCGATACCGTTCGTACTTCAGTCGAACAAGCACGGAAAATACGTATACAATTGTTGCTGACAAGCAATTTGCACTTTGTTTTATAGTATACTTTAAATTGGACTTTCATTTGAATAATTACCGTTTATTTATTATTGATATTACAATTTTAATTTTCGAGGACCTCGTGAAATACAATAATTGTGGAATTCGTGGAATTTTCGTCGAAAAATTTTCACGAAGTATTCGACGGGGGCGTGAGTTGTGGGTGTCGTTTCCTCTACCATGGGGTTCGTGAAATGGTTCAAGGAAGTGTGAACTGATCCAATTAGAATCAGCGAAAGGGTCTCTCGTAACGTGCGACTTTCTTCTTCTCGATTGTTCTTATGTTTCTTAATTTCACAAGGGAATAAGCTGTGTTTGTACACAGTAATCTACAGCAAAGAAATTCTTCGCCGTCGCTAGCTTCGTCGTTACCATTTTTCTACGAGCTTAAACATTATTAACGTATGAAATAAACGTAGCACTTATTATGGCTGAAAATTTGTAAAAACGTTTGGAAAATAATTTTACAATTTGGGATGATGAAATAAACAGTAATATTGACGATTCGTTCGCTGCTGGCATTTTCGGTTAACCGCGGATGAGATTACGAGCCCCATACTTCGGTTCCGCCGGATCGTAACACTATACCCACTCGAGTTGTTGATTTGTCGGCCCTTGTGCCCTCTTATTGCATCATTTTCATATCATTGCACCTGCTCCCTATCCCTCGAGATATCTTTCTACGATACGCCACGAGATCGATTTCTATTCAATCGTAAGTCGAATTTTATTCGCGGCAAAACGTTCTTTCTACATGCGTGGGGACCGCGGAGTTAAAAGCTTAATCATTCTCTCGTTTGCTATTGAAAATAAATACGACCGCCCGCGGTGAAACGATTTTCGAACGCCATAGACGACTATAACCGCGGAACCGTAAATGTTTATGCAAATTTCAATTCGAATTACCGTTCCGTAAAATAAGGGGGAATGAATTGATCTGTATAATTGTACGGCTCTTTTTACTCTGCTGTAAAATGAGTGTGCGCCCAGTAATACGCCGGTGTGGCTCGAGCGTTTTGCTTTTTTGGTGAATAATAATGGGATCATTTATTCCAGGAAAATTGAAGAATTTTTCCGTGCACGTAATTATCTATTTTCTCTGCTCTGGAAATAACATCTTCTATGTATGAAAATCGAATTCTCAAAGTCGATGTAATATAATATTTGTCAATATTATAACGTAAATAATGATGAAATATAACTATAATGCATCTTATCGCATACGTTGCAAATTAACAATTGTTTCTAGAAATTTATTATTACAAAACAAGTTCGTCGGGTACCAATATGGTGGCGACGGCCGTCGGCTCTCTAGTAGTCTGTGAATTTTGAAGTTTAGCCTTTTACCAAAGGAGACACTTATAGTAATTAATGCTTTATTACATTTAACACAATTACAGAGTGTTTTCACACGTGATTGACCTATTTTTGAAATTTATGTATTCGAATACATCTAAGCGGAGGCCTGAGACTGGGTCAGCACAAGTCCATTCGAATGATCTTTTTTCAATTGCTTGCGAATATAAACTTTTTGCACACGCGTTTCCAATTACATAGACATTTTAAGAATAATAATATGAATAAGCGACAAACACTTGTTGCTTTTTAACGGTATGAATTCATCGCGCGATACGAAACATCAAATAAAATAGTATTTTCAGTGGTAGTAGTTCTTGCAGGTCTGAAATAAATAAAGTTTTAACTCCAGAATTTTTTGTAAATGTCTAGAAATCATAATTATAATTTAACTAATTACCAATCCTTCGGAGACTAACTAACGAACAGAGTCCAAATTGTGATTCAGCTACATAAACAGTGGCCATATTTGCTCGAAGATAACTAATTAAAGTTCGTCGTAGTTACAGCATATCTACACCGTTTTAAAGACATTGTTCCAGGAAAAAAAAGCATTTGCAGTTGCACTTACGTTTTTATGCGTTAATTCCATGTAATGCAACATAGTACCAGGAATTTTAACAATGCTATAGTTGGTTATGAAGCTACCATGTTGCGCTTGTTCTTACACGTTGTTCTTACAAGTGAATCTCTGGCTTTCAGTTGACTAACGAAAGGAACTATTCGCAGGTCGCGTTACGGAGGCAGCAGGCCCAGGAGGAAAGTGAAGCGCGCGAGTTGGGCCTGCAATTGCAGTACAATACAGGCAGCTGCACCACCGCCCCTGTTCTCCCTGGTGCGGCGACCGCAACCACGCCAGCTGGCAGTCCACCCCCGCACCCAGGCCACGGTGCTAGTCCAGCAGGATTGGCAATTCCGGCGGCAGCGGCAGCCGCAGCCGCGGCCGCCGCCGCACACATTCAAACGCAACTCCATCAGCAGCCTGACTGCGGCCTCCTGCAACGGAAGAGGCTGCCGCAGGACGAATACCGGCAGCCTAAGATCGAAAAGCAGGAATCCATCGGTGGAATTACAGGTGAGTTGATCAATCCTCAATTAAATTAGCACAGATATACTGTAAGACGTACTATGGAAGAATCACTTAAAGATGTTGCTTAGCAGATTGATCTTGTAGGTCCTCTTGTTTCGTCATCTTCAACTCTAGTAGACCAGAGAATCTAGTAGTAGGAAATTGATAGAAACTTGGAACTATTCGTAGGAAACCTTTGGTTGATCTTTTTCGAGTGGTCCAATTCACCGTAGCCGTACAAACAAAAATATTGATGTAGATCAAGACGGTAATATCAGGTGACACAGCTCGGCTTTTATCACTGCATCGAGTAGCACACACTTGTCCAGCGATCCCTGCTCTCCAGTGCCCCTTATCCAAGAGGCGAACGCCTATAAGTAGCTGATTCTGATCTCGCCTAAAGCATCGGGACCCCTGCGCACGATCGGTATCGAACGAGAATACAGTTCGGGGGATAAGAATGGGGCCTCGATATTTCTTACCGGCGGAAGTACCATCGTGACGGTCTTGACCGAACAGGTGGGTCCAACGGGGCCGCTTTGGTACCATAAGAAGCACAAGTCCACTCTTCACTTGGTAGAGAACGGCACGCGCGTGCACTTCACGGGAGGGTGAGAATGAGCCAGGAAGGAGAAGAAGCCCGGAAAGGAGCGAAGGGTTGAACCACGGAGAGAATTAAAAGCCGCCACTAACGAGTGCACGACTTCTGGTTCGAGTGGTATAATAAGGGGCCACGAGTTTGGCCATTATTTACTTAACATTATGGTCTCTGGCCACTTGCCCTATTTAGCCCGTGTATGTTCACGCACGCTCCTAATGGCCACTCATACGCAGCTCATGCGTGCTAAACGCATGCGCTCGTACTCTTTCTCTCTCTCGTGTTCTGTGTCTCTTCTCTGTTGGTCGCGTGCCATATTTTCATTGCTCGTTTTGCAGCTCCGCGGAATATTGGAAAAATGATGGTTCGCCGCGATCCTGGAGAAAATGAATACACACGAGCAACACATATTCATCGTCATCGGTGGCTAGAATAGTGTCTATTCAATTTCGACTTGGTGTAGTCGATGCAGCGAAGGTTCACATTCAACAGAAACTCTAGGGAAATTTTATTCCGCGGCTGATCTATACGCGGTTTGCCTATAGCACACGGAAAGTTTTAAAATGCGCAATACTTCCTAACATTTAACGGCATCCCGAGCTTTGCATCCGACAGAAATTCTTTTCACCGTTTCCCCCTTGGCTCGATCTCGAGGCAAGGAAGAAAGAGGGAGTGAGAGGGACGAAGAGATAGAGTGGTAGAGGTAGTAGAGTCTTCTGCCAGGGGGATGGAAACTTCGATTTCACTCGGTTTCAATTACACCTAGGTTCCTCTTGTTCCCGGTTGCCCGGTGTCTCTCCTCCGCCTCCGCCGTCCGTTCCCCTCTCTTCTGTTTCGAGACCAACCCCCCCTGGAGCTCACCCCGTCTGAAAAGTCGAGGGTCGCAAGTGCACAAGATGTCTCTCCGTTCGATCTTCGAAACAGAGTGCTTACAGTAGTGTACAGAGGCGGGCGGCGTCTTCAGTCGAGAAGTTTAGCCGTAATTGAATTTCTCGGGCCAGTGCCTACCACCGCGGGGGATTCACGACCGGTTTGTTGGTTGCTCGGTCTCTGTATTCTTGCTGGCTCCGGAGGAGATATCCGCAGACCGTCAGGAGAGGGTTGATGCACTCTCGCTCTCTTCCTCGCGGTCCTGGATATACAGAGATCCTGACGATACCGTGTATTGTGCCTCTCTCTCCTGGATGTGATCCTGTTGTATTCCGCACTCCACCCCTTCTGAACTCGCTGCCCTCTCAGATTGGCCAAGTTTCCTGCCGGCTTAAAAAGGATTAACCCGCGGTCTGCCCTTGTTCAGGGGCGGATTCCTTGAAATAGTAACCGTTTCTACTAACTCATGTTTCTCATCAACTGATAACTTCTATGTATGAAAATTTCAATTGAAATTAGAACAAGAGATTTGAGGAATAGTTTGCTTATATTGATACATCGAGAGTCGTGTTTCAATTAATACAGCAAACATGAATGTTGCGATGTCTATACAGACTATAAGTTACCGAGTATCGTTTGGCCGAGGGTGAACGGGCGTTCGGGATAAATCGACGGATGGAGGAGCACAGGTAGGCAAAAGTTAAGCGAGGGTATCAAACTGAAGACGTTAGTTTAACGTGTTCAGTGAACGGGGAGAAGTCCGTGGGTCCACGGGGGTGGATCCGGGGCCAATTTGGATGGCACGCATGTCAGTCTCGCGTATCAAAGGGGCAGAAACGTGCACCGCAGTCATTACGTCGAAAAGGAGGACGCGGAGATTTGGTCTTTCCAGCGGATTCCTCCGTGAAGTAGGCAGGATACGCTTTGTAGAGCAGCCCCCCTGGTGCACACGCGAGCGGAAGAACGTCCCTTTGTGTGTACGTGTGCGGTACACCCTTTATCCTGAAGGATCGCTCGGTCTCCTTCGTCTACGGGGACCATTATCCGGCAGTTTCTCACAGTAGAAGCTTCTTCGAGTGTCCAAGAAACTTTGTGAAAGACCAGTTCGCTTCCGTTCTTCCTCTTTCGTGGCTGCGGAGGACACCAGGAAATTATTTCAGTCGACTGTGTACGCTCGCCCTCGTGCTATGTGCTCTGCCTCTCCTCTTGCCGTCTTGAAACGGGCTGATGGTATCGTAGCGTTTAGAAGCACGATATATGTATACGATCCATTGGATCATTCGATGAGACGTTCTTAAAAATCTCTTGAATATGATAGTCCACAAATTACTTGCAAATTTTCCTTGCAAATAACTCAAAATACAGATCAAAATAGAAAGTTAAAAGATTCTGAAATCCGAGGGATCAATTCTAGGTTTCTGTGTCTGATCCACAGGATTAGGAATCTCTTAGAAGTCTTCTAAAGTTAAAGAGACTATTTCAAAAGTTGAAAATGTGTACCTCTTTGCAGACGATTATTCGTGAATATTGAGGATAGCTTTGATAACGCCGAGCAAATACGCTTAGGTCAATTGTGTCAGGATGGAAATAAACTCTGGTCGTTTTCAGCTCTAATACACCCGAGGGGATCGTCGAGGCTTCGCTGTTTCGTGACTCGAAGTAACTTCGGCTCGGTATTTGGCCTACCATTTTGCCGTCGGCGTAGAAGGATTCGCGAACGCGCCTCGAATATATTTAAAGTCCGGTCTTCGGGGCCAGATGGGAATCCATCCTCATCGGCGGCGGCTACTTATGTTTTCGCGACGTGCCTGGCTACATTGTTTGCAAAGAGTCAGGCACCGGTACGCGGAACACGGCACGGCTACGAACAGCACCGCTTAGACCGGCTCTCTGTCTATTTGCATAGGTGTAGCCTCTCCTTCGAATGCACGTACACGTGCAACGCCGCCGTTGGAAGCACGTTTCGAAGTGTGTTTGAACAAAACTCCTGGCCAGCGTCCCCTTTCTATCCTGCGCGAACGTTTGCTCGGCCGTGATCCGTGAAGGATCTATGCTCTCGATCGGAACTCTTCCATGGAAATCCTTGGAATCGCACGGTTCTTAACACTTTCCGCCATGCTGCCCAGCGTTTCAACACTCGATGCAACCTGACGAGGGTTGTAATATCGGTTCCAGCTTCTGAAAATAATTCTCAAGGACCATTCTACCTATATATTACTGTTCTCACTATTAAGCCTGAAATTATCTACTAGAATTACCTTCCCAATGTTTCGCCAACACCGAGTCTTCTAAAAATAATTAGAATTAATTTTTAGCGGCGCAAATCCTTCTAAATAATTATCTAAATATCTACTTTCTAGGATACAGTTCGCACTTGAAAGAATTAACAGTGACCGACGGCCCAGTGGCAGTTGTTTAATGGAGATCTTTGGGTAATCGTGTCTTTGCATCACAGGTTCGAGCGGATCCGTGCGAGCCGTCGGGTTCTCGATGAGCGATCATTCATACGAAAGAAAAGGGGTGAGAGCGTAGGAAAAGAAACGAATTGAAACCGAAGAAAGCTCTCCCGGAGGGGAAAAAACGAAATCTCCGGTAATCGCGAAGTGTTTTATATTCATCCTCGATGGTTTTCTTTTCGGGCAATTGTGCCGGGCCGGATCGGTTTTCGCTCTCAATCGAAAAAATATTATGTTCGAAAGCCGGTGGGGGAGCCAACCCCTCTCTTCCATGCCGGAGAAAAGAAGCGGCGGTTAATCAAATATGTACTTGAACCGCGGCTGGGGCTTCTTTCTTCTGTTACATCCCTTAGATGAACAGTTGCGCGACCAGGCACTCTTTAATTAAGTCGAAAGGTATCGTTTATCGTAGTCTTCACCGTGTTCTTCCGCGATTATAAATCGTAGGTTTAGATTGTTGACCGCAAGGTTCTTTTACGATGATTCTGTTTGTGTATCGAAAATTTGTTCGCAATTGTTTTAGTTTTATGACGAGGATCATAAGAGCCTTTCTAAATCCTCGACGAAGCCAATTATTCTGCGTTCAATGGTGAGAAAAAATGGTGTGGAAAATCGAGTCACGCTCACGCCAGCGACGGCGTAGACGGACAATAATTTTGCTGAACGCACGCACTTATTGACTCGCACGCATCGTCAACAATGTGTAACGATAGGAAGTATACACGGTGGCTTGTTCAATGGCAAAAGTACATACAGCGAGGGTAGGTCCGTGTCAATTGATGCTGTTGACGGTCGACACTGGCGTCGATCAAACGTGTAATTCCTGTGAATTCACCACGGCCGAAACAACGTCGACGAAGCACTATAGCACTCCAATTAGGTCTGATACCGCTCCTCTGGTATTCGGAAATTTCGTATTTTTCTACATCGAAGTAGAAACCTTAAAAGATACTGGAACATTTACGATAACGTATGGTTAAATTGGGTACATTGTCAAATTTCAGAGCCAGGCTAGCATACTTTTACTAATTGTTAGTTGCATTTAGCATGCGTCAAAGTATTCTTATATCAATGACAATAGGCACACATACACAGGGCACACCGTCGCAAAGAAACTGAGTCTAGGTTTGAGTTACATCTCGCATACATCGGCGAGACTTTCAATATTGACAAATGTAGCCTAAAAAAACAGCGGTACACCGAAACAGAAATATGTCGGGCAGGCAAGCAGTTGAAGGGGGGTGGGATTGGGGGGTGCGCCGAGGCGTAAGAAATGAGCGTCGTCTCGGTTTTCCACGAGTATCGTGGCGCGGAAAGGAGTGTGACAAGGCTCCCAAGAGGGTGTCGCGGGGCGGGAGGTCGGCGAAGAGTAGGAAGGTGAAAAGAAGAGAGGGTCAGAGGTGGAACCGGTGCCCTCCCCGTTGGCCCCTGTTGGCGTTCAGCAACCGTTTACGAGGCATAAACGCCGAAACAAAAGGCGGCTGGGCGCGAAACAATTAAAAACGTTACGCCCGATCGCTCTCCACCGTTCTCCCTTTCCCCTCTTCCCTCTTTTTTTGTCCTTCCACCCCCCGACAACCCCTTTTCCGCCCCCGTCCGCTAGCTTCGACGATCTCGCGACCTCTCTGTCTCTCGGCCCCCGTCTCGCTCTCTCTCTCCTTTTCGCGCTCTTTAGCACACCCTATGCCCATCGAATCCATCCGGGGAGTATATACATCCCCCGCGCCGGTCGTTTTGCACCCCTTTCGCCCCGGCGCAACACGAAAACACACGGACGGATAAACCAGAGCCCACACATTCCAAACCCTCCCCCCGGAAACAAAAGGGAATCGCGACGATTTAATGACTGATCGGGCTGTTGCTCGCTGTTGCTGTCGCCGCCGCACCCTCGAGGACCTATGCCACCTCTCTCGCGACCACCGTCTCTCCTTCCTTCGGTTTTTCTTCTCCTCTTCGTCCCCCTTTCATCGTCTTCGCTCCGCCTCTTTCTCTCCTTCTTTCTCGCTCCATTGTTCGATTCTTTGTCATTTTTGGTCTTCCCCGATCTCCCTTGGCGTTTCGTCGACCCCTTAGTGAGGTGATCATCATCCCCTCATACCTCTGTTGTTAAGAATGCGGTTTGTTCCACACGGTAAGAGTGCCATTCGGACTCGAACGTTATTAGGAAATAATTATATAAATGGGCGACGATCAATAGAAAGGTAGATATACATATGTACTTGAATCGTGTAAATGGATACTCCGTAAATCGAGATTTCGACTGTGCGTCCTCTTCGTGTTTCGACAAACGTTTACGATTCAGTATAGGGAGGTTGGATTTCATCGAGGATCTTTTCTTCGGGGATAGAGTTTCAACTTTGTCTTTCTCCTCTATTCCTGGTGATTTTATGCTTTTAAGTTTTTTTTCTTCACAATCCGAACTCACCTCGCTTCATCGAGTCCAGCGGTTATCCAGCTGTTCTTTATGTTCGTCCAATTCTGTGTCTGCATTTTTTTCCATATAACCTCTCAGTGTCTTCCTCCCGTTTCGTAGTTGTTTCAGGCTTTCTTCCCTCGAGTTTCGAGTTCCATTTTTTCCTCCCCGATCACAACAAATTCTTGTCTAACTGTACCGTGCGTTTACACGTTTTCTTCATTCTTCCCTTTTTCTCGAGATTTTCGATCTCCCAACAATTTCTAGCAAATCCCCCGTTCGCTCCACCCTTTCCAGCCATCGACCCTTATTTCCCTCCGCCATTTTCCAGCCCTCCGGGCCCCCGTTGTTCCCTCGGTCTCCTTTCGGTTTTGTCTTCGGTCGCTTTCCTCACGCTCTCAATACTTGCTTTTCTTCGTCCCTTATCGTCGTCGATTCCCTGCGTCATTCTTCTCCCTTCTCTCCTCTCTTTTTCATCGCGGCTGATCCGACGGCCGCTGCTATTTTCCGGGTGTATCGATACGTAATAATGAGAGTCCTTTTTTTCTCTCACTCTCTCTCTCTCTCGCTTTGCCTCTCCTTCTCTTGGAACGGCTGGCGCCCGCATGCACATCGGAGTGCACCGATTGCGGAAAGCATTGCCGGTAACTGCGAATATTTCGCAGAGCTACCTCTCTCTCTTATTCTCACTCTCTTTCGTTCTCTCGGGGTGGCGCGCTTTTTCACGGCGTCGTCGTCGTCGTCGTCGCATCAGATTAATTAATCTCACGGCGATCGGGCTTGGAATGTTTTTCGCGAGGCCGACCGATCGAGGGTGAGAAAGAAAATGAGAGAAAGGGCGCACGGCGGCGCTGCGAGGGGCTTGTATTTTACTGCGAGCCCGAGGCCCGGTGTAATGCCAGCCCGCTTCTGAAAACGGAGAACAAGCCGAGAATTAAACGGGACCAGATGGCGGTGAGACCATCATGCTTCTGTTAGTTTTTGCCGAATCCTCCATTGTGGCTGTCGGTGCTGCACGCGACTAGAACTTGCGAATGCGCTGCCAGCTTCTACGCGTTCAATTGTCTGGAGTACTCTTTACATCCAATCCCTAAACGCATACATTTTTCAATATTCTAGGAGATATGTAAATCTAGACAAACTATTCAAACAGTCGAAACACATCCAAGCCTTAAGAATAATACAGTGAAATTCTACTCAATCGAAAATGTAGTTGACGTTAATATTGAATTTTCATATAAAAAATTTATATAGAAAATTTAATATTATATAAAATCTCCTCAAATTTTATACGAATTTAATATTTTATTATAATTTATATAATAATAAAAAAAATAAAAAAATAAAAAAATATATATATATATATATAAATTTTGTGTTTTCGGCGCACGGTTCGATTATTAATAGACAACAGCAAATTTGAAATTTAATTCATCTCAACGTTTCGATTACTATATGGATTATTTTCAAGAGAGACATTTTTGCATCTGGAAAATAATATATTTATAGTATTGAAAGAATATTGAGAGATACAGCTATGTAAAACTAATAGAAACATTATAACACACATACTTGTATTAACTAAGCAACAAATTCATTTGTACACCTAATATAACATCATCGCCGGTAGATAATGCTTCAATTATTTGTTTGCCAGCTTCTTTGACTCTACTCCTTAAACATTGCTATTCCAATAATTGACCGCGGAAAGCTTTCTGTACTGCCTCTGTAAAAGTAACATTGATCGCGAAGAAAACGGACTTTCCCAGCGTACTTGATCGTGGTATTGAATCGCGGAAGAGTTAAGGCCCGTTCTCTATTTAGTCGACCATCCCATGGATGAAGTGTCTTCCGTGGATGAATGGCGATCTACAACGATTTCGCTATTATTTCGCGGCGCGAGAAGAGAAAGGAAATCCCACTCTCTCAGTCTCTCTACTCTCCACCCTTTCTCTCTATCTCCGCCAGTTCGCCCGAAGTCGCAAACAGCCGGTTATTTTACGATCTTCCGAACAATAGGAAATGATAATTCATAGTGGGTGCTTTCTACGACCCTTGCGTGTTAGCCTGGGGTCGAAAACCAACGAGAACCGGCGGCGGGGTTGCGTCGGGCAAACTCGACGCTGCTGGTGAGAACTGTAACGCCTCGAACGGTTATTTATTGCCAGATTTTCGCTGTCCGACTCGTGCAACCCCTTTCAGTTTTTTCCTCGCGATGGAATAGACAATAACGCTGTGTCATCCGCCTTCTTTTTCCACCCCGGTTTTTCACGGTGTCGCTCCGAGAGATTGCGGGGAAAATGGCAACTCCCCACAGACCCTTCGATGAATTATTTAATGAAGAAAAAAGATTGTTGTGTTATACTGTAAAATCAAACAATCTCAACTCTTTTGCATATTTTATAAGTAGTATTTTATGCATTTATGAGAGTAGTTAGCGAACACGTTAAAATCCCCAGTTTTTCACGGTGTCGCTCCGAAAGATTGGGAAGAAAATGGCAACCCCCACGGTCTCTCCGATGAATTATTTAATGAAGAAAAAACATTGTTGTGTTATATTGTAAAATCAAAAAATCTCAACCCTTTGAATGTTTTAAAAGTAGCACTTTATGCATTTACGAAAGTAGTTAGCGAACACGTTAAAATCGCCCGATTCCAGCATGATCTAGGGAATAAAGGAATCGGTAAGAAAGATGTTGTATCGAGGTTGGAAGAGAGGGGCGTCGGCGTAGCCTAAGCCTAATTTATAGGGATGTTTCGTGTCCTCCACAGTTGCCCTGCAGCCTGTGTCCTATTACTCCTATTCTCTATTATGCAGCGCCGCCGTAGGCCGGAAGCTCCCGATATCTATATGCCATTCTAAATTATTCGGCATTGTCCTCGCATGATTCCATTGTCCGCGTCTGTCTCCACCGTACGGTGATACGCGGCGCGGCGGCGGGTTAGGGCGTAGACCTACAACAACACGGGCCGTGTGCACACGCTCCAGCCCCGTGTGTATCTGCTTCGAGTGCGTCTTGTCATCGGTCAAGAGTGGCTGCGGACTTGTACAGCCACCGCCGTCTAATTAATCCCCTGTCCTTATCCTTAAAATTACGCGTGCACGAGCTGCACACGCAGATTACCTACCCGGACGCCTAGAGGTTTCCCTGTCGCGACGGATCAACGTGTTTCTGCCATTCAACCCTTAAACCTTTCGTTACCACGGACGAGATATCTAACGTTGCAATTTCTGTTTCGTGTTGCTACGAACGGGATAAACGACTGCAGTTATTAATTATTATTAGTCGTCACTTGGTAATGGGTATGTTCGATTATTTTAAAACGAATAAATTAGTAGTACTCTCTATATAAAAAATCTAAAATGCTATGAAAGACTGCCTTGTATAAGCACAGTCTTTCCAAGCAATTTTTCCACCAAGCCCCTGCACCGTACAATGTTAGACATATTTAAATTACAAACAGTTATTTCGTCGAAGGGCTAATCCCTAACAGTTACATCCGCCATTGCCATTGCAACCCCTTTCACTCGGCGAGGATTGTTGGCCGCCATTTTAGTATACTTCTTACATATACAATATCTAGTAAGGGATTCCCATTCACGTTGGAAACTTTTAATAAATCCTCTAACGGAGAGAGGGGTTTGGCGCCTGGTTCTCCAACGTCGAAACGAGTTTTATTAACTCACCTTTCTGTTCCCCTATGTCTCTCTCTCTCTCTCTCTGTCATTTCAAAGTACACACCGGGACACGTTACACCGTAGAGAAGTTAGATCTCGTTCGGGCCGTGCGTGCCCGAGGAAACGGAGAAGGGAGAGATTACAATAAATCGCACGCACCCTTCTCGAAATACAAGATCCAGTTCCAATATAGGACACGAGCGAAAAAAAGGAACACGTATACAGCACTCGATCGCGATACTGTGTTCCCTTTTCTCGTTTTTCTTTCTTTCTATACATATATCGTCGTTTCTGGGCGTAGCCTATCACCGATGGTCTCCGTTTTCACACCTTTTCCCCCCACCCCATTGATTAGCTAACTGCGATCCCTCGGACACAAAAACCGACCCGGATTATCCGTTCCGGTTGGCGAGTCGTTCGCGAAATAGAACCGACCCCTGAAATAACCTTGTGAAATCATCTGTACGAGAGCAGTTCGTTTGCTGTCCTCCGAATCATTTCATGTTTGCACTGGCGTTAATTCTGCTCAGTTCTATTTATTTCGTTTTATTATCAGAGACGACGATCCATTCTTTGTAAAATACAGAGTGTCTCAAAAATTTTTCGTTCATTTGTATCCTGAGTTCATTTGAAGCAACATTTTAAAGCAAGATGTTGAAGGAATTTTGAGAAACCCTGTATATCGTAATGCAGGAGGTTAGCGGCACGAATCAGTTAAGAATTATATTTTGAGTTTGATTTAGAGTTCGATGGAATTAAAAATTATATCCAACCCGAGAGTGCTGGTCCGAAAACATATTCCCTTAGAGCGCACGATATATAAAAATTGATTTAGCAGTGAAATACCCGAAGGAAGTATTCCGCAGAAATGCTCGCCACTCAATTTCCAGCGAACGAGAAGAAACCAGGCCACGGTATCCGTCTTACCGTTTAAGGGTTGAGTCGGTGCAGACGAAAAAAAGGAGCAGCGCGGCAATTAACCCAAACACCCCGAGACACTTGTTATAGTTGCTCGGGGATGAACGAGCCCCGGGCTGTAGAGTGGGTGCTCGAAGCAACCTTGTTATCGGAAGCGTGCGCGTCAAGACTGAACCTACGAGCAGCAGGGGGATGAAGAAAGATTGGAAGCCAGACTGGAAGCTACATTTTCTCGAACTCTCTCCTTCTTTCTCTCTCTCTATCCCCTTCTTCATCGTTCTTTCTCTACCGCTAATAAACGGCCGGTTAAACTTTTTAACGAGCGGTCAGCCGGAGCAGAGTTTCTTGAGCGCCCTCCCCCCGAACGCACCCCCGCGAGGGATTCTTTCACGCAATGGCCGACGGCTGAATGGCTCCGCCACGTGCATACGCCTCCGCACGTTATAACGGCACTCTCGAAATCCCGGTATTACTTTCAAGAGAGAAAGAACGTGGCTGTGTGTAGGTACGTGTGGCCTCTCGCAATTATTTCTAACAACCTCGAGAGAGAACCACCGGGTACACTGGCGTTTTGCCTCTTCTCCGGCCGATCGAGTCGGTCGAACATCGACCCTCTTCAATTCGGGGGGTGAAAACGACTCTGACCGATTCGCAGATCTTTCCACGGAAGTTACTGTGCTATTCTAATTCCGGACCTACGAAGGGCTGGAAATCAAGAATCAACGTTGCAATGGTTCATCCGTGTTTAATATTATTTTTTTTATTGTAGAAAATCTCATATGAGATTTATTTCAACATGGATATGAACACAATACAAAAATTACAAACTGATGAACAATTTAGACAGAACAGAAAACTGAAAGTACAAAAACATGAATATAATTTAATATAATAGCAAATAATATATAATTTAATATGAAAATATTAAAAGCCCTGATATTTGGTTTGCATGTTAAAACTGAAACATCCATCGGTAAATAAAAATTGATAGAAGGAGCTTATTAATTAATTTTTTCTTTCTTCATTATACAAATTGCATTATCACAAAATATGCTTCAGGGTATCATCTCCCTCGTTGCAACTGTACTTTGAATCATCAATGAATCCATTGCGTGCAAGAGAAGCAGCTAAGTGTGGTAGTGATCTGTTCTTGTTCATTATTTGTTCGTGTATTGAGGATTTTCATGCGATATTAAAAGTCCTCGGAATTATAATATTTTTCGGAAAGACGCCGGAAAGTCGAAAGCGGTCAGACGACGGAGCTCTTCAAGTTTCTTCGGTCGTCGTTACCAGCACGCTCGAAACTTGTATTTCTGCGGGGACGATTGGGTTCAAGCGAAACGGAAAACCGAGAGCCGGCTCGTTTATTTCTTGCGCGGCATTCGTTATGGGGCCTCGTTATCGGGGATATTCCGGAAATATTGGAACTCGGAAACTATTATCGGTCGCGTTTCTTACGAGTTTCGCTCTCTATCCCTTAACGGGGACAAATTTGCTAGAAAGCAAGAAGAAAATTTAATGTTCAAGGAGAACCGCGCTATGATATAAATTCCCTGAAAATCGGAGACGAACCGTTCACCGATATTGGCTTTGTGAAATGTAAACGGTCGATGATTGCGCAATAGTACTGATGTTGACATTCAGTTTATGCTGAACATCCATTTCTGTCATTTGGTTAGCCCGTGTTGCCGGCGAGAAATTACTCTGCCATAATCAGTTTTCGGAATATCGCAATGCAAACACATTAAATACACCAGCCTGTGTAATGTTAATAAGACGGCGTGGTTTGTTTCTTCTCGGCATTTTACGCGTTCTACAAACTATCGAAGCTCGGCCATTATGTTCTTGCCGTAACATTTTCTTTACAGTTACAGCGATTAAAATTTTTATCGTCACAAATGTCGTAGAAGAGAGTAGCAAATTTATATTTTTTCTACAAACAAATCAAATTTTATTTAATTTGTTAGACGATGTTTAAAATCTTCATCAGGAGTGTGACTCGTTAAAGTACGGCAAGGGGTGAAGACTTGAACATGATTTATGAAAATATTTTTAAAATCCTGACGCTTGTACTTCTCAAAACCAATCTGGGACGAAATTATCGAAACCACCCATCCGCGTGCGGACTCTCATGGTACCATATCGTTCGGGAGACCTCACCCTCTTCAAGGACGCCGTAAACACGCACTTCGTTATACCAAGATCTTGCCGGAGGGTGTACACACAGGGAGAATCATCCACGTCGCTGTTTGCACGCAGCTCTCACCCCTATTTGCGGATGCGCGTCGTGCTCGAGGATGGTTCCGGGGTGAGGGTCACCCGGGAACAATGATATTTTAATAACTGTCTCATAATCCGTCCAGCTGCGGACAGCAGAAGCTAGGCATAGCTCGCCATAGTCCCCTTTCTCGCGTCGTTGAAAGACGCGACTGGAATTCTGCTGCGCGTTACATTAACATCGTCAGCCGATATTGCATTCCATGGCCTCCCTCCATCCCCGGAAGTCTCTAGCCATTCTCGTTAATATTGTTGCCGCGTAAATTAAGCATGAGAGGATCACGGAAGCGAACGGGGAACACCCGGGTGATGAGGGATTTGCCGTACCTCGGGTCGAGGGCTCCTTAATCTCTTAATAGCGGCCGGATAATTGACGCGTTTTGCAACAGAGGTTTTAACGGTTCGTTAACTGCAGGTATACTTGCGCTCGTAATTATGAAAGTGGTCTAAGCTTAACGTACTTCTTTTTTTTTAATATTGAGAATAAAAGGATATCAACACTGAATGAATGACAATGTCTAATTTGCTTTAAGGATACATGTGATGTGAAATAACTGATACTCATTTTTTTTAAATTTTCACTAAACCATTTTCATGATTGTGGACACACTTGCTAATCATCTCGCAGACGGAGGGTTAAGTATTATTACGTTGGACTCTGAAAATGTATCTGCCATTATTTGAAAAATTCATTATCCGCGTTCCGCATTTGTTTGACGCGGTAGGTGGACGGGGTTGATGCGGCCAGCTGGAAATGCCGTAGAATTCGCAGTCGAATAATTGCGGTGTTCGCGACGAATTCGAACGAAAAAGAGAGAGGGAGAGTATATGTAATACTCTACCCCGGGGGCCCGTGGCCGACCGGTAAACACCGCGGGGAGCCCCCGGCAATAAAAGATGCACAACGTTTTTTCAAGGGTGTCAAGGATCCGTAAGAGTCAATTCGGCGTGCGTCGTAGAACAATACAAAGTGTTTGCTCGCCGGAGAATTTCATCGGTATTGTGCGTGTATTAATGCGTGCTTTTTCGTATTTCTTTTCTTTCTTCTTCGTTCTTTTTTTTTCATTCTTTCTTTATCGTCCATTCGCAAGCGAACGATACGCCCCCTGTTTTTGTTCCAGGCACAAAGAGGTCGAGAATCTCTGAGAGCACTACGGGAACAATGCTCTCCACGAGCGACACCGGTAACGAAGACGACCGTGACTCCGACTCCGGCGGGGAACTTCTTGCTGACCGTCCATTGGGTGAGGCTTCGTCTTCGTTCAAGTCGCGTTTCGCGTCTCGGCCTTGTCCAGGCCGAGTTCGAATCGTCGTGGAGAGTTTAACCCCTTAGCCAGACGCGATTCCTACGGAACGTATCATAAGAACGCAACATGAAGAAGTCTATCCTTATCTGTCTTCTCTATCAAATGTTGTCGAATTGATCCTCGCAAGGCAAATTTGTTTCGACGACTTCGTGCCAGCCACGATCGAATTTTCACACACCAAATTTCATTTACATATTTTCGTACCTACTTCTTCTTATTGGATACGAACAGCGTACGAATTGGCCTGCTAGAAAGTTGGTATTCAGTTGAAACGTTTGTAGTTCTGGGTTAAAATGGACTCTGTCTTTGGCAAATCTGTAACTAGATGGTCAGTTACTTTTGTAAGCCTCTATACGAGCTCCACTATCCTCGGTGCGTTTACAACCGATCCTTTAACACAGAGCAATGCAGGACAACGAATTTCAAGTAAATTAAGAAACGATAACTCGAAACAAATATTATGTACAATACATGATGTTGTAATGATGTATGAGCACGAACCGCCTCTGTTGCAACTTTTGTCCAGCTGCTTCGTGCTACTGTGTCAGTAACACGTTTTCTTTGCGTAACAGGAGTACCAACGTCGCTGGGGTTGTCGGAGAACGAGACGGTAAGGAAACGGTCCAGTAGTCTGAACGATTCCGAGGAAGGAAGTCCGGAACCAGGTTCGCAGAGCCCCACACACACACCGCCATTAACGCCAGCCCTGACGCCACAGAGGGAGGACACGCCGGCGCCTGAGAATCTCAGCCTCCGTAAAAGCGGAAGTCCTCAGCAAACGCAGCAGACCCTCCAACCGGTGGATCTGGTGCAACCTAGACCCAGCCCACCGTTACCTTCGTTGGCGGTGAGTCCTCACCCTATTCCCCCATCGAGTCTTCTTCAATTCTTGGGCTAAGGCAACCTTATAACTAGACCGCGGATGTTTATAGAATTTTCAATTTTTGCAGGCAAATTTAAAGAGAGTGAAAACCAACAAAATTTCATTTTAGAATATATAAAATCTTCTTGAATTCTTGGGTCCTAGGTAACCTTCTAACCAGACCCCAGATGTTTATGGGATTCTCAATTTTTGCACTCAAATTTAAAGAGAGTGAAAACCAATAAAATTCTATTAAATTTTATATTACAGCATTTCTTGAAAATTTTCAAGAGCCACACATGCATAAAGATCCGCAGTCTAGTTATAACTATTCAAACTCCAGTCGAACTGAACTGTGTTCTAATTTCTCATTGCCAGTTTGATAGTGATCATTTGAATGAGTTTAAGAACAGTCAGTTTAAGGTGAAAGGTTGGGAACAAAGGAAGATACGAGTAGTTGCTCCTGTTTCAGGCTGCAGCGACAGCGGTGCATTTCCCGCCGTATGCACCTCTGTACGGTCCAGCGGCCAGTTCGCTATACTGTTCCCCAGCCCTGTACCAGCACCAGCACCACCATCACATGCCAGAACCGCGGGAGATCCAAATGCAAATGCAGATGCAGAATATTCAGCAGACCTGTGGGCTGCAGCTGCAACAGCAGCAGCAACAACAACAGCAACAGCAACAACGATCCCCGGTGGACGTACTCCTGCGAGTCTTTCCAGGAAGACGGCGCGCGGACGTCGAAGCTCTGCTGCACCGGTGCAAAGGTAGGACCTGCAATCCGATCCACGCTTTCATTCGCGGGCCAGAATTTGATCTGCACCGTTGGCCAGTTCCCTTTCGAAGTCTCGCGGTTCATTCGGCTACCGAATCGTTCTCGGGTTTCGCCTTTGACCCATGTGCTCCTAGCTTCAAACCCTTTCGGGGATGAGGATCGTATTCGGTTAGAAACAAAACAATTACAGGAACCCTAAATTCGATCCTACTTAGAATAGAACGGTAGAGTTTAGTAGTTTGAAGGACCGAATGAAATCGAATTGGAGCACCACCGTTGTGTACGAGTTGCGTGGTGATTTCAATCTAATACGTAGAAGGAAGATCGAGGAAGTGTAGATTCTACTCGATCGTGGATAGATATTTTTGGTCATTCGGTTGTACAGTTAATTGACACAGAATCAAAATCGCAGGCTCTAATGCAGTTAAAGGCCGTCGCACACAATTCAGGACTAAGCGTGTGTGGCGGTCTTTATTTGAGTATGAGATCCGAGGTGTAGAAGTATCGATAGGCGTCTTATCTTGTTACCACCCCACCCAACAGTCAGTAGTTTACATGGGGCAATTGTCGACACGCGCGACGTCACGAGATCCCTTCGAGGGAGTATCGGCGTCAACGCTGCCATCGGAAAGAAAGCACAAAAGCTGTCTCTGTCGCAGGGGACGTAGTCTCCGCCATGGAGGTGCTGGTCTGCGAGGACAGTCTGCAGCCGAAGTCGGCGTTCTCGCCTCTAGCAGGGGCGCTTGCATCAGCCGCGGCTGCATCGGCGTCGGTGTCGGCCGCTTATGCGACTCGAGCTGCATACTGCACCACACCGATCCCCTCGACCAGACACAGGTTCCTCGCGGCGCCGTATGCCGGCACCGGTTACCTGCCCACGGTGATCAAGCCGCCCAATCAGAGCCTGCACGCGAATGGGACCGGCGACGCCTATCGGGAGACCAGTCCCGACGACGCCAGCGACAAGACCAGCTACTCCGAGTGACCTGACGACGCGCAGCCCGTCACCTGGTCATACCTACAATAACCCTGGCACGACCGGAGGAGGGACTTCGCGAGGCGAAATGGCGTTGCCGAGGGACCCTTCTGACCCGACCCAACTTGACGGTCAGCAGGAGGCTCCTTTTAGGGGGTCCTCGGGACCTCTGGGTCGGGTACGTACGGGACACTGGATGTGAACTTTTCAGAGTCGTTCCCGCGAGGGGTGTGCACCGTGCATCTGGAGGTTTGTTTCGGGTTCGATTGCGAGTGTGCTGGATGAGTAATTGGAATTAGTTTGGCCACTCCGTAGGCAGTGTTTCTGACAAAGTAGTTCCGATGAATGTGGATGTGCTCCCTTTGGCTGTTTCACTTTTAATGTCCTCCTCGAGAATGCACAGAAGATTCTCGTATAGATGGACTTCATTTTACACGTTGTGTTCCTAGTCTCACATTCATCAGAATTACCTTTTGTAATTGCTACCTACGCAGTCGACGAAGTGGTTACACGAACCGGTCGATACAAAGAATAGCTGCGATTATCCACGGACTTGTTTACAGAGAGTGAGATCGAAGCAAACGTCTGTTCGCTGTATTGAGAAACCTCATTAGATTTTATGAAATCTTTAACTGTAAACGCTTCGAATCCGTAGTCCAGTGCTGGGCGCTCCAACGACGTCTCGAACAATTCCGATTGGAAGTTGAACTCTAACGAGTGTACCAAGTGGATGGTGAGGATCGATGATGGAGTTGAGTATGTACGTGATTATGTAACGGGTATACTTGGAGGTAACGAAATAGCGAGACGGTGAAGTCAACGAAGGACGTGTTAAAATAGAAAGAAGTTCCTTTTACGAACTGAATCACTGCGTCATCGTATCGTTTGCCTCTAAGTATACCAGTCTGCTTGCGATGGTCTAAGTTCAGCAACGGTTGAGAAACGGTGCCAAGACTTGCAGAAGTTTTCGAGTAACTCCTACTCTGTAACTCGTGTATATGAATTTAATCGTTCAGAGAGTAGGACGCCGAAGGGAGATTAGAGTAATAAAAGAGCGATCGGATCTCACGATGCAGCGACGTCGGTGACCTAATTCGCGGAGGTAAACGCTGATCGAGAGAAGAACGTACTATAAGACTTAAATGAATTCTCCTCGAGTTATTAACGATCGCGGAATCGGGCTCGCGCAAAGGGGACAAGGGAGAAGAGGAATTGATCTCCACGGATACCTTCTGGCCCTTCGAAATCGTCGGGGAGACTCGAGAATGGTGGCCAGTAACGTACTTGCAAGTATACTTCGTACTAACTCGATCTTCCGAAGGAAACCGCCCGAGACGCGTGTGTACAGGACGTTGCCGAGAATGGCACCATCTTGGAGTCCGATAGAGGATATAGTAGAATTAATAGACTGTGGATTTCATGGATTTATGATGAAAAGATGAGCGATAATTAATTAGAAATTTTTGTTGAGATCCTCTATCGGATTGCAAATGAATGTTTCAATTTTTGGAGACGTTCTGTACAGACATGGAGCAGCGTCGTTTCGGAAGGACAAAGATGGCGGCCTCGTTGTAACGATATACCTTTATACATGTGTAGATAAACCGAGCGGTAATTAAGAAGTATGTGTGTAGGTACCAGAACGCAGGGTGTGGCAAAATGCGTGGCGCCTCCTGCGAGGACGCTTTCCTCGATTATTTGATTAAGTTTAAATAAATATTTGCCACGTTTGCCACAGAAAACAAGACTCAGAGAACTTTGAAATTGTTTTTGATCGTCGAATCCGTCCTCGAAGCGCGCTCCACGAATTACGGCGCACCCTGCACATCAGAATAAAACGTGCGAATCTGTAAATACGCGTGAATCGCTTTAGCTAATCTAACACCATTGTATTAATCGAGAACGCTGTCGCGGAGGGTCACGTGGCTTCCGGTTCGAGCGAGGCTTTGGAACGCGGGATATCGTTGACAGCAGCGTGTGCGCATTACGATGATTACACATAAGTGTTTGCCTGTAAGTATAACGGCACCGAGATGTTTTAGGACGCGTCGTTCTTTGTAGTTACCATATGTTATCCGAAGAAATGTATAGACGGAATATAAGAACAATAAATAAGATATTGATACTCCATTCACCTAGCAATAAATATTATAAATTGTCCTCAGTGAACCGATTAAAATGTTTGCAGTAATAACGTTCAAAGATTGAAAATTCTTATCAGATTCGTGTAATTGTTATAATTTTTGTAACCTGAAGAAATCGTGAACGAAATATTTTATCGATACGCGATGAGTGAAAGAACAACATTTTCAAAACCTCAAAGAAACGTCATCCTCCGCACATCCAACCATCCACCACCACCGGAAGAACATCCATTCTCCATATGCCACCAACCAGAAACCAAGAAACATCAAAAGTTACAAGCCAATCGGGAATGATCTTCATTCACCGAAGTTGAAAGACGCGGCAACCCTCCGCCTCCGCAGATCCAAATCAGTGTATGATCATCCACATTCCCATGTCACCTGCCATCGATTTCAAGTCACATTTTCCCAAGGATAGTCCTGCGAGCCTAACTATCGAGAAGAGACACTTGTCCGACCCTTTCTCCCATTCGTCGCAGTCAACAGATGCAACGAGGGATGCGTACTCGTTGAAATCGACGGAGGAAAATGATCGAGGAGAATTTTCCTCGTACAATGTCCGAGCTCCGAGGATAATTCATGGTGACAGGCAAGGGAGGAGAACACACCATGATGGACAAGGACATCTTCCAGCTGAACGAGAATCTCGGGACAGGAGAAGAAAAAAGGTATCGAATGTCGGATACTGTTCGCAGGTGCAGAAAACTGCAGGGGACGCGGGATCAAGCCCCCAGAAAATCTTTGAAATCGGATCGGTTTCGTGCTCGATCTAGCTCACCGGGGATCCCGGAGCGGTCGATTTCCCGCGAATGGATTCCCGGCGACGCGGCTAATCGATTCTGCCACTCGATTACCGATCCGAACTCGAATTATCGGGAAATCGTCGGTCGTTGTAAGCCCGCCTTTTTTCTCTCCCGCTAGAAACCCGCCACCGCCACTGTTCGATCCGAAGTCGATATGTAATTCGTGCTTAATTGCGCATTTAATTGTAAACGATCTAGATCGATTCATGTCTATAAATCTACCGTGAAATACTTGATTATCAAGGTTTAATGATGTTCGTACCACATTTTCTTATACGTGCATTCCCGATCGATGGAGAATTTCTAGAGAAAAATCGCAAGTTTCGCGATACTTCTAGGATCGAACAATAACGTGGAAAGTGGAGCTCGGGGAGACTCGGAATTCACTTTCCCCGATCCGATATATTCCCACTAATTTTTTCTAGTAATTTCTCCTACCGTCTGAAAACGTTTTCAACGCGATATCGCGTTTTCCTCGGGTCGACTTAACAGAAAAATTGCACACGGCTGGGAATTAATCGAACCTCGTGGCCTAGTGTTCAACAAGGAAAACTATATCAAACGTCTTCGTTACGGTTGAATTGTTCCTTGCAAAACTGTCTGAAATAGCTTCGACATAATCAAATTGAAAATGAACATCTTGTGATCATGAAATTCAAGTACTAAATAATAAAATGTTGTATCAATTGTTTAGACGATTCTTCGCCGCTAACAGAAAAAAAGAGAAAAAAATTAATTTTCCACGGGGGTGAGTTTAACGAAGGGGTTCAATTACCATCTCTCTGTGTCATTAATCTCACTGGTGATTTCGACTGATTTAACTAATAAATCAGCTGCAAAACTAGAAATCAAGATCATCCCTTAAAAATGAACAGAGAACTAGAAGAATGATTTCTCAGAGGGATGGATCGATCCAACCGATGCGTTAGAAGTAACAAATAAATAAATATCTTAAAACATTAAGATGTCAATTAGGGGGCGCGGAACTGAAAATGAACAGAACCCCTTGATTACCGAATCAGCCGGCTCCTTTTCCGCGAGCAGTCGAAAAAGAAATTGCAAAAAAAATAGGAAGAGAAAAAGTACAGAAATGATTTTCCAAAGGGGTGGGTTACGACGAGGGGTTCGACTTGGCCAAATGAAATCACTTTTCCCGGCACACACGATACTCGAATAATTACGGGCGCGGTGTGCACCGGCAGGCTGCCTCTGGTACACGTATCGATGAAATACCGATAATCGATTGGCCTCTACAAGGCGTATATCCGATAGGTCGATGCCTGAACACGCGCCCGGCGTTATATACCCCGGCAATTTGTACCCCCGCCGGTGGTGCACGCCGGTGCATTATAATGCCACGGCCCGTTTATTATTTACGAGCGGTGGCTGGCTGGCTCCAGGGGTGGCAATATATCGACACCCCGCGGAGTTTCCTCCTTTGGCTACTGGTTACCATTCATAATGGAGCATAATGGCTCCCCTCCGTTCTTCATCGCCCCGATCGGGCTACCGGGGGGTAGAGGGACGAGGTTTAATCCGCAGTCAGAGTGCAACAACCCCCCTGTTATACCAAACCAGGCTCGATCTATCCTGTTTCCACCCTCTCTCCTTCTCTGTCTTTCTCTCTTTACTCTTTGGATCTCCTCGACGAAATGGAATTTTAAGCCTCGTCACCGGGTCTCGTGGAAAGGGCTCGCCTTTCCCGGAGACTTGGAAACCGATCCTGTTGAAACCGGGGGAGAATGAATCGGCTTGAACCGCGGGGGTGAAAGGGTCATGGAAGACTGTAGGTCGGGGCCGCTTCGATTACTGCTGTTACAGTGAGTAATTAGTAATCATTATTAAGCGTGCTTTAACGTCTACCAAGTAGTTAGCCTTCATGTTAAAATCACCTCGAGTGCCAATGATTAATAACCAAGAACAAGTGTATCGTTTACGCTGTTCGAAAATCGCATCGAATTCGAGAGCCAATCGCCACATACTCGATGCTCGACCAGTTTCGAATCACCCGGTATAAGATGAACGGGAAACATCGATATTTGTCGAATACTTGAAAATCTCGATCCGCGGGAAAGCTACCCGAAATGCGGTGCGTGTAGCCGCTGGTGTGTAAGTGTGTGCGCGAGCGCGCGTGTGTACGGCTTTTAAAATTTTTTCGACTTCCATCAATATTTGCTCTGGCGTTCTCTCCTCTCCGGCCGGGTACGTTGAGCTTCACCCTCTACCTGTATCGACCGTGTACACGTGTGCGCACCCACGTATTTGCTCGTGCCGCGGCGGCTGGCACAAGTGTGCGTGGAAGCCGATCCGTAAAGTTATAGAGAAAGAGAGAGGAGAGCTCCTTTAAACCCTGTCGTAGATCGGGGAAGAGTGTATAGTGTTGCCGAACGTCGGCAAACAGAACGGTCAGGATTTGTTTCTTTGTCCGACGAGAACCGATACGGCTTCGATCCCACGAATGGAGTAATCGATTTGAATCGATAAGCGATTCATTTCATTGATGATGTGCTTAAGGAAATTTGCATATTTTCACGTTACAGGGAACATTTAAAAAATCGTTTCTCTTGTTGTAGCAACAGTAAAGGAAGAAACAAATTTTTATTTGGTACTCTGTAATTGATAAATTTTTATTTTGCGTAAAGTATGTGTGGTAAGGGAGGATGTAACAGATTGTGGAAAAATTTCAGCGACTATGTACGCGACGATACGCTGGTACCATCCGGACACTCGTAACGGGGACAGGTACCGTTTCCCTTTTCCCTGCTTTTTCCACCCTTTTCCCGTTCCTGCGCCGACCGTAAAGGCATTCGATTTTCCACCATCCCTTCCGGCGAACCACCCCCATCGGAGGTGTATACGAACCGGCTTTTTTTCACCACTCGACATTTCTGTGTTCATTAAAATGTTCGAATAGGAATATTCGAAAGTGGATTTTGGAACTGTACTGTAGGATTACGAGATGAGTTTCGCGTTGAAATTCCACTTGTCTTCGGGAATTACGCTGGATACGCTATTTGCGGTTTTCGGACCGTCGAGGACGGACCTTTTCGATAATTACACAGTCCACGGTGCTCGCGGAATATTCGCAGCTTTATTTGTTGGTTTTTTTAAACGCATTTTTTCCGAGCTATCCTGCAACCATGCGTGTGGTCTATAACGTGAAGAATTCTCTGGCGAATGGATAAAAAAAATTGAATGTGGGATTTCGATTAAAAAATCAAATATTCCTTATACTCTTTACATCCTAATTAACACGTTGTTTATCGCCAATATAAATGAAGAAGCAATTTTCTTGAGAGAAGCAAGGGTAGGGAGGAATATTCGTAACTTTGTTTGTTGGTTTTTTGAAACGCATTCCTTATATTCTTTACATCCTAATTGACACGATCTGTATCGCCAATATAAATGAAGAAGCAATTTTCTTGAGAAAAGCAAGGGTAGGAAGTTAGGGGTTGTTCTTCGGATAAAGCTGCAAACGTGGCGTGCTGTAAAGTCGAATTCGCCTGTCTGCGGCCGAGCGACGCACAGAGAGGGTGTGAGAGAAAGAGTGAGAAAGAGGTGGGGGCGAAAGAAGAGACTGATAGATAGTAAATGAAATTTTCCTCGGGTCGTCGCGTCGAAACGAAAAGCGTCGCCGGGTCCCCGGAATTCTCGCGAGGATCACGCGCGGGTGTCGGCGCCTTTGTGAACCGTTTCGCCTCTATTTCCGCCGGTATATCGAGGTATTTCATTGGGCAATACTTTATTATCTTCCTCGGGATATGAAGCGGGAGTGGGTGCGTCGGCGAGGAGCCTCGCTATGGATCCGAAGGGGGTAGAGGGTGTTTTCAGGAGACAGGGGGTGGGTCGGAGAAGGATAGGGGAGAGGAATGGAGAGAAACAGAGTAATAGAAGCCGAGGCACGATCACGGAGGCCACGGGCACACAAAGTCCGCGTGGGGTGTCACGAAACAATTCCCAACTGAATAATATTAGTATCTAACAATGGAGCTGCTAAATTGAAATACAGAGAGAGAGCCAATCCCCGCATTCTCTGTATTCCTCTGTCTCCTGCTCCTCCCTCCGGTTCGCTCTCCCTCCTCCTCCTCGCTCTTTGAGTATCATAGTTGGTCCGTGAACGTGTGCATGAATTTCGCGTCGAGGGCGTGACTATACCTATCTCCTAAATCGCAGATTAACTTCTTTGTAATTAGACCGAGGATCTCTTACGAATTGCATAACTCAGAATCAGGACGAAATTCATTTAAATGGTAAAACACAATACTTTTGTATTGTGCTCATAATAACACACAAGAGATACAGTTTGATTAAAATGAAGCGAAGGACACTGTGGAACATCATTGTGAAAAGAGAGGAAAGAGTACAGTGGAATAAGTAAATGAATGACGAGGAATTAATGATTAAGCCTAACTCGATTCCGTCGAGTATCTGAATACTTTCACATACCATCGTTGGTTTCTCAGCTAACGGACGCACCCGTAGCCATTTTTGTCTGTGTGTTGGTATGAATTGCGTCCGACTCTGCACGGTTACAGAGCATGGGGAACTCGAGGAGGGCGGGAAATAGCATGCAAATGAAATATTAATTAAATCTATTAAAATTTCCTCCACTTCTGCCGACCCCTTCTCACCCCGTCCACCCTGTTACCGTTCCGCGTTCTTTTCCGTCTTCTTACTTTTTAACGGGTTTCTCCCCTGTTTCTGGTCCAGACTACTTTCTTCCGGGGATTGGTTTTCCGCTTCTTTTCACTCGCGTGTGTATAATTGTAAACGCGATCTATCGCAAATTCTATAAAATTATCGGTACTCGCTTCCAACGATTTTTCGACGGACCATTTAGAAACTACCCCTGCGAGTGATTCACTTGGAAAAAATATATAACTTGTGCACGAAAACCCGTAAATACCTGTGCAAAATCCTACCGCAAAAAGTTCAACAGCTCTTCCGAAATAAATTCTTGTAGATCGGTGAAAAAAGGCAAAGCAGGAATACCCCCTTAATTTCGAGCCGGTGTAATTTGATTCTTCACACAATCGAATTCTCCCGTTTTAACCTTTTCACCCCTTCGGAGCCGTTCCCCGTTTTTCTCGGCTATTACTTCGCCACCCCCGTGTTCCCCTCGTTTCGCACGTATTTCACTGTTCCGGCCGCAGTTCGTACGGCAAGGCCGCGCGCCGCCATCGAATTCATTCTATCGCTCGGGCATATTCCATTAATTACTTTCACTTTGCGTCAATGGCATTTCCATTTCAATGATCCACCCCTCCCCCCCACAGCAGTCCCTCTTCCCCTTCCAACCTCGCCGTCCTTTTGCTACGGCGCCGTTTCCACCGCGAACATCGGCAGCCGCGCCGCCTACCCCCGCGATCATCCCCTACCAATGGAATTCGTCGGTTCCTGTTCCCATTCAAATACGTTTCGTATTGTAAGTGAAATACAACGGGCCTATCCTGCCACCCGTCGCTGAACTTTTGTTTATAACTTTTCAATGTGCACGAGCTTTTGCGCCGACGATCCGCCCTGCAACTATATGTAGACCAACCCCTTCGTCCCTTCCGCGTTCGCTGCGATTAGAAAACCACTTTCGCGAAAAATTTCTCAGGAAAATCTGGTCTGATCATCACTGGTCTGCGAATCTTTATGCGAAATAAAAATTGCTCTGTAAAAAACGGTTTTTAATCGTCTTAAAGAGTCAAAAATAATTATAACATGATTTAAGTAATTTTATTTCGGCGCATAGGTTCGATCAAATAGAAAACTTTTCTTGTTAAAATGTAGAACATATAATTGAATTCCAAATTTTATTAGAAATTATGTCATTAGAAACGTCAACACGTTTATCACTTCTACATTTGCTGGTAACAAATTAATAAATACACAAAACATATACAAAAAAAACATTTGATCGAACCTATGCGCCGAAATCATTTAATTTCTGCTTAAAGCAATTTACGATCGACATTATTTAACATGTAAAAAAATTAATTTTTATCGGTGCATGGTTCGATCAATTTCTACACACTAGCAATTTTGTAAGCATACCCAAACGTCAAGCACTATGATTCACATTCGAATCGACACGTTTGGGTATGCTTACAAAATGGCTAGTGTGTAGAAATTAATTCCAATTATGACATGATTGTTTTAATTAGCTCAGGGTGTACGACGCTCCCCTAAGTTGATCCTCATCGATTTAACCACGTATCTTACGACTCTCTTACAGTCCTGAAACGAAACTAGACTTCGACTTCCACGTTCACGGAAGGTACGACAAGTTCGTTCTGTTTGACTACCAGAAAACGACCAATGAAGGCCCGCTAGTTTGCATCGTACAAGTTTACGTGGCGGATTTATCTCGCGGCATAGAGTAGCAGGGTTGCTGTATGTATACAGTGAACAACTTTTTAACGAGTGCCGTGGCTTAAGCTCTCGTACGGTATCCGACAAAGGGCCCCACGCAAACGGTCACTTTACCACGGTTCCGATGGTCAAGCCGGCTAGTTAGAACGTGTTCTTGCGTAATGTTTGACTCGTGACACGGCTTTTACGCAGGTACACACGCGGGTCGTGTGGGTTCTTCTTGGTTGGGCACCATGGCTCTACCTGCCACGGTTTCAATCGTGTCCCCCCTGTTTGCCCATCCATTATGGCTACAATAACAAGGACCGTCCCCGGGCCCCGTCAGCTTCTTTTACCCAGCGTCTCTTTCATCTGTTGGCTGGCTCGTAACAGTCCACTGCGATCGTTCTACACCGTGTTGACCCTATTCTCCTTTGAATGCCGTTCGTCGAACCTCCTCTTACCGAACGTCCTCCTTCCTCTCGAGGATATCTCGCGGACGAGCTGTATCTACAAAGTGGACGCGACCCGCTGCGTGACAGGAGCACCTGTAACGATCCTCATCTCGGTCGTCGAGACGCCACACTCGTCGATTTTTCTAGAAACCAAGACAAAAATTTCACCCCATTATTTGTAGGTACAATTTGCCTGGCACTTTGTGACCACATTGTGTCAATTTTTCATTGTGACAATTTTTCTAGAAAACAAGACAACAGAGTCTCTTTGTAGATATCGAAAAGTCGAATTTTTAAGGGTCGATTTCACCCCCTTCATCAATCCCTTGTATTTATTTGTAAGTAAATTTGCCCGGAACTTTGTGTCTACATTTTGTATTTTGCAGTTATTGAATTTATAAAAATGGCTCCTTTGGAAATGATTACAAATCGTACAAAATCCAAATAAATTCGATTCTGTAATTTTGATATGGCAACACACAGTAATCACATCTCTAATACTCAGTAGATGTAGTAGTTAAAGTGAATTTTAACAAACAAAAACAGAGTTCCATAATATTTTTTAATTTCCGGGTGCTTATTCCAATAAATAAGAAAAAAGAATAAAAAAGAAGAAGACTGCTGCTTCACACATTCGCAAGAAATTCAACCATAGATCACTGTAAACGGCATCGGGATCAGTCGTCAGCATGAACCAAAAATTGATTAGTCTTCTAGTTCAAATACAGCATCTGATGCGACTATAAAGACACGCACGTTCGAATTTACGCTCCCACCAGCGTGCACCGTGAACAAAAGAACTGTTTTGCGAAACATCAAAGGGCACCAGCGAAAAGAGTTGTCCCCGGGAGCGTGCCGTTGAAATCGTTCGAGATGCCGGCCGGTCGTGAAATCGCATTCGAACTGGAAGATTTAAAACACGGTGTTCGAGGGTGTCTGAATCGGAACAGTTACGACGAATGGAAAAAGAAGAAGAGCCACCGGTGGTCCCGTACGCAGAGACCGTGAGGTTCGCGCCCGATACCGAAGCTCCCCACAAAAGCTCTCCGGAGGGGCGCAGTTAATTCTAAAGCGATTAGGCGCACGCGACGGGGCCAAAGGTGTCGACCTGCAATTGACAACGAGTCGAGGGGTCACGCCGTGACGGCGAGATCGCGAGAAGGGGAGACGAAAAATGAAATTAGTCGCACGTTCGAAAGTAATCCCGGATTAATATACATGGGACGTCCATGAGTATGCGAGATTGATCGCTGTACAGTGACTAGCCTATGGTGTCTATTAAACGCAGACAGGGGTCCCTTTTGTTCGGCTCTGATTAGGTTGGGGATCGATACTTTCGAAGATGATTAATCGAAATGATATTTTAAGAAACCAAGATAATCCTGCTGGTGGTGAAGAGATTATTAGTCTGGTTTATTTCGTCTTGTTGGAATAAAACTGTTCTGCAAAAGGGGTTCATGATCCAAGAATTTTTGAAGAGTTGGTTTAGGCAGGACATAACTGATGCAGAATCAGTACCAACTACGAATATTATTAATTAAGAAGGTTAAAATAAAGGAAAATTGATTCAAGGTTTAAGTAAATCAATGGTACAATTAAGAGTGTGTAGAAGGGTGACAGGCAGCCGATTCGCTATCCCGGGGGTGGATGTTTAGCCTCGTTCTTACAAAAAATACAGGACGTAACTGATAGTATAATTTTTTATTCGCCGTTTCCATTGACAACAAGTGGAAAAAATCTCAAATTTCATATTTTAATATTTAATTTTTAATATTATAATTAATTATTATATAAAATTTTAAGTTCCCTGCTTCACTAATTTGCACTCCAATCGTATCGTTCGACACGTCTAAATTGAAGTTTCATCTCCTCAGCGATGTCTCCGTTAATATTCGACATTTCTGAACGAATCGAACGACGAAGGGGTTCGAATTAGGTTGCGAAAACGTCACCCCCTGAATACTAGGTCGAAGGGAGGTGCCGTCGGCGTTGTGAAACAGATCGTCCCGGAAATTATTCAAGCCGCGGCTGAGCCGAGACTCGATTATAGAAGACAATTTTAATATCGACGAATAATAGAGAGAGGGTCGTCGATGAGAAACTGGCGGAGGGAACGGGAAAGGAGGGATGGAACGTTTGCCCTGAAAAACGGTCGCGAGAGCGTTAAGGTCACCGTTCGATGCTTCCTCCTTTCGAGGAAGATGGCGGTGTGTTGCGGGACGATCGTGATCCTCGCGATCTGGCTACGTGGCGGGCATGTGAAACGGTATTCAATATCTTTGCCCCTGGGAAGAAAGCTGGTTCGGTAGAAGGAGTAGAGGTATGCTCATTGTCACCGCGAAACTATTCCGAGAGCGGATTTCGAGATCACGTGGCCCCGTAAAAAGGACAATGGATCACCGAGTACTACGTGTCTCGGCTTCGACATGATATTAGAGCGGAGTTACACTGCCCCCGAACGTATTCGTCATTAGTCTTCTTCTCTCTTTTTTCTTCAATATATTCTGTACCGAATTTTGCGCGGTGGCGAAAGAATAGACTGCGGATTTAATTCATTCATGACAAAAATGAGTGGGTGCAATTTTAGACAGCAAAGACATTAGACGAATTTCATTCTACTGGTATACTATTTTCAATCGGTTAAACATTTTAATTGTTTTATTTTGCATAAAGATCCGGAGTCTATTTATGGTTGTCCATACATGATATTAGAAATATTTTGAAATTTTTCTCGATCGAAATTGTAATAATATTAAATTTTGTGGTTAAAAAATTTTTTTTGTTGCAACAGCAAACGCAAAAATGTCTCTCTTGAAGATGATCCATACAGGGATCGAAACGTCGAGTTACATTAATTCGCAAACTCGCTGGTAGTCTATTAATGATCGAACCGTTCGCCGAAAACACAAAATTTAATATTATTAAAGATATTATCCGAAGAATAAGGGTAAATTCTTAAGGAAGCTATAATACCTATATTTGGTACGGTATAACAGGGATGAAAAAAAGGGGGTGATCGTCATCGAATCGTGATTGGACGGAACAGTGACTGCCGGTAGCGAGAGAGTAGTCGGTCACTGCCATTTGGTACAATTTTTTCCACGAAGTTAATGTTAATCAGTGGCGGACGTGACGTGGATGAAGGGTGCTCGACGGGGATTTCATGTCGGTCGCTGCCAGGCTTGTACAGCTGTACGCCATAAACGTGCTGCCATAAGTACTTTGGCAATATACATATCGCGGCCGGGTCTCATCCATTACAACAGGCTAGCGTGGCCACGAGTGGCCGGGCCCGCCGCAACCAGAGAAATATGTATATTTTCACAGCGTTCATTTCGGAAGCGGCGCGTATCGGCCGCCTCATATCGGCTTCAATTTTCCGAACGCTTTTCCATCCACCGCACCGACGCCGATTCTTTTTCGAAACACGCGAAAAATGACGTTTTATTGCGGTAATAAAAGCAACCGCGCACCCGTCATTCGAGTGGACCGCCGCGCCGCCGCCAGGATTTTCGATGCTCCATGACGATCTCCACACCAGCCCGCCATGATTACTGTTGCCCGTTGTCGCGGTGTTTTTCAAACATTTCGACATTCCGTATCATTTGGTGACCACTCGACCACCGACGATACTTTTCCACCGACAACAAACTCCGCTCGACAATTTTTCACCGCTTCGACGTATCACCTCTTCAGATTATTTATGTTGTTTCATATTATTCACATTAAGTTTACAGTATTGACTTTTTCATTGAATCTCTGCAAAATTTTCAAATGATTTTTTTTTCTTTGTCCTTGTGCGCATGTCCCTTCTTTCTTATTGGATAAGTAGTCTTGTATCTCTCTTTTTTTCTTTTCTTTATAAATACTTATGTAAAAAGGGCTTCTGCCCGTCTATAATGAATAATAATAATTAATAACTTGTAAATAACTTAAATACATCTGACGATATAGATATAAAATGATGAATAATTTTACAATACGTGAAGATATCGAATGGGTGTACCACGTAGTTAATATCCACTCAGCTCATTAAGCATAACTTTCGGTGAACCGGTAACGGAGGCACGCTGAAGACGCGTTACCATAACCGCGATTAGAGGTGAGGGTAAAAAACATGGAGTACATCGGAGGGAGGAAAAAAGCCGAAAGAAAATGGAGCGCGAGCATGTGTGAAGGGTGGGGGGTTGGGAGCGTGTGTGAGTGCCCCGTGGCGGGCACCCCGCCGACATGCCTCGTCGTTTTCGACGAGGCCATCGAAAACAATCGGGACAATGGGTCCTCGAGCGTTCTTATTTATTATACTTACATGGCACTGGTACACTACATAACGCGAATGAATGGGAGAGAACCGCGGTTGGACGGGACGTGGTAAGCGCGTGTGCATTTTACTTGGGCCCCGCTACACCCCATTTCTGCGTAAAAGAACGCGCGCGCGCGATTTCACTCTGTCTCTCTTTCTTCTCTTATTGTGAACCGGGCGGCGAGAGGGGACCATCTGAAAGAGCGAAGGTTAAAGAGAGTTGTTTTGTGGAACGGTCAATTGATAGCGCGATGGTAATAGCCCCGTCCGCCTTTTAATGGTACGGTTTCCTTGTTCCTCGACGCGCCGCGGGGATGCTAATCGCCCGTTATTCAGCCGCGATTAACGTCTCAATGGCGACTTTTGTCGGTTCGCTACCGAGGTATCGCATCGATAATTACTATTACCGTATCCTTCTCTCTCTCTCTTCAAATCGACAATGCTTCTTTGAAATTGTTCCTCCAAGTCCTAAATGAATCTGTACATTAAACAGCAATAATAATTAACACGTTCGTCGCGATTATTCGTGCTCCTGGCTCCGAATTTATTCGTGAACGAACATTCTACAGTATATCGGTTTACCTGCGCGGTTCCTCGATCCCCCGAGGTTTCTCAATTTCCCTCTTCCTTTTTTTCCCTTTCATTCGGTGGCTTTCTATATCCGCGAAAGTCTCTCTTAAATACTGTTCTATAGCGGGGCAATAAAAAGAAAAGGCTCAGCAGGATCCCCGAGAAGCCAGCCACGGAGCTGGATACTCGGTCACAGTAAAATACGCCGTGTACGTGCCCACCGACCGTGCACGAGTACGTACTCTTGCGGCCTTTCCCCGCGGTCGGTTGTGACGGCAGTTTTCAAGCGTTTCCGTGGCCTTCCAGTTCATCAAGCAAACCCGAACCCCGCGATACTATACCTACGATCCATTCTGCTTTTCCTTTATTCCCGGACACATCGATAGCTGATAGATAGGCAAGGCACGCTCGACCGACTCGCCAGCACCGATATCCATTTTCCCTGCGTCTTGGAAACGCAGCTTCTTCGCGGTTCTTTTGTTTTCTCGATAGCCGAATCGAACCGTAGTTCCTGTGGATCCATTTTCAGCACGGGTTAGAGTACTTCTTGATCGATCTATTCTACAAGCTATCCTTAGTCCTGTAATATTAGAGATTTTATTCTCAGAAAATCTATGTTTGTTCTTTCAATAAGAGATTTGATATTTTTTATTTCATTAATCTCGGAAACTAAGAGAATTTTAACATCGACAACATATTTCAAGGGCAACAAGATCGGAGCTTGGTCCCCTTTTGTTAATACTTACTATAAATGTATAGAGGACCGGTAGGTTTAGTGTTACTACGTTATAGAGTGGCAAAGATGAAGTATCAATTAGGAAACTTTTCTACCTCACAGTATTTCAGAAAAAGCGGCTTTAAAGTTTAAATATCTCGAGATGGCCAACAACTTTGCCCTATGGAGAGGTTCAATCGACTACCGCTCGATGGTCCGAGTTCGAATACCGGGTTAGAGCTCGAAATTTTTTTTCTTTTCGTCGCTTCCATCCAATTTGTAAATGATCCGAGGAATTTAGATTATTCAATTTATTCAGACGATTGGATAACAAATATGTTCTCCTATCGATCGTTGCTAATATAAAATGATTAATTTTATGAATTAAAAAATTCTTCTTCACAAAACAAGTAGGTAATATTTTTCCTCAATTTAGTTTAACATGCAGTATAATAACTTACAGACATAAAACGTTGAAATTAATGTGATAATTAGCAGAAATGGTTTTAAATAACAATTGACCGAAGCAGTGCGCCGATAGCATTAATGTATTTGTTATTAACAACTCTCCGATCGATACAAGGAAATATTTATTCTAGATGAGATAGCAATTTGTAATTTTATCGTCCGAATCCGGGTGGCAACCGCGAACCGAAACGGATAGAGGAGTTAATCTCGAGTTTACTTATTCCCTCGTGAAAACCAATGGCTCTCTATGGAAACGGCCGCGTGTATACGCGCGGTTCTAATGCCTCTTATGCGGGTCTCATTGTGCAACGACGATCTCTTGTTGCCTGTAGAACGTAGAATCGTTGCGGAACAAAGATCGTCTATTGGCTTGTATCGTCGTCGCCCTACTATATCGTCGGGCGAACGATGGATGAGCGGATAGCCGGAAAAAAATATTTAATGTACCGCGAGAATGCTCACTAATCCATTGTCTCTTTGTGATTCTGTGTTAGAATCCTTACTCTCGAGCCGCAACTTCGTTACGCCATATTTACCGCGAGCGAGCACGCTGTCGACCGAGAAAATAGGTACCGACAATCATATTGTCCGCAAGCATGAACAACTTTTTCAAAGATCTCACGTGAAACGGTGCATTACCACTTGAATTAAAATTAAAACACCTACGTAAATTCGGAATTTATTATGCTGGTGATTATTTAAGAACAGACAATATTCTATGAGATTTTTTTAAATCTTTTGGAGTCGAAACAATTTCGGTAATTATATAGAAAAGGTCTGTGTACTCCGATTTTGATGAAATCCGTTTCTAATATAGATAGTTTCTAATAAAAATTTCGAACATTTCATACCTGGTTCTCGTTCGAACACACAGTAGAAAAGGAAACGATTACGTCGGGCGATTTCCATAATTTCGCAGCGTCGACCAGAGATCGCATGCATTATATCGGTGACGACGACGGAAGCATTAGACACCGCGGGCAGAACTACGTTCGTTATGGAATCCGCCGTGAATTCTAGCGGACAGGAATTAGAATGAAATTATAAAGCGGTGGGTGGCAAAAGAAGACAGTAGGGCGGTGGGATGAGCAGGGTTAGGAGAGAGGTCGTGGGCGTAACTCGCGATAATTTGCATGGAAATTTTTATCGGCACGGCCAAAGAGGCAATATCCGGCAGACGCATTTAAGATCTGAGTCCGGATAATAATAGCCACAGAAATGGCATCGTAATGCCTGAATGGGTGACACGGGTACCTAAGGTTCTCTTATACAGGGTGATTCAGAACGTAGGGGAAAAAAGTTTGCCCGTGGAAATCGTTCCTGGAAACCGTGAGAACCTGTATCGCGAGAATACACTTCCTAGCGAAATCCTGTTCCGGATACTCGCTCAACTTTCCGTGAAGTCGTTCTCGTGGAATTTACACGAAGCGGAAGATTAATATCTTTTTTCTACGTCCAATGAAAACATTAAAAATAGCTGTATAAAAGAGACTAGGATAACAATTCATTTTGTATTTTAAACGTTAAATTAAAACATTTTGTTTTATTTATAGTGTCGCATCTTAAAGAAATACATCTCTTGACGTTGACATAAAAGGATGAATAATTTTACAGTATGTGAAAATTATTGAATTGGTGAATTTTCACCCTGAGGAAAATATGAGTCGTGTAAAATAATCTTCATTCTGAATCACCCTGTATACGCGTTATATTTTCACGTAGCTATCGCGTCGGTAGTGCATCAGAGGGATGGGGTTGGTGCACGCCGGAAACGAACCCACCCATATCGTGCTCCGGCCACGCTGAAGAAAAAAAAAATGACAACGCCACCCCCTTGCTGCGAGTCGTTCAATTATATATAGTCTTTTCTTTCGCCCTTGCTCGCTTGTTCTTTATCGTCGTCTTATGTTAATATTACTATTCCTCGCAGAACGCCATTCGCGATATCCATTCCCTCCTTTTTTAAAGAGTCTTTAACGTCTCGGTTGCGGTTAAGAGCTCGTTCCTCGAGCTGTGTTTCGTTGTCGGGGGTTGCGGTGGTAGTGAATGCTCTGGACGTGATGGATCCTCCGTTACTCGATCGGAAGGAATTACAATTTTTTCAAAAATGGTTGTGGTTGTAAAAAAATGGTGACGCAAGGGTTTTATCGTTTACGATGAAATTTATCTAGAACATTAAAATGTCTCCCCCTTAAGTACAGAAATTAATATAAAATTCAGTAGAAAGAATAAGAAGTGGTTGTGAAAAAATGGTAACGCAAGGGGTTTGTGTCGTTTACAATGAAATTCATCTAGAACTATAAAATGTCTCCCCATTAAGTAAAGAAATTTTAATACAAAATTCAATATAAATGGTAACACAACGGGGTCGAAGAATGATTGTTAATGGTTGTGAGCATGTGAAAGTTTGTTCGTAGAATTTTTGTTCGCAGGCGAATTCGCCGAAAGGTGGAGTTCGGATTCGGAACAAAGGGCGTGTGGGCGGGTAACCATGACTTTTCAATTAACCGGACAATACTCGTTAGCCGAGATTATTATGGTAATACCGTGTACGCTCTCCACATCGTCACTCTGTATTCATCGAATCGCGCGGGGAAACCAAAACGTCCGCCAGTCAGTTAAGCCGAGTATTGTTTCGAACAAACACGCGGCGGCCGCAACGAAACGGCGAGGGGGCTCGAGGGGGTTGGACGGGGGTGGACGCCCCCCTCCCCCTAATCCTTGCGGCCTATCGAAAATCCATGATCGAAATATATCTACTCTGTCAAACGCATGCGTACCTAGATCGGGCTACCCTTTCGTCCGACAAGGATTTTTACGGCTTTCAATCCTGTCAGAATGAAGGACGTGTCGCCTCTGGATTTGCCATCGAAATCTTTGTTATGTACTTTGCCATAAATCAGGATGCGCTTCAACCCCGACGCTCGGTTATCATCCGATCAAATCACGGAATATCAATGTTCCTCGTTATTCCCTCCGCGTCTCTCTGCGCGTCTTCCCGAATAATTCCTGAAAATATTGATCTCTGCTCGCGGCCGGAGAAAATGCTTGTTACGCGAAGACAGAATGTCGATTCCGTGAATGTCAGAAGCCGACGTTGAGTTTTTATCCCATATCTCTTTAGTACAACATTAATTCTTGATATGAACAGACTGTTCACGTAATTTATTCTTTTAATTTCTCTTCTCAACGACATCTTGTCTTCATCCCCTCAACTCTTCATCTTGTGATCTTCAATGAAATATATTGTAGGATTAAAGTCGTCGATAGAATAACACGTTCGTAAACACAAATAATTTAACATTTAATTATAAATATAAACGGATACAATTAATAAAATTATCTCGTCTAAATCTCCGTTTGAGATCAAACATGTCTTTACTTTTTCACACATCGTACCAGAATAATCAAAAACTGCATTTTATATATCACAGTTACAGTTAAATTACAATTATTAACGACGCGATATTCGGCAAAATTCTCCCTACATCATTTCACCAAATATTCCTTTGTTCAAGGTGTACAGAAATTATATTGATGTGAGGAAGCTGCTGCACAATTAATTTCAAGGACAATAGGCCGACAATTGTGTTTCATTGCGATTTTATTCTACTCGTCACAGATCCGGCTAATCGATATCCTACTATATTTTTAATATACATATGCATTTCACTTGCAAAGAAATAATTTTCAACGGCTGCGTGAATAGCATTTTTTTTAAATGCATCGTGCACATTTATTATAAAAAACAGTTTCTTACATCGAAGAATAAAACACTGCCCTCCCTAAAATCTGCAGATGAGAGCGAAGAACCAGAAAGAAAGGCGAAGTCGAAAGCATATCAGAAAAGATAGGGGTGAGGGCGCATAATGTTGCGTCTCCTCGTTTCACGGTCGAGATTTCAGCATGGTTTTCATCCCCCGTGTGCGGGTCACGTGCCGTTAGGTAGTGGCAAAGATGGGAGAAGTATCGTCGGCGGTCGGTAACGTGGGATTACCGTGGCCAATAATTTCGCGGGGTCGAATTTGTTTGATATACTATATCTATTGTGCGTGATCCATAGAAAGAGGCTTCCCACTCGGTATTGTGGTCAGAAACGTTCGGGGGGAGGATTCAGTACGGAGACGGCGATACCGCGAGGAGAAGGGTGGCTGGAGGGAGACCGAGAAACAACGCAAAAGGGTGGTTTCGCCCGGACTCACAAGTGGCAGCTTTTAATCTCTTCCTGGGATAACTCGACTCGAGCCTGAATTGTGCCTCGTTACCAGCGGTTTAATTGCTTGTTAATGGATAATCGAAGTGTTTCACGACCCGCCGTACGGGAGCCATTGACCATCGCTACCGGAAACGCTCTGGCTTTGCCAGCGTTTTGCAACTTTTTAAGAATATATTCCGTTCGAAATATATTCGTCTCAAAAATCATCACAGATGATATTTTCTTTTATTTTTCGCTTCATCTGCTGCGTGCTTTCAGTCATCTTTTATTAAATGGAGACAAATTTTATGTAGACATTTTTGAAAATTCAATAATTGTGTCAGTAGTTGGCCATCCTTGAAAACGAGAAAATTACTAATTGACGAAAAGTTTTAATGAACAGCTCCAACAAAAACCATGCCAAGATTGATAGTATAATTATTTTAATCTCAAATATGTTTCTTACATAGTCGAGCTCCATAAGTCGAGTTACAAAAACAAACAAGTCAGTTTGAAAAAGATTACGCACGTAAGAAGTTGAAAAAAAAGTTGTGGAAAGATCTGAATAAAATGTCGTAGCCAGACAAAAATAATCCGCTTGACAGGTTGAGGTGGTTTTTGAAAAAGCAGAGCATGGTGTAGTTTCGACCAGGATAAGAAGATTATACAGCGGCCGTCGATGAAACCCATTAGCCGCACTGTCGTTTAGGAATAGAAAAAGAGAAATACGAGGTAACCAGTATCCTTGTCGATCACCGATGTCCGTCTCTCTCCGGTCTCTCTCGTTCTGTCGTATCTCCTTCCTTCTCGCAACAAGAGCGGTCCTCGATCATCCCCTATCTCTCGTCAATGCGTGCCCGGGGACTTCCGCGATTTCTGAATAGAAATCTCCATGGTGGCTGACAATGCAATACGTGGACAATTGCATAGTCTAATGGATCCCTGCCCTCACATCATCGTAACTTATACGTACGTGTCGTTCGGTGAAAACGATATCGACAAACGTCCATTCCGCGTGTCTTCCCGCCGTTCGCAAAACACGAGAGATCGACATTCTCTCTATGGCGGACGTGTCTTTCCGCTGTCATCGTACTCTACCACGTCTCTCCCGTTCTTCTTCCTTGTGCCGTCGCTTCGTCCCGCCGAAAAAACGAAAAATACCTACCCTCTCTCTCTCTCTTTCCCTTTCCCGAGCTAGCTGGTCGGTTGAAAACGATCCTGTCGCGTCTGAGTGGCCGCCTGTTCCCAAGTGAAAATTATCCCTAGCTGGTTTAGGCCGTCGCGGATATCGTCGCGTGCATCAATCAATACGATGCGTTCGCGACGAGCGAATAAATTAATTAGGTCGTACCGTTCTCTCGCGTCTGCGGGACGAGACAAGATCATCTCGTTACCGATTCGATTAACCCCTTACCTTGTAATAACCAGTCTGTCTCCTGACAATATGTACACAGTGGCGCACCCAGGATTTAATCTTGGGGCGTGGGGACGCGTTGAACAAAATTTTTTTAGCAAAAATATCTGTCAACGGCAGCTCTTTTTTGATCAGGTCTTTTTTGACCTGCATTTTTAACATGACGTTTACTTGAAAGTTACTAAGAGCTGGAGTGCTCTCTACACTTTTGATTAATTATGTTTCTAGCTTGAGGGTTGTGTTTGGATTCAATTCAACTTGGGGTTGCAAAACAAGAAAAATTTCAAAAAACTTGGTAACACGTTTACTAGATATCAGTAGGGTTTAATTAAAAAATATCTGTCAACAAAAAATGTTTAGTTTTACATATAACATATCCAAATATAATCGAAATTGAGAGGAAGTAGCTATTCTACGGTTTAGCTAATTTTCCAATATTTAGTTTCCTTTTTGGGTGAGCTTTTTGAGGTGTACACACAGTCAAGCTTCAAAATTTTTAAATTTTTATCTCAGCTTACCGAGTTAATACTCCCTCGGAATTTCCAGATTACGAATTTTAAAAATTCTCGTGTGGTTTGTCCCGTTATGAGGAACTTGTCGAAATAAAACAATTCTGGAGTTTTTTATTGGCAGTTCTCATTGAGAATATAGTTTAGTGTAAAATTACCTGTCTCGCCGGGCTGTGTCCTTTAAATAAAAAAGAAGAATTTTCCATTGATATCCTTCAACATAATTAATCAAATGAAATAATTAATTTAAGATGATTATGATAAATAGCTGGGTGTAAACAAACTTCTTATGGTTAGGATTGTCAATTAATGTGTGATCGGTAGGCAGAACTCCATTTGGCAGGACGATTAATCGTCGAGGGGGTCGACCGGTTAACGAATTACATAAGGAAGATTTAGTGGGCCCGTTGAAAGGGTATAAAGAAGAATCGGAATGAACTTGTTCAGTGGGTTCTATGTGGCGTAGGCGGTGCTCGGTTCTTCTCCGTCCTTCTCGCTCGAGCAAAAACTCCGCGAGACCCTCGACAATTTTGCGTATATACTTCGCGTACTTTGCCGTGTCTCCTCGGTTCGTGGGAGTAAGAAAGAGTAAGGGTGGCCTGAGAAGGAGGAAGGGATGAGGGAAAAAGAGGGCGAGAGGAGAGTGAGAGAGAGAAGGACGGAAACTCTCTCTCGGTGGGTCTCGTTTCGTGGTTGGACGCGAAGGAGGAACGCGAAGATGGTCCGGGCAGTTACGGCATTATATACCTAACAGGAAGAGAGACAAAGCGAACAAAACACTGTCGGGGCGTCGCTCCGCAAACACAGCGCCCCGGAGGGACACGGTGGGGGTGAACTAAAACTTGGAACAAAAGTCCTCACTTTTGTTCCCTCGAAAGTTTTTCGAATTATGGCCGCGGCGCAGCGAGAAAGACGGGGTAAAGGAGGACGCCAAGCCTAGGAGAAGAGGACCCTCTGTGATTTATATCTTCGCCAAGGTTTCGGAATTATTAAACTTTCCGGGGCACGCCGGAAGAAAAGGAGACGAAGGAAAGATGGTCACGGCGGACGAGTTCTGCCCGGAGAGCTTGTACTGTAATTAAGCCGTTTTCTAATGAAGATTGATAGTTCAATTAGCACCGCGCCGTCCCGACCTGTGTCTCTTCCTTTATTTAGAGCCGCGCGAGCCGACTTGGCACCGGTCGTTTGTAGCTTTATGCGTTTCTTCGATCTGGGCGTTTGCGACGCATTTGTAATGCGATTAATAATATTTCAGTGGGGTTATACGTGTTCTAAAAACAATGCTGAACCACTTCCGGATAAAACATTATAATGGTAACCACGTGCGAAGTGCGGACATTTAAATGAAAATATATCTGCTAAATTAATTACATTTCCACACGAATATTGTAAATAAAAATAAAAAAAAGAGAGCCAACAGCACGCGGTGTTCCCAGGCGGTCACCCATCCAAGTACTGACCACGCTCAACGCTGTTTAACTTCGATGATCGGACGAGTATCGGTTTTTTTTATAAATGTTTATTGAATAACAATTTATACAGTCAAAATAATAATAGGAGTCAACAAACATAAGAAAAATCTACCACACAATATTGCAATGTTAACTTATTGTTCGCTCGCCTGCGAAACTCTAAGCTATACTATTCTTTGGACGGTGGTTGTATGATTAGGAACTATATCGCGACTATATTAGTATCAGTATAATAGAGGAACTTAAAGGGTAGTGGAATATTGCTTGGGGGAAAAAGTTTTTATTAAAACCCCCTTGTCAGTCTTTGGTATATAGTATGCTTAAATTTACTTATTGAACTACTTAATAACTAGCTTAATATTAACTTAAGAATAAGATTATGTACTGTCACGTCGCGTCCCGGCGGAGGGTGATAAACCTCCGAAAGGACCGACTCCGGGCAATTATGGCACTGAGACCGGCCACGGCGCGCGCCGTGGCCGGTCTCAGTGCCATAATTGCCCGGAGTCGGTCCTTTCGGAGGTTTATCACCCTCCGCCGGGACGCGACGTGACAGTACATAATCTTATTCTTAAGTTAATATTAAGCTAGTTATTAAGTAGTTCAATAAGTAAATTTAAGCATACTATATACCAAAGACTGACAAGGGGGTTTTAATAAAAACTTTTTCCCCCAAGCAATATTCCACTACCCTTTAAGTTCCTCTATTATACTGATACTAATATAGTCGCGATATAGTTCCTAATCATACAACCACCGTCCAAAGAATAGTATAGCTTAGAGTTTCGCAGGCGAGCGAACAATAAGTTAACATTGCAATATTGTGTGGTAGATTTTTCTTATGTTTGTTGACTCCTATTATTATTTTGACTGTATAAATTGTTATTCAATAAACATTTATAAAAAAAACCGATACTCGTCCGATCATCGAAGTTAAACAGCGTTGAGCGTGGTCAGTACTTGGATGGGTGACCGCCTGGGAACACCGCGTGCTGTTGGCTCTTTTTTGGTTTTTTAGTATTGAATCAGATTTTTAATTTTGCTTCTATCGATGGAAAACACCAGGAAATAGTGACAGGAATCAATATTTCGCTTACTACTGATACTTTACTTATCACATACTTTTATTTCCGAGTGAATGTACAGTGTAATAGAGCATACTATATACTTTTAATTTTCTTGATTTCTCTGTATAACACCGTAGCGTTCACTGAAAAGAAATAATTTGTTAGTGGAGTGCTGCTATATATGTTGGATAGAATTTATCAATCAAGCGTATGCAACTTAGAGTTGTACAAATCCAAAATGTAAGGTATTGATCATGAAATTTTCACTTTAGAATTCTTGATTTTAAAATACATTTAGTAATATGAATATATTAGCAACTTACCATAGGGGTCGAAACGTTCATCTTCTATTTTGTCATCTACCCTTGCTTTCCTTACCACATACTTGTGTCCACTTGCTACACTTTCTAACAACACTAAAACGTACCTAATAAAATAGGAAAAATAAATAAGAAATATATACACATGTGTTGAATACAAATATATGTTAACATGTATAGGGTCGATTAAAAAAATGTATTCAATAATCTGATCTCTTTGATTAACATTTTAACCTCGACAATAAACAAAGGGTGGCACGAAACATTTTTATTCAATATAAACGTACTTGCTACTTACAATTAAAATAATTTCACTAATGAATTGACTCACACTTACTTGCTTTTCACCTTTTTACATAATACATTTGTTATAAACATGATTTACAAGTTTATTCATATAAAGTTCAGCACTTGCACGCGGAACTATTTTTCAATTGCATACAACAACAAACAGATAGGTTAGAAGATTTTCGAGGTTAGGAAACAAGAAGTGATGATAAAGTAAAAATCTGTTTTACCATTGATTGAATAATAATAATACTATTCACTAAATATTTATTTTTAATAGTAAATATATATTGTCATTGATTGGCTATAGAAATAATATAAAAGTATTAATACTTTTTCGTTAATTTTTATTGACAAAGAATGAATAGGTTTAAATGTATAGTACTTGAAACAGGAACCAGTTCCTAACGAAGTTTTAACATTGAATTAGAACAATTAAAATGTGGTGAAATAAGTATATATTTGTTTGGACATTGTTTAAAGTGGTGATCATTGTAAATTAGATATAAATTCTTATGTGTACATTTGTACACGTTAGACATTGCAGAACATTTTCTTAGTAATACTATATATTTGTACTTATAGTTACGAGTTGCATAAGAAATATCGTATTGTGCACATAAATGAAATTCCCTTAACTCAAAATTGAACTACTGTGTCAAATAAAATTCATTATAATAAGTGCAACAAAGGACTTAGGAAAAATCATGATTAGTAATAAGTCTCACGTAAATCATAAATTGAAAAGTTAAATGAATCATTTGATAACATACAATCGATATCATTTGGATGTTACTTTATTATTCGCCAAAATTTCAAGTCTCCTCACCACTTTCCCCAGATCAACTTCTTTTTGCAACTTTAGGTAATCGACTTTTCTCACGTTGTGTATACTAGTCCATATAGGTAGTAATTTACATAGTAAACGTATGTGCTCTTCCAAATCGTTAGGGGTTAATTTCGCTTTGAAGGAATTCTCCAGTTTTCCAATCACGAATTCCATAGTCAGAACCCCTTTCTTCTCGGCCACGAAAATGTTACGTAAGATTTTGCTCAATTCCGGAAGTCTCGAATACATGGTAGCTTCTTTGTCAGCGTTTGGCGAACGAGTCATCGCTTCCAATGCTTTGGCTGCTTGTTTCGCTCGCACCTAATGTACAGAACACGAACGAAGAGCGAAACATTAGTTACTGTATATAAACGGATTTCACTAAGAATAATTTGTAGGGGTGGGCGAAATTCCGAGTTCCCGCCCACCCCTATTAATTTGTCATACGAAACTTGTACCTTCTCTAGAAGGGACTTTGGTATGCCTTTAAACGCTGAACTAATGAAATTGGTTTGCGTCGTAGGTGTAGCAGGCGGTGTATCCACAACGGAAATATTAACTTTCCGCATGCCATCTTCGGTTTGAGTTGAAGTATCCGTCTCCTCTTTTTCTGGAGACGCCTTCGAAGTCATCTTCGCTTCAGCTAATCGCTGTAACGCTTTTTCCATACGTGTGCCGCAGCTGAACAGTGATTTCGCTTTATCTGAAATGTTATTAGAATGATTTAATAACTGATAATTCATTAATAATTAGTGGTAAGTAGTCAGCACTAATTTTACCGAGAACATCCTTTGCAGTTGATATTTTTTCTACATTCGGTGGCTGAGGCAATTCAGATTGCTCGATTGGTTGGCAATTTTCGACGTTGAACTCGGGATGCCAACGTACAATCTTCTCCTTAGGTACACTCATTGGTGTCTCCAAACTGAGCAAGAATTTTTCGTGCTCGTCCTTCACCTTATCTACAGTTCAAAAGTAAAACGTTTATTCCAAAACATGACTAGAATCAAACTTTGATATTTGTCTAGAATCGTCATTACCGAGCAGAACATTGTAGAACTTTCGTCGTCTGTCCAGCAATACTTTTGGTCCCATGCTAACTTGAGAAGCTGTTTTCAGGACATTATCCGCGTCTGGTGTGTTTCTTCCATTAGTCTCTTCTACAATAGGAATGAAAATAAGCTCGTATTTATCTTGTTTGGATGTAGAACCAAATGCACGATATTTCTCCTGATGATATTCGTATGCTTCTGGGTACATTGTCTTAATCTGTGCCACGTGTTCTAGTGTAAAGTTTTTACGCAACAATTCCTGAACTGCAGGCTTCAACTTTTTGAAAGTGATTGTTTCTTTGCGATTGAAGAGCATTGCAGATACCTGTGGAACGAAATACATTCTTTGTATAAAGGCCGATTCCAATCATGTAAAATTTCTCGTTTTAGATAGATACGCACTGTATCCACGCATCTAAATGCTTCTGCCAAGAATCTATAATGATACGGCAATGGCAAAGCGGGTGTACCGCTTTCAGCTAAAGACAGATGTTGTTGATAAGCCGGTGCTTTTGTTGGGCTGCTCTTCACTGGACTGGGAGTCGATTCTTTAGGTTCGAACAGAATTCGTTTCTGCGGACTAGAAGCTTTCAGTTCTCTACTCTTCATCGGGCTTAATGCTGCCTTGCTCGGTGATCTGTACGTTTTCTGTGGACTGTAAAGTACAAAAAGAAACACAATTAACACAACAATCAATTATCTATTGTAACTAAAGTAAATATATTACCTGACTGGTATCTCCAGTTGAATCTTCTCAAATTTCTGTATCTGTGGTTTCTTCGTTTCATTCTGTTTTTGTATTTTCTCCAACTTCTGTTCACAATTCTTAAACCTTGCAATAGAAGCTTTCAGTTCTGCAAGTCTGGACGATTTGTTAATTTTGTTCTTTATATCGGTTATAGATAACTCTTGTTTGGCCAGCATGTTCATATTTAAGCTCTTCTTCGGCGTAGTACAGTTAATCACAGACTGGTCATTGGAGTTATTCGTATATAGATTCTCGGCAGCAGAGTTATTCTTTTTCGGTGTACCCGGAGGTTTCTTCTTCGGACTACAAGACCCTTTTTTCTGAAACGTTACCCTGTTCACATTCAGCTCCTCCGAGACCTTCTGGAAGCTCTCTCGAATATCTGGCTGACCGTCTTGTCCAGATAGCTTTCTCGAGCGTAGGACTCTGGCTCGAGGATTGCTCTTAGGTGTTTTCTGTGCATTTGATTTCGGAGAATCGAACTGTATGTTACGAACTGCAGAATTCGGTTTCATAGTACGATTAGTTGTTATTTCTTTTTCTGAGACGAGAACCACTTTCGGACTCACACCCATTTTCTCTTCGTTAATTGGAGTCAGTGACCCGGACGACTCGGAATTATCTTTGCTTTGCGAATTCCGATTCTGGTTACTCACCAACCTCGCTTGATCTCGTTCGAGAAGCAATACCTTAGCTTTGTTCCGCATATCCTCCGTTGCTTGTCGCTTGCGCGTATTAAAATACGCCGTTACTGACGGCTGAGACATGGTTTTTATATACGAATATATACGTGCGGAAGCCAACCGTTCAAATTTTCAAAATTTTCGACAATCTGCTTATGGACTTCTGTACCCTGTGATAATGCTCGCTGATTTCTTTCACCGATAACGTCCATCCGAAGCCCGCCTTTTTGATCGGTTTAGGCTGGTTTAGGCGCCAAACGAAAAAGAACAGCTGCTGCTGCTGCAGTGTCTGTAAGAAAACGCGCGTTATTCAAATTCACCAAACGATTAACGTATTTGATGCTATCGTTTTACGTATTATAAATGTAGTGCGGATCATTCGCGGCTCAGATTAAAAAATAATTCATGTATAAGAGTATTTCACGTAATAACAAATTGATTTATACCAAGAAACGGTAACAATGATCGACCAATCACGAATTCCTTGGAAATGCTCGAACAGAATGCAATTGGACAACATAAATCGATAATATACATTTCAATGTACACTGATATATACAATTCCGAATTGTTATGTATATATAATTTTAATTAGAAACGTTTCCTGGCTATTTATAATAAAAAAGAATAATTCTGCAAACTCGAAGCATGCAAACTTTCGAACATGACTAACATTCTTTTGATTCTTTTGGCGCCAGTCAGCTGGCTTATAATTGAATTTCCTAATGGATTTATAAAGAAAAATTACATTTTATGAATGAAAATACCCAAGCCGCATCTTTCATATATAATTTCTAATTAAAATACATTATTTGAATTATATAATTTAAAGATAACGCTGCACGATGAGTACAAGCAGATAATATGCGAAGCATAATCATGCACGTGGCAATACTCCATCTAAAAATTGGCTTAAGTTTTCATATTTAAAAATAGTGTAGATTCAAGTGCAAAAGACATTTCCGTATTAGAATAATCTTATTAAAGAGATTAATACTCTTTTCTATCCAAGTTTTTATTATGTGCTAAACATTACGCAGTAATGTGCAGGAAGAAATACTCAGCACCAATTAGATAATATTTATTATTATTATTTTTACTATTTACGCGTAAGTTTTTCAGTTCGTGCGTGAAGTATGTAAATGTATTAGAATTTGTTCGTTGAATTAAAATTTGATAGGTTATGATTACAATTATAACCTATAAAATCTTTTATATTTAGGCTATGATTATCAGTAAAACTGCCGGTACGGTTGTCAATAGGATACATATCATCAGAAAACAATTATTTTCACCTAAATACTTACTTTACACGAATGTGGCAATATCCATCTCCCTCTCCGCAGTGGGCGATATTTTAGAACAGCACTATGAGATACTGAAGGTATGGTAACGAGATTGTTGTATACATTGATTTTTCAATGAAATGTATGTTGTCTTAATGATTAATGTATGTTAAAACTTCTACGGTTGTCTTCTTTTTATTGTAGGGTGAGTGGAATAAATTTAGTATAGATAGAACAAAAAATATGGCTGCATCTGGTATGTCGGTCGGTATAGTATGCCACTATTGGTATAAATATTTAGACGCTAAATTACCAGGACGGTCGATCAGTACTGTCTTAAAGAAAGTTGTTATCGATCAGTTGATCTGCTCTCCACTTTGTATAACAATGTTCTTTTTAACATTAGCCATTTTAGAGAAAAGCAGCTGGTCTGAATTGAAAAGTGAGATTAGTAGGAAAGCGCATAGATTGTATATAGCGGAATGGATTATCTGGCCACCGGCGCAGATTTTTAATTTTTATTTCCTACCAACGAAATATAGAGTTCTTTACGATAACACTATATCCCTTGGATATGATGTTTATACTAGTCAAGTGAAACACGATAACAATAATCGATTGAAATAGTTATTTAATGAAATAACTATATCGGGACAAAATATACAAACTATTGCAAACAGATTTTACACAAAAGATTTATTTAACAATTGTAAATTGTAAATAAAAGATATTTGTTGAACATATACGGAAATATTAAACGATATCCCTTTTTTTTCAAAATTCTTCATTTTCCTTGTTATAAAAGTTTATAATGGAAAAAGTAATTCAATAAATAAGTCTTTCGTCGAAGTTTTGCTTTATGAAACTTGTGAAAGAATATTACAAAAATTATGTGCTTGATTGTATATAATATTTACATATATTATGCAAAAAATTTTTATAAAAAATGTTCCGTTCAAAACATTCCATCGTGGATACCGATTGGTACAAGAATTGCAATAAATAATAACAAGTTACGCGCGACCAGTCTCCAATCGTTTGGTACTGCATATGGTGCCAGAATTTGAGTTAATCGATGTATCTAATTGAGAAAGAGAAAACAAGCAACGATACATTTACAGAAATTAACGTTATGTATTAAAGGAAAAGATAGTACTCACTTCATGACTTGCGCATATAAAGATAAATGACGTGACTAATAAATTTAATACTGGAAATCGTGGCAATAACACTAACACACCATGCGAATCCGCTGCTAGCCAGATGTGGCCTTGTGCGACTAGAGTTTCTAGACTGATTCGTCCTAAACCAGCTAAGAGAGCTGAATGTTTACCACGTAATGCTAGTGATGCATTCCTAAGTGCTATATATCCTATAATCTGTAAGAGAAATGTAGTTAAGCACGGTATTCTGAAGTTCTTTTACATTTGTAGATTATTACCGGTATAAATGCCACGTATGAGTGAATCTCTTCACACTCGGAGACTGAATGACACAGTATCGTGAAAGTAGTGTAAGCAGTTAGAGAAATTAATGCCAATACAGAAGATAATGCAGTTCCTGGAATGTGATCTATCCTTTGCAAAGCGACAAGACCTGCTCCAAAAGTTACACCCCATGCCACACTGTATCTGTCCACTCTCCAACGTGACCACCATTCACGTATATCGTCATCGGTTGTTACAAACAATGCTTTCCAAGGTCTTGTTACGAAAACTTTCTCAAAGAACACCTGTTACAGTACTGTGCATTAGTAACTTTGTTATAACTAGAGATGTGCAAGAATTCATTCGAGATTCTCGCACACCTCTAATTATAATATGAATGTTATATTTGTGGCCGTAAGGAAGAACGCCGCGTGTCGCATACTTTTATTTTCGAGATATTTAAAGTTTTGATTATTAATTCTGAATTATTAAATTTTTTGAAATTCTATCATGCAGCGTTTTTCCTTACAACCACAGATATGTGCCTGTAAGCATGAAAGTGGTCTAAGTAATATATTTCTTCTTTCGAGATATTTAAAGGAAGAGTATACCAAATAACAAACACTATCTAACGGTTTAGAATAATGTGCTGTGAAATAACTGATAAACTCATTTCCTTAAACTCACTTTCATAATTACGGGCACATACGTTAAGAAATTTACAATTAGGTACCTCTGAAACATACAGTATAGTAATCATAGATACAAGACCTAACAGTTTCAAAGCGAGATAGAGTAAAGCTCTCGGGCCATATTCAGTTAAGCTACCAGAATATATTCTTGGTGGTAGCCATGCTAAAAAATAGATGACTAAAAACCAAAACGAAACCAATGGAACAAAATGATAAAACTGGTATGGCCTATTCATACACAGACACAAAGAGACTGTTAGAAAATTCAGTCTGAACATTACCTGCAACACAATCGCATACATTATTAGCTTCTAAGATTTCAATCGTATTATTGGTAGAATTTGCGTTAACTTACCCTAGCGAATCTTATCAGAGAGACATCACCAGTTTGCCAGAAGTAACAAAAATGTCCATATCCGGATAGAAATAAATACGCAGAATTTATTAATCTTAAATACATATAGATAGGTAGAACGTTTTTAGCCCCGGTAACATGGTATATTAAAACTACAGCTTGCATCAATCCTCTCCATTCGTCTGTCTGTTCTCGGTTTAAAGTTCTTGGTCCTCTTTCCCTGTCTTCAGTGAAAAATAATCCAAGAGCCAGTATATATCCGAGCGGTAACCAAAAACTAAATTCACTGTAGTATTTGTTTTCCTTCATGAAAAAATTGGTTCTGAATGAAGAAGAAGAATACGATGTTACTATTTAAGAAATAATTCCTATTCGAGGAAAACAATTTTAGAACGTACCTATCGCATAAGTAAAAGTAAGCTAAAATAATCGACAAAAGAGCCAATGACGTCATCAAAGTATAAAAATCTTGTACTTCGGGTGGTTCGATCTGTACAACTTCGGAAGTATTTGCTTCCTCGGTATCTTCTACTTCGGCAGTAGTCACCCGTAAATAGGATACTTCGGTCCTATACTGACAGAACTTTCTGTACAACCACATTCCACCACCAATTATTATACTGCAATAATTTACTGGTTACGTCTGGTTTAATAAACTCGTTTAACTTATCAGCGTGTAAAGTATTACCATAAACCCAGACCAGACAAACTTAATAGTTGTAATGTAGTTGCAGGCTCTGCATAACTGCAGCAACTGCCATCGTCAAAGTTCATGTGATCATTGCAATAAGTGTTCAATAATATTTGAACTTTGTGTCTTAAGGACAGAGGACTAGCCAAGTAACCATCTGGACTTTGTTCCAATACTCCTGTACCCACCAGTCTACTACTCTCCCATAAATGTGCATCGCTATGGGATAGTATCTGCATGTAGTGAATGTATAAATAATTTTCTCCCTTCTAGAACAGTTTGTTGGAATACACTATAAACAAAGATTACCTTTAATGCTGCTTTATTACACAAATTAATTTGCTTGCTGTCTATGCCAGCTAGCTCAGCTGGCAGTCTCTCTTTTAATACAGGATCTTGTAAAACCCATAGAAAACGTGTATTCTTTTTAGCCAGAAAATCTACTGGCTGCACAAGTCTTACTAAGCCCATGCTATATTCGGAATATAGTTGAGTGTCGCTATTATTGTTTGCTAGAATTGTCATTGCTGCATTGCCTGCAATAATTAAACTAGGAGCTTCGGTTTTCTACGAGAAAAACAACACAGTTCATGAATACATTCAATGAGTAAAATAACTATTCAGAGAATAAAAACAACTACCATCCAACCTCGGAGATCCCCAATCATGGAATTATCCAATCGGGGCCTCCATAAGAATTGTACATTAAGCCTAAGCTGGGCATCGTTGAAACTCAGATCGGAGTTCGGCGGTAAGTCTGTTAAATCAGATGCTTTTCCATCCACTATAAATTGCGATATAAAAGATTTATACATCTGTCTGATCCTGGCATCTCCAGTGAACACAAAATGATTACGGTGGCCCATGAAAGCTAGATACCTCAGACACCTTCGACTGTCTCTGTTACAATAAGTTTCATTTAAAAATATGTACCAGTTTTTGTGTTAATGCTACATGCACACGGACATAGTGAAGCTCTTACGTTTGCGTATAATAATGCATCATACATCCATAGGGCTGCCATTCTTTATCCCCTTTATATCTTCCTTCTGTTAATAACCACTTACACGAATCGCTACCTGCGAAAATGAAACAACATGACATAATTATAATATAATATCAACAGTGGAAGATATATATCAAAAGGAAAAGGTTAAATAGATAGTCTTACCATAAATAAGGTGCATTAATCCATGGTACAGTATAAAACATAATACAAGTGCAGTAGCTAACTTCTTAGCACTTGCTACTGTAATTAAACTGATAAAATGTTCTGCTGAAGTCATGAATACTTTATTGTTTAGTTACATGAACACTGGAAAAGAGAAGGTAATTTTTCATTGAACAGTTTCGATTTGTAATCGAAAGAAAGAGTGTTTGTTAACGAAAGAAAATAATTCTGTGAATTAGATGCACTTATGTAAACATTATCACCTATTTACAGTGTTTTCACAACATTTGAACAGCCTCTTAACAAACAATATTACATTGTAAACACACGACTGTGATTATTACAGAAATTTCACTGTTAGATTATAAGCTTGAGACACTATCGATTTAACAAACAATTCGAAATAAATCACTGTAATTATTTTATTTGAAGCATCACTCAGGTTGTTTGCTAGTAGCAACATTCCCGGCTACATTCATGGCGCGCTACATGCACAAGCAGAAGGCATAGAATCTGCAATACGATCGATTATTGATTCAAAATTGCCCGTCTGAAAACTCGAAAAATTCTAAATGATCACCTGACTTTCTGAAAATGCAGATTTGACGGTGGACCTATAGCAGCGCAAGTGAAATCGACAATGAATAAAATATAATTTCTCAATGAACGTATAATAGGTATACAATTTTTTTGTTAATCATATCTTACCACAACGCAAGCGCTATTTGAACAAACAGGTTAGTTTAATCGATGACCATTTTTTCTTCTTTCATCGTATCATTTATATCAGGGTATAAATTATTGTAGGTTCTACGAGTACGAGCACATGTAGCGTATCATCTTCGATAGCGTTACCTATTTATGTTTAAATACAGAATATAAAATTAATTTCTAAAACGAAGTCGCAATTTTTCTGCGAGGTTGAAAATCTATAAAATCGAAAATCAAATACAAGCACTCGCACAGCGAGTTCAAATTATGTTCTGCACAAAATGTGCACAGCGCTATCTCGATCCCGAAAGAAAAAGCACTAAGTAAATAAGTATACATATATATGTATGCAGAGAGTGAGAGAGATATGTGAAACTAATAATAATTAAATTTCACGATGATGATGGTAAGTGTAAATACACAAACAATAAGCGCGACGATTGAACAGTGTTTTGTATGTTGGTGATATTTCTGACAATAGAAGAAGGTAAAAATAAATACGTGGTTCGCGTTCTGCTAGAGAGTGCATACAAATCCAGTTACTTATCGACATATTTAAAAAAAAGAATCATAGTAATTGTAGAGCAGTTAGATTTCTCGATTAAACATCGCATTAAGTTAAAAATAAAGTAGCCGCGTTGCGATATGTTCTTTGTGTTATACCGTCTGCGTGCACCTTAGAAAATACATAAAACCCGCGGTCTATTTGCGATCGAGTCTATCATATCGAACACCCCTAATATCGGTGTTCGAGGGGTAAAAAAGAATGTGTTGCATACGCGCCTCAGGCTTTGCTATGTAGGCACGACTGTCAAGTTTGACTGATTGATACGGAATCCCTGTTACGACGCCTCGCGACTGTTGTCCGACCGCTCATTTTTTATCGCAACATGATACGGTGCGAAATTTAAGGAGAAAAAATGCAAAACGCCGTCGTCGCAGCAGCATTACATGCTTGAGCCGGAGAATAAACAAAACAAGAGACCCGTGTAAATTGCAATGGACAACGATTATATTTTTCAGTGCCGAACGACATAACGACAATGGCGGCAATGTCCCCGTCGAAGGTGAGTTTATGTCAAAATTCTTTCAACGGCTGTGTAAATTTCCGCATCTTCGTTGCGCCGTACACCGTGGAATCGAACGAGAACGTTGAACGCCCAACGCGGTGTAGAATGTGACCAAATATCACACTTCTATCAACGGAACGAAAGTAATTCCGAACCGTTGTCACTCGTCAAAATTTGGTTGACGTTTCACGTCAAATAAGACGCGCTACCCTTTCGTATAAAGTGTTTCGTTGTATTTATCACTTACTCTTATTTTGTTTATCGGTTAACGAGTTTTACCGATTAATATAATATATACATAATATATTATATGTATGTATATATATATATATTATATACCCGCTTTTTATTTCCGCTTATCGGATCTCGATGTTACAATCGCGATAATCTGTTTACATAAGGGTTATGTTATATACAGGGATCAATCAGTGTTGAAATTTTTCTTTAAAATGCTCCTGATCGTGTCTGAAAGTATGGTTGAGAATTCTAGGTTTAGTCATCGTTACTCGAAGCGTAGTAATGAGATCATGATTACATATAGTTTTGTGCGTTACTAGTTAAAACTTAGTAATGTATCTTTGTATTTGTTATTTCAGAGAAGGCTCCAAAAGGAGCTTATGTCCCTAATACGTGAACCTCCGCCAGGTGTACACGTTGATGGCGATCTTGCTGGTCAAAATTTAACACAATGGATTGTTCACATGGACGGCGCGAAGGGCACTTTATACGAAGGAGAACGATTTCAGCTGCAATTTAAATTTAGCTCTAAATATCCATTCGACTCGCCAGAAGTAACTTTCATAGGTGGTAATATACCAGTTCATCCACATATTTATAGCAACGGTCATATCTGCCTATCCATATTAACCGATGATTGGTCACCCGCATTGAGCGTGCAAAGTGTCTGTTTAAGTATTGTGTCAATGCTAAGCAGTTGTAAAGAAAAGGTAGGAAACTCTTTGTCCTAATTGTTCGTCGATAAAGCATTTATAGATGTTATTTGATCACAGAAAAGGCCACCCGATAATTCATTCTACGTGTCAACGTGTAGCAAAAATCCAAAGAAGACGAAATGGTGGTATCATGGTAAGTGTTGTACGCATGATCTGAACAATTCAATAACTACTTTCTTACACTGATCCTTTTATAAAAGACGTAGTATATACGACTCATAAATATCTTAATAAACATTTACTTTGAGAAAGAAAGCGGATTTTATGTAGCATTTTCTTTTGTGTTTAAACAGATGACAGTGTGTAACAGCAACTGCAATAATCATTAAAAAAAACTTGTCAATGTGCAGTTATTGCTGGACCAAGTGGAATGACATGTTTTGTGTCTTTAATTATTAATGTTTATATATAAATATTAATGTCTGTAACTATTGAAACTTTCATAGATGAAATTTACTGAATTAACTTTAACACATATTAAACAAATTAGGTGCATAAGTTAGAAAAGAAACAAAAAAAAAAAATAAAATACGGCAAAGGCTGCATAATACTTATTACAATAAAGAAGCAATGTAAAATGCGTGAGTTATCCAGTTATAAATTATTATATTCTTATTAAGGATTATTATATATTATCCCACGGTTTAATAGAGAACAAAAAATGATCTAGCATAGACTTCGAAATCGCGAACGCTGAAGAGTATGGTGCACATAAAATATCAATACACGACAGAAGTGTGTTTATTATCTTTGTAGGAAATGCGCTGTAAAATGACATCAGATTAATATATTATAGTGATTACTATATAATAGCATAACACCAAAAAACATACAATGTTATCTCACTTGTTATACAACTTATTTAATATTCGTCTTAACTGTATAATTTTAAAATAAAAGGTAAGCGATTATTTTCAATGGATCTCGAGCTATGCAAACATATGACTTCAACGTATAAAGATATTCAGATCGATCGAGTATGTAATACATATAAATTCGATTTTATATTATAGAATTACTTTTAACAAACTAGAAAATCAGTATTCTTTCAAATGAGACAAGCACAGTATTAAAAAAAGAAAAAAAAAACGTTGACATGTACTATTACTGACTAATAAAATTTAACCTTTTATAGAATTATCGTGAGAAAGAATTTATTATAAATTCACCGTACGTGTTACAGTTATCTTTGCACTCTATTGAAATAGATGTTGCATTGTATAATAAATTGATAATAGGTTAGGTAATCTAACCTAATCGGCTTCAATTTAACCAGAGAGAAAGTTTCATCACTGAGAAGGCGAAGTCTTACAAACTCCTGACGCGCCACCTATGTTACTTCAGTTTAAAGCCATTTTGCTCTGTCATACCGACATTTGGCTAACAGTTTCAGCGTTTCGCCGCTACGTATAACGGCGCTGTACAAAATCGTCTATGAGTCTACACAGCAAATGATCCTCGCCGGAATTTGAATTGTGTGTTACGGAAGTGACGGTAAGAATCATTTGAATTCAAATAAAAAAGCATATAAATACCTTTTTAAATAAAATGTCTTATTGAACCATAACTATTAAAATTATATATTCATTTATTACAGCCAAACTTATTTGTTTTAGGATTTATCTAAGATAGAATGATTTCGGACTTACCAACTATAGTTGTATATTCGCAGAACGTTCACTCGATTCGTTCGCGATTCCACCCGGATGAAAATCGCGGATCTACGCTTACCAGTCACGTATCGTATTAAGGGACGCAACTCCACGATGCACCACGGCTGAAGTAATTACGTTTGCGAACATGTATCCATAGGAATTCGATTAGCCGTAGATTTTTAAAATAGCCCGGGTAATATGCAATCGGAGAGAAGCTGATCAGTGCAAGTCCATCCTGATTAACGTTTCCATCGCGTGCTAGTTAATCTTCGGAACACAACAATGAACGCGGTATTTCCTTCGTCTTCCGGAGACCGTTAATCGACATAATCCCCTCGCGAACTAATGAAAACCGATTACACCTGGTAACGAGAGAGAGTCCGCCATTAAGCGCATTCCGGAACCAGGTCACCGTAATAATTCTCGGCGCATTAGAAACAGCAGGTGCGAACTGTTTAACGATTCGATACGACGCTACTTCAATAAATCTTAATTAATTTACGATAGAGCCAATCGATTGTAATTCCTAAAAAACGAAACAAATGAGCAAAACCAGTTGCGAATAATTTTCCGCGTGCTTCGTGTCGGTCGCGCGAGCCAGCCGACGTACTCCTTTCGGTTTTATCGTGCGAACAAGTGTAACGAGAAACGAGTTTCGTCCAAGTCGAAACACGAATGCAACCGAATCGAGACAGGAATCGCTTTCGGACAATCGGTCGGTATTGGCGTGATTTCGCGCCATTAATCTTGCCCTCGACAATTAACCGGCTGCGGGCCTAACGCAATAGCCGGCTATTAATTACAATCAACGCTATCTCACGCACCGGCACGATACGACGTTTAATCTCGGCCACGGGGAATTCGATCGCGGCCCGAATTCGTACCGGCATTATTCCAGGGCCTTGTCAAAACCTTGTTCTCAAAAGTGTTACTCCTTGCAGGTCGAATTATCGCCGGTAACGCATGAACGCCGTCGGGCCTCGGTCATCGATTTCCTTTGATAATGTCAATCGCTGGTCCAGCTTCGAGGGAAACGATTAAAAAGATCGTGGCAGGTAGATTCATTCGCTCAGCAGCATTCCGATCCATGATCGAAGCAGATTCGAGGACGTGTTTCCTCCTGCGTTTCAGAGATGGAGCGATCGGAACGATTTTTGTGACATATTTAATAATTTTGCATATTTATATACATTACAGAATTATTATTAAATATAAACATAATTTTGTATTATTTAAAAATGCAAGGACCATGTAAATTATAAAATAAGGAACAATGTTTTAGTTTTACACAGAGTCTTGGAACAGCGAAATACAAGATGAATTTGAAATGAAAACAAGATTCTGAAACTTGTTAGAAACGTGTTTACTTTTACAAAAGCTGCGTAACATTTCGATCACCGTTTCCGGAGATACGATCGCCGAACCGCTCACGCAAAGTATTTGTCACACAACGCACGCACACCGGTTCAGTTATTATGAATTACGACTCCCGTTCTGTGAGACCCGGCACCATATATTTGATTTAATGAGGTAACAAGTGTATTGCGACTTATAAGCATCCGAACGAGTGATTAATCTCATCCTGATTTCTACCTGTGGTTAGCTTGGACGGATCTTACTTCATTTAAAACGACATCTATTTCGGAGCGCAGCTGAGATGAGTCGATGAAGCCTTCTCTCTCATCGGTCATTATTTGTCTGTTTCGTACGTCGGAGAATAAAATATTTTTCTCCTTGCACCCTTAAAAAATTACGCTGATCTATTAGGACTATAAAAATGTGAAACAATTCTGTGTAAATGTAGCCACCTGAATTGCTCCTTTATTTGTAATGACATAAAAAATGTTTTATTTAAGGGAGAAATATTGAAAAAAATTAAGACAACATTTTCAGAAAAATGAACATAAATAAACATAATAAGAAAACACATTATTAGTTTAATATAATACCAGATTTGTTACCTGTATCAGATATGATACACTATATAGACATATTAATGAAAAATGAAGTAGATATTTAGATAGATCAGCTTGTGTAATCGTTAGAACCTCAAACATTTGAAGCAACAATGTAAAAAAAAACTAAAAATCGGAAAGAAAAATGTTTAAGAAAAGAAGCAGAATGGAAGGAGCTCTGCGACGAACGGATGCAAAAATCCTCGGTAGACCGAGGGTCCTGAATGAACACGGTGTATGTACGTACAACTTAATCCAGCATCGGAGTGGCAATCCGCATCGATTCGAAGGAGAGGCTAGCGTGCTCGAAGGCCTAGTATACATAACGAGGTCCGAGGCCGTCGTCCGATTCGTTTTTCCCTCTATCTACTTTTTTTCTGGTCGGGTCCCCGGGGGCCGGTCCCTTCTTTTTGGGGGATTAATCACGCGCGTAGAATCCGCCGTGGCTGCCGAACTGAACGGGCCCAATCGTGGCCGATTGATTCACGGCCCCGGTCACTGTTCCAGGCCCCGGGAACCAGGAAGGATAAAAGGTAGAAAGTGACGAAAGAAAAGAGAAAGAGGATCACCGATGCCTTTGGATCGCGAAGGAGCACAAGTCCTCTCGCTAATGCACGCGTAGGTAGCTGGGAGAGGACCGATCGAAGCGACGGGGCCTGGGAGGGGGTCCGGTTCGTTGATTAGCGGATATCTTAATTACTGATTGGCCGCGCGGACTAATTAAATCGTAACTCAATCAGGACCCAACCCCTTTCTGCGCGCCGCGCCCCACCGCTGCGATTTTACGACGACGCTCACCAGGCCGAGTGGTTTAGGATCTCGCATACACGCGTGTCCCGGGGTTGTTGCATAAATGATTCGAGCGCATCGGATATTGCACCGGCGACCGATCCACCGGCTCTTGGGACCTTCTTCTTCTTCTCGGCCTCAACGAAGGGCCTCCTTTTTACTCTTTCACCAGCCTACTTTTTCTTCGGGCCCAATGCACCGAAGATGCCTCGACTCGGCATTATGTCCGGCCCGAATAAAAAGCATAGTAATTAGTAGTACCTACCACGGAGACTGGTGAACGATGTCGTCTGGAGCCTCCCACTTTCCAGCTACGCTTCATCGGAGAAATACGAATTTTCCGACTCCGAGGAACTCCGTCTTGATGATCAAATGATGTGTGCCGAAGAGATAAGATGGTGAAAAGTGTCCTTGAGTATCCTTGAGAAGAAAAAAGAACAAAGAAAACGTTGGAAACATCGGTTTGTATTTTTTTAATGTGGTCAATTTAGAACTTCCATGTTTAGTCTACATTTTTTCTTGAAGGATATTAATTTTCATATTCCCGTAGACGCAGCCGTAAATCAGAGAAGCAAGGAAGATTGCGATTCCTGTCCACTCCATGAACAGCCCCCTGAACAAGAATCAAAGGATTACTGTATAGGAAAGTAAAAAGTGCGAGTATCAGGACAAAGACGATTGAGTTAGCCGACAAGGTTTTCTTCGACGGCAATGGAGAAAGGCTGCGAAAAGATGAGGTTTCAGAGAGGGAGGATCGGATGACGTTTTAATTCCGTGGACGTTTTGAAAGTCAAATGCGCAGGACGGTCGCTTTATGTCGCGGTGAATGTCGACGGCTGGAATTATGTCATTAGATCCATAATCGGTCAGTCGGTGTATAAATTATGTACTCGGGCCGCGTCATCGAGATAATACAGAAAAATGGCTTCACCTCGGAAGCCGTGGCTGCGAGAGATGAAGACGTTGCCGTGCTGCCCATCGTTATTGGTGTGGCTTCAAGCCGTTTCTATCTTCTCCTCTCTCTCCGATTCACGTAACGCACATTCGTTAGCATGGATAATGAATCACCGGCGTGTCCTCATGCTCCTGTCGCAGTACCGACGAAGAATTCGCCGGTGGGTCGGCGACGACAACGCGTGGAACCCTCCTGCTACGGCCCTGGCCGTTTCGAATACGAATCGCGAAAGGGAAAAAGAGGGACGAGGCTGGAGCCATTAAAACCAGCAGGTACCAGTTCGCCACTCGCCTCTTTCTCACTCTCTCTTTCACGACTTTCTCTCTCCTGCCTTCTGTCTTTCGCGCATTCTTCCCAACAGATTTTCGGCACCGTCCCTTCCTCGATGAAGTTTTGACTCCGTAATTGTTGTAATGAATCACCGACGATTATTTCCTACCCCGCGTGTCAGCAAAAACCAGGCCTCGCGCCGTCCCCCGAATAAATTCCTCCCGCGATTTACATAGCGTCGGAACGTCGTCGAATCGTTATTGCACTTATGCAGGACCCAGTGTAATTTGCGGCACTGTCCGAGAGGTGTTTTATTCCGAGCCAGTCGGCCCTGTAGAATCGAAGATTTAAACAGAGTCGGCCGACTGCGTTCCGATTTACGTTGTTCCGCGGTGATTAACGAGTGTCAGATTTCCTGTCTTCGGTCGAATAATAAAATACGCGAAACACGGTAAAGCCTCGCTCGTTGCAAGCTCGTTCGTTGCTCGAGAACCTTGTTGGTTGCAGAAGTTTTCGAAACAGACGAAGATTGATTAGTTCAACGAGCGAGGTTTTTTTTATATTTATTTAAGGTCGCTTTCAACTCTTTGCTAAGAGTTATTTCGCGACGGGACTTACAGTTTACACAATATCAAAATATCCTAAAGTAGGAGGGGTGGTTTCTCAAGATAAAAGTCTGCTCTATAACGTGGTGTAATTCAATTTTCCATTGGACCCTTATTTTTTATATAAATTGAAAAATATCCTCAGAAATGTGTGCTAAAATGGTGTCTCTCCGCCTTTAATGATTGTTTGAACATATTTAAACAATCAGAACGTATTACTATTGCACATCACTGGATTCGGGAAAGTCTAGAGAATCTTTTGCTGTAAAGAACAATACAATATCTTATATGTATAATAATATCACAATATTTATTCAAATTTCTTAAAAACTGTGCATGTTATATGGAAACGATTTATGCAACGGTTATATGGAAACATGTTTGTTGTTGGATAGTGAATTATTAAGGTGGGTTCTCAACCACCTGGGGCGCCACAGTATTAGATTGCACATGGAATATTTCCAGAGGTGCCGGCAACGAGCCAGGTTCTACTGTAGTTGTTACCAAGAGCAGCGTACGGAGCACCGCGTTTGCTATAATTCGATGCGACAACGCAGTCGTCCGGGACCTCCTCGTAGAAGCAGACTTGACAAAGAACCTTCGACGGTGGCGTCGAAAGCGTCGGCGCTTAAACGTCTTAATTAATGTTCCGTCTGACAGAGACGAAAGACCGGTATCGGCGAGCCGCGAATTTCATAACAGATTGGCGTATCGTTGACGGTCGCGGCCTCGAAACTGACGTTCTTTCTGTTTATAATAGCGATCGTTTCATCATCCGGATCGCCTTCGGCGGGACGTTTAACCGCCTCGCGCACCGGTCAATTAATTACGGATGGTCTGCATTAATCTCGGCAAATTGGCCGAAATCGTCGACGCGGCGAGCTCGACTTGTAGCGCTCGCCTATTCGTCGACAGAAGATTTGTAAAACAGACGCGGATGGTTTTAATGAAACTTTTCTGATGTGCTAAATTCGGAAACGGAGAGCCAAGATTTTTTGCGGTTATCAGATGCAATCTCTGGTCAGTTCTGTCTCACGTAACTTAATTTTTTGCTAACAAAAAACACGACATCTACGAGCATGGCATCTTTCAGTTGAAAAATAAGACTTGTTTTAAATGGTAAAGGATTGGCTTTCATTTTTCCTTGAGAAAACGAAATGACTTAACCGAACGACCTCATAATTTATGGAAATTTTTGTGGAAACGGAGTGACAATATTTTTTGTGGATATAAGATGCAAAATTACGAGATACAAAATTCATTTCACAAAGGTGCACATTTGTTTACTTGTCCATATAATAAATAAGAGGAGAACCAATATGTTTTGTGGATGTAAGATGCAAAATTACGAGATACAAAAATGATGAAGACAATTATTCTCAAATGAATTTTGATTGAAATTCATTTCACAAAGTTGAACAGTTGTTTACTTGTCTATATAATAAATCAGATACAGTACAATTATTCAAAGGAAGGGGACCCAAAAGTGGTTTCGACATTTCTCAAAGGGAACACGACTATAATTTTCGACACAGGTTAGAGCACAAGCTTGAAATAAATTGGTTGATGAAAAACAAGGGTTGAGATAAATCATTGTCATTGGAGGGTCTTAACAATATTCTTCTGCGCCTCGTAGATCGCTCGGCAAGATGCCTCTGTGAGTTCCTGTTCCTCGGGCGTGTAAGGATGACGCAGGAATGATTGTATACCGTTCCTGCCCACTATACAGGGCAAGGACATGTACACATCCTTTTCCAAACCGTGCCGGCAACCCTGCAAGATGGCCGACATTAGCCAACAAACTTGCTATTTACACGTGTAGGAACCCCGTTCAGACTAACGAGATCGGTAGCAAACGTAATACATCAGAATTTTAGAGTTAAACAGTCGCTTAAATAAACTAAAATAAAAAGAATTATAAAAATCAATTTCTACCATTTTTCTCGTCTACAGCGAAGAGTTAATCCATCTAGCTTGGCAACGAAATTGAAGTAATTTTAATTACAAAAACATAAAAACCCGTAAGAAAAAAATAAGAGTAAAACGTGGCTTTCCAAAAAACAGAAGAAAGAAACCACCTAACTCAGAACTGTGTAATGAAAAATAGATTAGTCTAGGTCAGGCCACGATCTCGACAGTTAAGGATTAACCTACGACTTATAAGAGGCTTCAGGAAATCTGACAAAAAAAAAAGAAATCGGAAGGGCACCAACGGCAGAAGTCGCAGCTGGTCGGTTAACAAATCTCGAGATCGTGTACCCGTTTTTGTTCGGGTAGTCCAGTCTCCCAAACAAACCCACAAAAATCTCGGATAAAAAATGAAAACATGATTCCGTGTCACCTTCAGATAAGCCGACACAGTGATGCAGATACACGTGTTCCGGACAACGGCGTCCACAACTTCGGCAGCGCAGACACCAATGCCCCAACTGCGATAACCTTTCCTGGTGATAAGATCGCTGTCGGAATCGAGAACTTTGGTGTGCAGTTCGCCCCAGGACTCGGGATCCACTTTGCTACCAATGTCCTTGTTGATGTCCTTCAGCTTGATCCCCATCACCGACACCGCGGACCAAACTGGCACTGTCGATCAAACGAACAGTCAGAACATACGAGCTAATCCCTGTTTTTTTTTTAAATGTCTATCTGGACAACTATTTTTCATGTTGTTTGTTATGTACATGAATAATTTACTTACTAGCAGTTACTTAAATCTTTGCAGTCGAACATCTCCTTTGATGCACTACTTAAATATTCAGTAGTTTATTTATTTCAGCCTTCTGGCCAACAAATTGGAATTCGTTTACAATGTTTGCATTCATCCAACTTATTCACCCAATGCTAATTTATTTTAATATTCAGAGTTGGGAAAAATAGTTTCAAAACTTAACAACATTTTCAGAATTTATGTCTACGTCGAAAGATCTATTTCTTTAAAATTTGACGTTATAAATGAAACATAATATGTCAATTTAATTTGTAAAATAAAAATGGGTGAATTGTTATCTTAGTTTCTTTTATGCAGCTATATTTGAGGAGCATATGAGGGTTAATAAATTGCTCAAGATTCGATAGTTCGAGTGCAAGGATTACGATAACCATTAAAAATCGAAGAAGATTTTTTCCAATGAATTAAGAATAAAACTGGTAAAAAATTTTTTTACCAGACGTCGGCCCATTCTCGCAGATCACCGAAGCTTGCACCGCGTTCGCCGAAATTCCAAGCTTCTGCGCGACCAAATATTGAAGCCTGCAGCTGTCCAAAAATGTGCCCAAGCCAATCACACGTTGCGGAGGGAAGCCCGAAAGCTTCATCGCCGCGTACGACAGTATATCCACTGGAATGCATAAATGGCGTCGTTATTCCGACGCGTGCCGATCGATATCGATGGGAAATCAGCGTGAGAATAAATACCGGGTGTGGTTACGATCAGCAGGACACTGTTCGGCGCGAATTTGCACACGTTAGGAATGATGTCCTTGAAGATATTAAAATTTCGTTCCAACAGGGAGTCCGCGTCCGGGTCATCCTTCGCGTTCTTGTCGCCTATCGTGAACACGCACACTGTCGCGTCCCTTGCCATTGAGAAGTCTAACCAATTTTGCGCCGAAAAAATTAATTATTAAAGTTGTGTATGCAATGTAATTAATTATTTGCGGTGTTCTACTGCAATTATTTCTACACGTAAAATTGTATGAGATGGATCATTGGATTACGGATAAAATTCGTCTACAAAAAATGCAAATTCCACAAACATTTGCAGTCTAACGATCACATTGAGAGCCTCTAACACGACCGCGTCCGCACACGCGAGACTTCTTGCCGCGGCTCCCAAGATATTTAATGCACCATGTTTTTCACCGAGTATTTATCATCGCCGTATGAAATTGGACGAGCGAGGATATTAAATGGCGTATGAATATTTCGAGAAAGCATCTAATAAGAAATGAATTTCTTGCGGCCTCGGTTTTCCTAAATCGGCTTGCACGAAGGTCGGCGGTCGGCTAACGACCAGGGTAACTGTACCGATTACTGCGGTATCTATGCTTCGATCGAAATAATATGTGTAAGTCTCATGGAAAAATTATGTGTTCTGAATATAAAATCGGAGTACGCAGACCTTCTCTATATACATAATTACCAAATATTCATTTATACATATTTACCTAATTATCAGTTTACGAGAAGATAAATATTCAGAGTCACCTTTCGTGCCGATGATCCTCGGATTGCCGAGGAACGCAGCAGCATGGCCGATGTCTTCCGCTTCTGCTTTCGCCAGGTCCTCATCCAGGTCTATAAACACCAGCTCGGACGCCAGCCGCTGCATAAAATCCGTAGAAAGAGAAATAGAGGGAGAGCGAGAGATACGAAAGAGAGAAATGACGATTATAAAAGGGTAATTAACGGAAAATGGCCGGCACACCGGCTTCGGGCACTGGTTATTACGCACTCGGAATCGTTACGCAATCAAGACCCCCAGGAATCGCATTAAGGATCTACGGGTGCGCAATCGATCGCGCCATTCGAGCGATCCCTTAATGCGAAGGGTCGTTAGGATTTGATCGCCTCCGTTCGCGAGCGAGAGATGGCTTCACGTGCCCTCGTTGCGCGCCATCAAACGCCGACCAAAAAACCGTCTCGATTTTTCATACGATTCAGGTTTAATTTAGTAAAGGCGCTTTCAGCTCTGTGCTCGTTAACGAAAGGAGAATTAAACTTTTAATAACACCCCACCATATATTATACCCCGCGCATCTCGACTGTTTATGCCACGACCCGGCGCGAATTCTACACGAATTTTTAATTCGCTTTTTACCCCACCGCCGCTCAGGCACAAATAGTTTTTCGTTTGTAGCGGATGCTTTGCCTTGCACACTTTATCATTTCGACTCGTTAACCGTTTATGGACGCTGCTTTCTTCCCCCGAAACATCAAGAATTATCGCTTCCCACTGACTCGACGTTGTGATATTAACAAAAACAAGGGTCGAGCTTGATTTCAACTCGGAAGAAAGTCGAAGCAGTTTGACGAACATTTTTTGAGCAGATCTTGTGAGATCTCAGGTCAGTTCTGTTTCACGTAACTCAATTTTTTGCTAATAAAAAATTTACCACGTTTTGGAAATACAAATCTTGTATTTTGATTGACTTTAAATTAATTATTAAATTTATATTTTTAAATTGTTATTATTTTTTGTTTTTATTATTTTTAAATTTACATTATTAAATTGACTTTAAACTAATTTCTCGATGAGCTAGAGACTTGAAATTTTTCACATGGCTCAGAACTGGATGACAATGCAATATTAAAAAAAATTAAAGAAAACACTGCGTTTAGAATTTATACATCATTTTTTTAAATGGTGAAATATTGGCTTTTATTTTTTCTTGAGAAAATTAAACGACGTAACCGAACGATCTGATAATTTATGGACGGGGGTGTAACGCGTCTGTTGTACAGCGTAGCATGATTTTCCCGTTGGTCGGTATCTGTTCCCATCATCGAGGATCCATCATATCCCCGGACGTTTTTTCTCCGACACAGATCTGGGATCGGTAATCACTCATAATCACGGTCTAATTAGACCGGTTGAAAAATAATAGGGTATCCTTTCTCCGTGCGCCACGTGGGCCGAAAGTTATCCATAGCGAAATAGCTGTAGCGATATTGAACGGCACTCGTGCGGCAGCAGATGGACACATTTTTCTTTGACAGATGGCGGTTTCACACGTTAAGACAAACCAGCGGCTACCAAACAGAAACGGCTTCTTAATATATTACGTTACGCCCTTGTGCTTCCAATCTGTTATTGTACACCGCTTAATCACCATACTTCATCAAGCATGACTTCCGCAGCATGCATAATATCCCAGCTGATGAAGTTTCTTCGCAGCCCCCTGCCTGCCTTCGTTTTCTCCCCTCTCTTTCTCCTCTTTTTTCTCTAGCTCTCTCTCTTTCTCTCTCGCCTCTCCGACGTAATGCCTTGCGCGTATCTCGCGACGATACTCAGCGGTAATTAACTCGCAAACTCTCGGTATATACTTTATAACGAGATTTTTTAATGATCCGTGACCGACGATAACGGCACGCCGGAGAAAGTGATGCTCACGGAATTTCCAATAGCTCCACGGAACTCGGGTCTGCCTGTGTTACGTAATTTTCACCATTTATGGTTTATCTGATTGGAGAGGCACAAAATCGCGATGATTCTAGCTGCGTAAAAGCTACAATTTTAAATAAAAAAGCTCCAGCTCAGAGAAGCTGAACGAATGGCTGAAAACCGTAGGTAAATAGTTTAGAAGATGTTCGAGAGAAACGATATTATGAACATTTAATTATTTTAATGCTTAAACAGATTTTTTTAACCCTTATTTTTCTCTTTCTTACTATGTTTTTTTTTCCTGAAAATGTTGTTTATTTATATTTTTTTCAATTTTTTTCATCCCAATTAAAAAAATCATGCAGTGAAGGGTTGATTATTCAGACTCACTCGGGGGGAAGTAAATAAAATATTCACAAAAATTTTTGACAAGAGGGTGGCTCTTATTTAAGAGCATCATTAATTGTAGTATTTGTCCAGTTGGATGAAGAATAGTTTTGTCCAACCAGGAACCAGATTTGGATCACTATGCGACGATGTTCCACGCAGATCCTAGCCGTCTCCCATGCGGTTCTAGTTACCTAGTTGCGTTTCACCCTCGGTTAGCCTCGTCCTTTCCGCCTCGCAGAGCCGCAGACGATCACAGGACACCGAGCCTAAGCGACACTCGATCTGTCGCGCGTTTTATTATTCCCTCGGTGGACTGTCTTTGATATTCTATAAGTGTCTCAATCCACCCGCAAGATATTGTGTTCTGTACACTTGCTCGACACGAGGGAATCAATTAGTCGAGCGAGTCGAACGGGATTGGATGTCTTTTTGCGCGCTCGGAACCAGTTCGCTGGTGCAACGATGCAATTAGCTGTGAGAGCCTACGTACGGTAATGTTTAGAATGTTTCACCGTGTTGTATAATCTATGCAGGAAATTTTTATTTTGCATAAACATTCACAGTTTAATTATGTCTGTATACGGTGAATGTTCTACGGTGAGTCCTATATTTCACTTCTTTCTTTTAATTTCACTTTGGTAATTATATAGAAAAGGTCTGCGTACTCCGATTTTTATGAAATTTTAATATGTTATAGATTTCGACATTTTGAACAACTTTTTCTTTTTACAATATCGGGGTGTCTGTTTTAGTTTCCGAGATATTTGAAAAAGAGCGTGCAGGAATACGAAAAATGCAATGCAGTATTCGCGATAGTTTTTTGCAAATATCTGAAAAACTAAAAGCGACCCCCTATATTGGAAAAGGAAAAAGTTGTTCAGAATGGGTTGCTGCATAACATATTCAAATTTCATCAAAATCGGAGTACGCAGACCTTTTTTACACAATAACCTTGATTTTCTTAAAAAATGGCTATATTAACAATTATCTTGTAAATTCAAATAAAAATACCATACTGATATTTTTTACAGTTTCTTGTCGAGCGATCGCACTTCGAGCTGCCATACCTTGAACACAAAATTGTGCTGATTTGTCGGCAGAAAATTGCAAGGGCAGAGTCGCGCGTCAAACGAGAGAAGCAGAAAGAGAACTGAAAAATAAAGTGGGCTATCTCGGTAGGAGATTTGGAGCAGGAAGCGGTGGACGGAAGACCCTTCATCGTCAGTGCCGACCTGCGAGAGATGGTTTGTACGATTTAATGCGGCCCGACGGACATGACATGTTACAACGGGTCGAGGAACGACGAGAACAAGAAGAAGATGAACGTCTTATGCAAGTACTACCGAGAGAGGAACCTGGGCGTAGTAGGTCTCTCCGCAAGGTGGACAGTGGAGCCTTTGGAGATGGTACTGGAACGCTGGTGTGCCTCGCGATCATCTCGTTGATGCGATCTGCCAACTGCCGGGACGAGGAGAGCAAACCGCATGGTTCACTACCTCTTCTTCCTTTTCCTTCTCACCTCCTTATCCTTCTCCTTCCTCGACTGTCTTCTTCGTCCGCGGCTGCGGTTCCAGGTCATCTATCCCGCTTATTGGCTCCGCCGGACGGTTTAGGGTCGTTTAATGAGTTCGATGACTCCTCCATGGCGACCCCAACGCTTCTTCAATATTCTTCAGACCCTTCCAAACTTTATTGAAGCGCAAACTTCATTAGGCACACCGTTCACACAATCGCCGGGCAGTGAATTAGTTTGATCCGTCACGCTGTAGGCTGAAACGCTATTATATTTCATGGACGATAGCCCAGTTTTATTGTAACTCATTATTTTTTATTTTAATCATTATTTTGCCACAGCGAGTATGTGTTTTATAATTTTGTGTATGATATGTTTACACAGCTGTGTCGCAATATATTTCTTTTTGTTTCTATATTCACTATTGACGTATTAATTTTCAGATGCAAAAATGTCTGTCTTGAAGATGATCCATACAGGGATCAAAACGTTGAGTTTCGAAGAAATTTTTTGCTAATAAATAGTTTCTTGAAAAATCTAAAAAGATCATAGAACGAAATGTCACAAAATTTATTCTCTAAATGGTAAAAAAATCGGCTTTCATTTTTCCTTGTGAAAGTGACTTTCCGAACGACGACGTTGGTTCCCTGAGTGAAAGTTTAACCAATATAAGAGTTGCGGTCGAGCTAAAAGTTTGATGATGTTTCAGCTGGTAGAAATGAGGAAGCTGGAAGATTTGAAGAAAAATCTGCGGGTTTGGATTGCTACTTCCTGAAGGAAGCTGGGTCGCACGCACACACGAAAAAACCAAGGCTCGGATGAGCGAGCGCGATAAGGGTGTCCCTGTGGACGGGTATGGATTTCAGCGCTTTCCTTCTCGGCGACTAACATAAATCAGTCCCCGGACGATCCTGCGGGGGCGTTCTACGTGTAAATGCTCGCGTTACGATCCGATAACGAGGGAAAAGAAGCACGTTCCTCTTCTACACTCCTGTCCCCTCTGCCCTTCCTCTCTTCCTTTTACGTCCTGATCCTTTGCCTGTCCCCGTAGCCGAATTCCCTCTTCAGGTATTTCGTGGATCATTTGCATAATAGCTTTTTTCATCCAACAGACTCGACCAGCAGACTGAAGCCTCTGGGAGCACACACATGCGAACATTCTTTCTCTAATCCTCTATCGAGCATGATTTTAAAGTCCCTCGAAATACATGAGGTGAGGATCCCCTTTGGATAACTTGTCTGTCACGTGCTGCGCTCATCAATGTTTGGTAAACAATTTTTATATCCAAGAAGGATCACGATCAATCCTGATTTGATTATTTATTTATTTATTTAATAGCTTTCCCCCAAAACGCGTTGCTGTGGCTCAGTGTTTTTTAAAAGCATGTTTTTACCTGTCACAGATGTGACATTTATATGTTTTATTTTACAATGCTTGTGGGTGTACAATATTTTTTGTTGTTCAATTCTCTGTATGTATAAATTTGGCGATTAAAGTCAGCAAAATTGAAACAACAACTGTAATTGGAAAGATTTCCAAGAGTGTTCAAGATTAGAATAACAGAGTATCGTGAGTCGGATTTATGATCAGGGAAGAGGTTACGGACAGAACGAACATTTTCCACGAACCTTGAAGAGGATAGCAATTCCGACAGCAACGCCGGTGTAACCGCTGCCGACGATTACGATTTTCACGCGATGGCAGTCCGTGAAATCCTCCGCTTGTTTCGTCAGCAAAAACTTTGCGGTGTTCCCGGCATTGTCGATCTTCTTTTTCACTTGAGACATCGTCAACGACTCGAATCTCCAGAACCGAGCCGGCACATCCCGAGAAACTGAGGGAACCAGAATCTCCAACGAAACTGTTTCAAGTTTCCTATTGCTATTTCGCTAATTTGGACTCCATCAAATCAGATAACCAAAGCAAAGGTTCGAACATCATCGGTTCCAACGTTTGAAATTATCTGCGAGTGGAGATACACAGGGTGTTCGCTTTCGTTATTATGCATTAGAAAATAAAAAAAATATATAAAGAAACTTTTTAAAAACGCTTACATTTGCACTAAAAAGGAGAAATTTTTTTTAGATATTAGTAATTATGAATAATTATTATTTATTAATTTAATTACTTATTATACATATGCATTAGCGCTCCACGCTTTTATTTATAGTCACTAATATCTAAAATAATTATTTTCTCTTTTTAAGCGTGGTTTTTAAAAAGTTCTTTTATATATTTTTTTATTTTCATTGCTGTGGCACGAAAGCGACTGTCGGATTGAATTTAACGAACTGTCTCGCAACGAAAGGTTGCACATTACCGTATTGGTAAATGTCGTGAACACTATAACGAAACGTTTTTATCTTACATAATACGATCGAACCACGTGGAATCGGCCCGCAGCTGTCGAAATCGCGCAGGTGGCACAGATCGCAGCCGAACGCGAACACGAATTTCAATTTCCGGTTATGCGGGGAGAGCTTTCGCTATGATCGCTTAGGATCCGCTTACTTGCTACTCCGATCTAGCTACGAACAGTAAATTGCCGGCAATTTGCCATCACCTATCTGCTTCACTTCATCGGAGACGTGTCATTATCGAGCAAATTTGGCTACAAAGTATGTAATTACGGGAATGCCTGGTCTCGGGTTAAGGATTAAATAAAGTAATCGAACCGATTACCTAATTAAGGTGGGGACGATGGCGATGGCAGCGGCTGATGGCGAATACAACTACAAATTGGTGGAAGGACAAAGATCACTGAGTTCCACAGTCTTTGTAAAATTACGATCTTTATAGTTCAACCGTTGAACGTAATTAAACGGATCCAATTCTTTCCGTCCGAGGGTTAAACGTTTTTATTGAGGTCAGCAAATATGTGTTTCTTAATAATGCTATATTAATCACGACTTCGAAATACATCGAAATTTTACAAATACAAGGTATACGTGCAGGTGGGAAGCTCATACTTAAATCTCATCAGTCATTAAATTAATTAATTGAATAATGGCAGTGATAAAAGCAAATTGCTCCACGTGACTGTAAAGTTACGTGTCGACATTGTTCAGTTCAATTTTATTTTGTGACCACGAAAATTGCTCATTATTGTTGTCAACTTTTATGCCATGCACTAAAGCTTTCATTCGTGAATTCGCGCCATTAAAAATTGCAACATCATCCAAAATATTTGTGACACTATCAAATTTATACAATTTATACAATTTTCAAGTTTCGTAGACAAATTTAAAAAAAAATGGGACCAAATGAAATCCTATTTTCATTGGCAATAGCATTTCCGGATTCAACAAAATAAATAGAAGTCGCACTAAACTCTAGCATTCTTTACAATAAAGGTCTGTTTCATATTTGCAACAACGGGAAGAAAGTGGCAATTGAATTCTCATCGATTACCCTCTAATTTCGCTTGAGGCGCGTTGCGCGCTGATTCGAGAAACATGGCGGACCAGTGCGGCGCATTATCGCACACGTCGAAGATCTATGAGCCGGTGCTGGGAACGGCGCATAATATGACGCGGAATGGACGGACAGTGATTCGCGATAGTTTTCTAGGAAGTCGATTCCGAGGTGTCATTTATTACGGCGATCGAAGCTCTCGGTGCGGGGAACCGGTCGCCAGGTGCGCGGCTTGTTATTGATGAAGACGCCTTTCTAAAATGCTGCTTCCTCTCTCCCTCCATCTCCGGCGGCTGCAATTTCCGGTAGTACTTCTTCGACTCCTCCATCCCTCTCCTCCGGTACTATCGTTGTGGTTCACTCCTCGGTATCGTTTTGCGACACCTGGAGAATCCCGCATTCCCGTAGTATACCTCGGATGCTGTCGGCGCACGTCTGCACCGCGGCCTTCTCCTGCTCGGACAGCTTCTGTCTAACAGTGCAATACACACCTTCCCGGCCGATCACACACGGCACCGACATGTACACGTCCTTGTCCGTCCCGTGGGCACAGCTCTGCGCACAAACATCGATTAAACGCAAACGGAAATCGGTGCGCGCTCGCCGACCGCATCGGCAGCGCACCTTTCATCGCGGGCGATTGGTACCGAGCCCTTCGAACAGCATCGCTGTCCTTTTGTGCCACAGTGTGTCTGTGATTTATCTGGAAACGTGTAATCCTCCCGGAAAATATGAACGAAGACGAATTTTGTTGGCTTTTTAACCCTTATACGTTCCTCAGGGTGAAAATTCACTCATTCAATATTTTTATACACTGTAAAATTATTCATCCTTTTATGAGAGGAAGAGAGAATGTGCATGATGAGCGAGAGACACCTTTTTTTGTTTAAGGGTGGTGGGAGAATCCTGGACACCCTCCCCTTCGATGACGATTGGGGAGGGTAGTGTTGGACTCGGCTCCCCCCTCGGATGGAATTGCGGGATTATCATTGGCTGAAAACAGAGTCTACCGCCATACCAACTAAACCCCCACCACCCAGGAGATTTGGTAAAAGGACCTTTACCTCCTCCTTTCAACGAGACTTATCAACCCCTTTCGTGCAGCTATTCTTGAGGAGCGTATGAGGGTTAAGGACAAATACGATGCTGATATTCGTTTGACTTTACAAACACCTTGAATTTTCTCAAGAAATGAAGTTTGATAAAAATCCTTATAGTCTTACGTGGATGTGTGTCGACGCTGGCAGGACAACTTTAGTGTTCCTGACAATGGCGTCGACGATTTCAGCAGTGCACAGTGCATGTCCCCAACAGTTCAACCCCTTCCTTTCGTCGAGTTGCTTGCCACTGGAACGTGACCAATTTTTGTTAATGAATTATCGTACATTTAGCAGTAATTGTTAATGATTGTTGCAGCCGAAAATCTAGCGTTGTTGGACACTGTGTAATTGTTTGAAGGAAAAGCACGTGCATCCGAGAGCCTTTGCAATGTTGACTGTAAGACGATACTCGAGTGTACTGGACAGGACAAGATTACAAACCTGTTTTTTACAGCCTCGCCGATTTCGTACCATTTTTCGGGGTCATCTGGTTCCCCAATCCTGGGGTTTATGTCACGGAGTTTCATACCCCCTACGTGGATACTCGACCATACTGGGACTATAAAATAATCATTATTTGAGATATGAGTGAAAGAATTTTTACACTTCTACATTAGTGCATGGCAGAGACACAGCATACCTGCCATATCCCCTTGAGCCCCAATCGCCATGCAGTTAACAGCGCTTCTTGCGACGTTCAGCCTCCGACTGACGAAATCTTGGAACCTGGCACAGTCGATCAGTGTTCCCGTGCCCAGAACACGATTCGATGGGAAACCCGAAAGTTTCCAAGCGATGTAGGACATCACGTCTGTCGGCTGTGTTATCACCAATATCACAGACTTGCAGGCGAACTTTGCTATACCCGGGATGAGCGCCTTGAACGTCTTGAAATTGTGCTTCACGTTTGGCTCCTCACCGGGTGCTGGTTCGCATGCGCTGATTATCACCACTGCGGACTCTTTCACCATACTAATTTCTTTCGTAATAAAATCATGGATTAACAAAGTTGATGTTCTTGGAAACTTCCATTAAAATTCATTAAAAAATTATTTCTACCCACTATCGTAATAAATATGTTTTTTCTAATCATTCTAATTAATTTCATTAAATTTTGTTGTTTAAAAATAAAATCTCTATCCGAAACCACCTTGGCGACTAAAAATTTAAATGTAAATGTATAAAATGATGATCGTCATATGTATAAAAGTAAACAAATCATGTAAAATATTCTGGGAGGGAAGAAATAGTTTTGAAGACAGCTTCGAGTGCAAATGGTGAATTGCATCTCGTAGTTCGAAGAAGAGAACGGTTTCGGCGACTATTTATGCGGTGCGCATCCTCCGGGGAAAGGATACTGGGAAAATTGTTATGAATCAGGTGCAGCTAACTCAGCCGTTCGTCCGAACGATGAAATCATCGGAAGCTGATGGAATACAAAGCACCGGATTTCGTGTTTCTCTTTCACGGGGTGAGATGCGACGATAAGGGCGAGTCGAGTCTAACCAACACAGATAAAGCTGGCTGACACAAATAGACTTGGTGGAATAAAAACCGGAGATTTTAGTTAACGCCTTTATAAACGGCGTGTAACCGTACAAGCGCAGCTGCGCCGACCGCGAGAATTTCTCTCTCTCTCTTCCTCTCTCTCTCCTCGTGTACTTTCCTCCTTGGGTAGCGATGATGTTCGAGATAAATTAGGCGGTAAAAAGTCGACTCTGTTCTACTTGTTCCGGTAATTGCTACCTCGGATGGGCTCAGATTAAAGGGGTGCAGGCCTGGTGTTACACGGACGCCAGTGTTACAAACGTAGGAACGAGTGTACGAATTACGAAATTACACAACAAACATAATGCGCGAGGCCGGCGCATCCAGCGGGAATCTGAGCAAATAATTCCTCCCGGAACATCAATTTTCGGGGATCGGCGCGGTGAGAGATGATCGGATACATCGAGAACAGATTTATTGGCCGGCCGAAAAACTCGTAAATTTCACGGCATCGACGCGAGATGAAGCGCAATCAAACGTGAATCGAGCGCTGCCCACTGCGATTATCCGACTTTAATCGGAAGATAAAGGATCGTGGTGTATTAAAAACATGTATTAAAAAACGTGAAATATTAACATGTTAACGGACAGTGTCCTGCGCGCGCGATCACGTACTTTCGATGTAAAGAGAATCAAAGAAATTTTATATACATCGGTTTTTTTGAGTTATAATGGATAGGGCGAGAGGCAATTTATTCGAAATTACAAGGTTCGATTCTTGAAACCTTATATTATGAAACAATATCGACGATGCCCTGGTTCGTCGTTTCGAAAAAAATTTCGACCGGAATTGTTAATACAAATATTGTTAGAACGATGTCTATAAAAGATATTATTGATCAAATGATAAATATTCTCGTTTCTTTTGGGTTATGAAGAAGTCAAAACAATTATCTATTTTGTTCTTCTGTTTCTGTAAAATAATTATGAAAATGGTCTAAGATCTCTTTTGTATATTTATGTAGCAAAGTTGAGTAGATGAAATTTAAAATTGTTGGATAATTTAAAACATTTAAGATGCTAGAATATATGATTTCTCCTGTATTATATCATTAAGAATAGAAATTGAATTTAGATTTAATTATGTGTCGATAATTATGAATGTGGTCTAAGTCATATATTTCTTGTTTCGAAACAGTTGTAGGAAAAGGATATTACCACTGAAATGAATTCCATATAATGATGAAATAACAAGCACTAACAGTTCATTTCTGACAACATCATAAAAATTACATTGAATAATTGAAAATTATGTGAAACAACTGATAAATTCATTTTTTTTATTAATTTTCACTTGGACCACTTTTATAATAATAATTAAAACTGAACGCAACTGTGGCTCGTAGTGGCATGCCCGCGAAAGGGTCTGGCAAGCATCCTTTTGTTCCGAAATTCCCGAGCAAGGTGGCATATCTTTTACAAGCGGGCATTTTACAAGGCCGGGGACAAGGACCGCAGAGGGACAGTGGACGCCGAGAAAAAAATGTATCTCGCGGAGTCGATCACGACCGAGATAAATAAGAGTGCGACGAAATTTACGAGCCTGCCGGTGGAAAGCTCGGGGAAACGCTGGATGCCAGTGTGTAAGCACGCGGCGATGTAGATGAACGCCGAGATTAGGGTTACAGCCAGAGAGGGCCTCGTGGAGAAGGATCCGGATCTCGGAACTCGCTCCTAACCCAAAAACTCATCGTTCCCCCCTTTGCGACCGTTCTTTCCGAGCCGTTGCACGTCGGCAGAGGTCCCTGTCCCTCCTTACGAGCCCGATGCGACGCGACGGCTCATTCTTTAAAACGGTCCCTGATCGGGCCCAACGATCATCGGGCCGATGCTCGCCAGACTCATCAGTCCGAACGTATCAATCCACGATTTTTCGGACTAGCAGATCTTGATCGGTCGATCGTCGACACGCGGGAGGAATCGTTTCGGTGGCCCTGAATCGTCGCTTCTGGACACCCGGTCCCTTTTTCACGATAAGTAAGCCGTGACGGAACTGCCATACTTTGACTACGGACCCTTGCAGTTCCGGTAGTTTAACCGGGATGTTTGTTGCACCGGAAATCGACTTCGGGGTACGCGAGGAAAGTTTAGGTGTGTCATATTAATTCTAATGATTTTTAAAGTGGTGCACGTTAAAATTCAGTGGATTTTATGAATTTAAAATAAAAATAAGAAGGTGGAATTTAGAATTGTAACACAAATTAGAAGAATTTAAATATACTCTCATATTATCTTCAACCCATTAAATACATTAATGGAAAAAATAAATTTCTACTTCATTCCAGGTTGTTGCAACTCGGGTAGAAAATTTTTATTTGTAATTCTACATATAATGAATGAGAAAGTACCTGAGGTGCCAGTTACCAAAGGACTTCCCAAAAAGACGCCAACGTGCCGGATGTCTTCGGCCTCGGCGGAAGCCTTTTCAAAGTCGTGGTCGATCAGACAGACCTCGCTCGCCAACCTCTGAAGATCACGAGGAATCAAACGGTTGATCGAGCGTTGCGATCTGCGTACCTGGCTGCTACTCGCGGCTATACTAACTTTCATCAGGATCGCGACGGCGCAGGCCATTCCAATCTTCCCTATGCCCACGATCGAGACTTTGACACGATGCGGATAGACGTCGCACGGGCCCAGCTGAGTCGTTATCAAGGCGTTCTTCGTGGTGGTCGCGATCGGCGGTTTCTCATCCTGGATCGTCAACGAATATTTCAGGTACGTAAATTATGATTCACAATCTACTGTTTTATATCTACATTTTAGTAGACCAAGCATAAAATAGCGACGATATTTAAATCGTTTAGGAATACTGGTAAATCTTCCCCCAATCTCTATAATTATTTCATACTCTGCCAAGTTTCAGCTTTCATTAAAAAAAATGTCATCGCTCCATTTCATTTCTATCGGAAGTTCTTTTTTTTTTACACAAAATTCTTTCATTCGCCCCATAGTGCGCCCTTAAAAAAATATGGTAAACCGAAAGTGTCCGGATTGAAAGAAGAGAGAGGGCAGGCCTGTACAACCGAAAACCGGCAGTAATTATCGGAGAGTGTGCAATCGCGTGGTCGAATGAAGCCCTAAAAAGAAGCTTTCGGTAATTTACTTCGCACGGGTCGCTGTCGACGTCGGATTCGTTCTTCCTCTCGGATGCCTGCTCGTTGTCGTCCATTTCAGCGTCCTGGAACGATAAGTTCGTTAACTTCACGGTATCATCGGGGCAATTCGATTACCGAATTTAAGTCTCGCGCGCGAACCTTTTAGGGCGCTAATTGGGAGTTTGAAGTGGAGAACGTTCCACGTAGTACGAGGTTTCTCCCGTGGCCGTTCTGTAAGGTCTCTTCGGACGATCGTCAAGGTGGTCGCCCGTTCCTCGGCATTCGGTTGAAACAGGTAGATATGCCTCGGTGTTTTTCGCTCTTATGCAGATCAGAATCGTCCCACGCAACAACGGAGCCTCTTTCGTTCGTTGGAGCCAGGTATTTCAGGTTAATCGAGCACCCCGTTAGGTGATTCGGTCATGGAGACGACGCGCGGGAAATTCGCCAGGCTCTGGAGAATAACGACGGAAGTTATCCGCGAGCTTCGCCTGTAAATTAGCCGCAGGTAGTCGCCCCGGGAGCGCAGGTACATCGCCGCGGATTGTTCATATATTTCTGACCGTACCCCCACGCGAACCGACGCGCGTGAAATACATTATTTTCGTGCGTCGATGCCGTGCCGGCTGTTGTACATGTTCCTACCTCTTTCGAGATTATTCAGTTTCCGGCGTGGTCAAGACTTGTACCGGTTCGGGAGGGATGCTGAAGTGCTACACGTTCAATGGTCCTGTCGAAAGATGAACGGAATTATGCAGGGATGTATGTAATATGTAAAAGAAATGGTTGAATGAAAATTCATAGAATTGTAAGGTTTTAATGGTTTGAGACAGTCCAGAGATAAATGATCTGGGAACGTACAAAATTCTGTGGGACTAATTTCATACGAATTATATTAATGAAATCTGTTGGAGGGTACAACGAAATGCACAAAACACACGGAGGAGGAAAGGTCTGTTTTTACTAAGTTTTTATTAACTTGCTTTCTTGTCTTTCTGTCTATTTGTTCGCGGTACAAATATTGCAAATGATTAACTAACTTCCTGATGAACTAGAGACTTGAAACTTTCCACATAGCTCAGAACTGGATGACAATGTAATATAACCCAAAATTTTTTTTTAAAAAGACTGCGTTTAGGATTTATACAATATTTTTCAATATTTCCTTTGACCTGAAGTTCAGTCACATCTCACAGTTCCTCTGTTCATTTTACGGTAATTATGTGTATAGAAAAGGTTTGCGTACTGTGATTTTGATGAAATTTTAATATGTTATAGATTTTGACATTTTGAACAACTTTTTCCTTTTCTAATATAGGGGGTCGCTTTTAGTTTTCGAGATATTTGCAAAAGACTATCGCTCCGTTGCCGCGGAGTATGCAGGAATACGAAAAATTCAATATAGTATTCGCAATAGTTTTTTGCAAATATCTGAAAAACTAAAAGCGACCCACCTATATTGGAAAAGGAAAAAGTTGTTCAGAATGTTTTGCTGTATAACATATTAGAGTTTCATCAAAATCGGAGTACCTTTTCTATATAATTGCCCATTTTACTTTTCAGTGTATCATACTTTAACTTCAATGTAGCAACGATAAAGTGTCACATTGTGTTATATTTGAACAATTTTAATTCACAACTGAAAAACGTTTATTCCACAGTGGGGTGGAGATCAAATAAACATTGAATAAATAAAAGATGTATATTTGATCTCCAAAGCTCGTCATCCCAACATAAAAACTCATACAAAGTGAACACGGCCGACGAGCGGCTCGTAGCGGGACTTTTTCATTTGCGGCGTGGAGATACGATGAATTACGGTCTTATGGTTGCGCGGCGAGGCGTTCCCGGTTGTTCTTGTATCGCTTGCGCGTTTAATACACATTCAAAAGATGCATCCTCCTCCCGAAAGGAAGGAAGACGTCCCTGGTTTTCGCGCGAGCGACGACGCGGTCCCCGGCGCACACTCATTCAATTTTAGCGTTAATAATCGTCGGGGAAAAACGTCGGGCTTAAACGCGGCCATTAATCAGGTCCGATCGATATTGCGAATGCGGCTTAACGACGGAGAGATAGCAATCGGCCGTCCCGGTCCGGAGTTATTGAATCGCGTCAAATAATATACGAGCCAATAATGTATGAATAGTCCTGCAATTATGGGCTCGGTGATCGTATCTAAGGGTTGCGTTGTAATTTAGTAATCGTTCATTCTGCTGGCGCGGGCGGCGATCCAGCGGAATATATTCCCGACGATCGCGTGTGTACGCGGTTTTCGTTTATTTTCCCAATCGAACGCGCGATGTCTCGCGCAAAATTCTTGCTGCTCATTCCGCGACCACGACCGGGCGGGACGCGCGAATTTCTCATCGGGAATAGTCCTCACTCTCTCCCACAAAGTTTTTAATTAGATACGGGCGGTTTCTATCGGACATTAACAGCTGGATGTGCATACAGAATGTTCATTACTTCTCCAACTGTTCGTGTTAACCCTTCGCGTGACGCAGCAGGAGAATGCGGGACCATTTTGAGGTATAGTTGTCATTCTACTTCGGGGTTCTGTACACAATTCTCTGCGAATACATTACGCACTGGAGTTTACTGCGGTGTTCGCGAATTTACATAGCGCAAATGTTCGCCGCAGTTGGTTAAAGATATTTATATGCCGAGGTGAAAAATTATCGGCTTTCAGAAGAGAATTATTTCTTGTTAATAACGATGCAGGCGGAAATGGAGGACTTTTGTGCAAACCTTTAATTCGAACGTTCAATTTCTTGTAATTTAGTGAATATATATCGCTTGGTTGTTTCTGTTGAAAGACGCATTTAGGAAGAACACTTTTGAAAAATTTTCCATACTCTGTAATCTTATATATAATAATTGCAAATCTATCTCCCTTCATTGTACCTATAAATGTTTCTAACTATACAGACACAATATTGTTATAATCATTGTGGTCGATAATGGTCTTGTTGTTGATGCGACTTGTATAAATAATTAAATAAAAAGAAATACACCGAGTTCATCGCAAAGAGGGAACTTTAATCGACAAATCCGTGATGATTTGCACCGTGAAAAAGTTTTTTATTCGTGTACGATCTACTACAAAAATATGTTTGGACAAAATAATTTCAGGAAGTGAAAATAGAATCATTATCCTGTAAAATATGGTTGGTAACAACCGGATGTTTCGAACCGACGTTCAATGCTCCGTTTTAATTGTACACTTGTAATTCCGGGTATTATTTATGTTGTAACGATTGCATCTAGCTTTTATCGCCCTTTAAACGACTAGGATTTACAGCGACGTGCAATCCTCCGTTTCGCGACATTAAACGTGTCGATAGTACCCTCCCACCGACGTGATTCTCCGCGGCTAAGAAAGTCCTCCCTCCCGCGAGCATTTCAATTGGATAATACGTCTTGCCGGTGGATTTTTCCGGCGTCGCGACGGTACTAATCATCATTCATATGACTAGTTGAAATCGGTATCTATGAATTAAACGATTCCTCAGCGAAGCCGAGCCAGCCGTACGATCGCGAGGCGAGGAAGTAATTTAAACTCCGACGTTTATAGTTAACCGCGGCAAGTGGGAACGAAACGACCTGCTCCTAGATAATTAATTTTCCGCTTTAATTAATCATCCCCCACGATTTTATCGGCCGGGACTCGGGTCAAGTAACAATAACGATCGCGTAAAGCCCGGCCCCTTATCGGTTATCCCGTCGGCGCGAGAACGAGCGCTCGCCTTGATTTACTAGCAGGCCCTGCCAATTAATGAAACGTCGATTCCCGCGGGACAGCGCTAAAGAATCGAGCACATTCTTGATTGTCTTTCAAAAATTCCCGTTTTCGAATACAATTCTTAACAGCTCGATTTCGAGCTCGTGTACTCGTAAATTGGTCCTCATTCGAACACAAGATCAAAGCAAATTTTAATCATTTTAGAACCTCGTACAAAATTAATTCAAAAGAAACTGGAAATTAATTGGAAGGATTTCAGCTCATACTTTTCATAAAGGAATAAACAATTTATGGCTGTTTAACTGCGTAAGACAAATGAACTCGTCGGTCGGGTCCGCTATCGCCTTTCACTTGATTGTGTCATAGTATCCGTGCTGGTTTCAACGATATCGGATTTACATTGATCGTCTCTGAGTGCTCGTAATTGGATATGGTTAACAAATTGATACATTCGCTGCCATAATTTGTTACATTAGTAGAATTAATGGCTAGGATACTTTACGAAATGTGAATAGAATCTGCTGATAAACTATATGTCGTAACTCTAGTCAATCGAATTTTCAAAACACTGCCCTAATTTTCTACTATTTTAATTGGATAATTAATCATTTCTTCCGATCTAGAATATTTCCACTCCTTATGATTCTTGAAATTTTATGGATATAAAATTGGTATAATATGTCATACAATACCTACATGTTTAGTAATTGATTAGATACCGATGTGTTTAATAATGTAAACAATATTTTAAATAATAGTACAGCAATCAATTTTTTAATTCAAATATTAAATATTTCTTCCGATTTAAAATTATTCCACTTTATATTAATTTTTCCTACTGTTTTAGTATCCTAATTATCATTAACCTACTTAATTCCTTGCTTATTGATTCCTACTCCATTCCCTAACTTTTACATTTTTGTTGATTTTGTATGTTCTTCAATATATTTATGATAAAGTAAATTTTATTAGTTGAAAGTGTGTAGCAAAAATGTATGAAAAAGAGTATCATAGAATCTTTTATGCAACTATTTCCGAGGAGCGTACGAGGGTTAAACCGACACTGCGAGGCAGCCAATTACTTGAGCGAAGAACAAACCAATTCGGTGCAGCCGAATGAGAGAATAAAAAGAAAAGAACGAATGTAAGAAGGGGAGTGCAGGTTGCAAGAATGTATGATTGATCGAAACCGAAACGGTAACCGTCTCGCGGATGCTTTTTTAATTAACAAAGCTCCCCGGGCCGGGCAGCTGGTGCAGAGGGGGTGGCCGAGGGTTGACGAGTACGAATCGTCCCGCGATAAAGCCGCGATCGCTCGATAACGATGTCTCTCGGGTAGGGCGAGCAGATTCAGCTGAAGCAAACGAACGAACGAACCGAACGGTGCAAACGAGTCGGTGCAGGCTCGCCGCTGAGATAGTCCTTGAAGGTTGGTCGTAAGCAACCGATCTTCTGGTACCCCGGCTGGGCCAGTCAACCGATCCAGACACCGGCTCGCGCGCATGCCTCCGGTGCACAATGGTTGGTAGTACTGCAGCTGATACAAGTATGTTCGCCGTGCAACCGGAATTTTAATTGGCTATTTGTTTGTCCGCTACACTTCGCGGCGCTGCTATTGTCCGGCTCGCTGCAGAAGAACGATCACCGTTCGCCCCCACCCCCCTACCCCCAAACCCCACGTCGGGCATTATTCGAATAACATTTTATTCGAATAGGAGCGACGAATAAATAAAATTTGTTACCCGATTATTTATCATTCCACTTATCAGCTATCTCCATAATTTATTTCGGAGATTTTTTAATTAACCCTCATCCTTCCCTTCTGTCAATTTTACAGTTTTCCCGAAACAGGCTGTACTGATCTGTTATTTCTAATTTCATTATAAAAATGATAAGACTGATTTCATTTAAACTTCGTGCTTCACTAATTCACGTATCATTTCAATAATTGTAAAATAAACAATCTGGTACCGTTGGTGGTAAGTTTAGTGTTAAATGCCAGACAGCGAGAACCAGTCGAAGGTTTTGAACACACAGCTGCATTACTTTCAACTCGGTAAAATTGTTCGAAACTGCATATTCGAACTGCATCTTGCAAACTGTGAAATAAATCATCTTCCTCTAGGATTCCTAGAAGAAGTTACCGCAGCAACGTCGTCGCGGAACGTTTAGCATAAACGTGCGAATAGAAGACTGAATGCGTAAGACAAGTGTCTACAAGCTGGTAGAGTCCGAGCTATGGAGTTTGGAAGACAAAGAAGAGGACATTCCACAGGGAAGTGCGTTATCGAACGGATCATTGATATTTCTACTTCATTATTAAACAGAGGATGTTCATTGATACCCCCGCGATCATTATTATCTTAAGTACGGTAAGTACGTGCACGCTTCTCTAGGAATTTATAATAAAATCATATTTCCGTTCGAACGCTGCTTCAGACTTCCAATCTCGAGACTGACAGTCGTCTCCGGACGGTCTCAAGAGTCTCGAGACCCATCACTATTGAAAGCACGTTGACTACACTGTTTGTCTTCGAAAATTCCTCACCGCGACGGCTACATTGTTGCGGGACTACTATTTCGCGATGGGACGTACCGGAATAGTCGAAATAGCAGACCACAGGAGGATAAAATGACCCATTGACTGTGCAATTTATCGCACAACAAATCGTACAAGTAGCTTGGACCGTCTGGAAGGCTGTTGCAACGTTTGCGGTGCGGTTATGCAACTTTTGGAACGATGCAGTCGTAATGTATGGCAATATAGTATCTCATTACTTGCTTATATCACGATGTGTGACAAAATCTATATTATTAATCGTACAACAATCATTTTTAAATTTCACGTTTTGAGTGAACCTTTTAAAAATAGTAAATGGGTGAATTTGAGTTCTAAGGAACGTGTTAGGGTTGAATTAACCAAACCCTCTCTGAACGTGATTTATTTTTAACAGTGAATAATTATCACTGTATATACATTAGCAAATTTTGATTTTTCTCCATTCTTAAATTTCACGTTTTATGAATGGAAGCACGTAGGTATTTAACAATAGTAAATGGGTGAATTTGAGTTCTGAGGAACGTGTTAGGATTGAATTAAGCAAAGCTTCTATGAACGTGATTTATTTTTAATAGTGAATAATTATCATTGCATATACATTAGCAAATTTTGATTTTTGTCGCAGTGCGGAATTTACTAAATGAATCCAATTTTCGCGATTGCAAGTCCTAATGGTGCTCTAACCCTTTCAGGAGAGAGAGGAGTACGAGAATGAGAGAGAACTGACTCGCGTCGAGATGGCCGTCTAGCGCCTCGAGTGCATTACGATTTTTCGATGGTCTTCGGTACCGATCCGGCAGAGATTAAGACTCGGTGAAATTGCAGTGATTACGTATGGCGAACTGTACCGGACCGCGGCTGTACGGGCTTTATGTATAATCCGTGGCGTGGTCGCGAGAGACGCGTATCGTTCCGCGGTACCACTTATCGAGTCATTAAGTATGATACGGTGTAATTGCGCGGGCTTTTTTACCGGACGGTTTCTCCGACCTACGCGGCGGAGGACATTAATCATCGATACGATCTTCTGTCGACGCCGCCATTTGCGAATGTCTCAATTTACTCGCGCGTTGCCTCGCGTACACGCCGCGCTGGCTCCGGTCCTTCCTCCTCCCCGGATTTATCTCCGTCGAATCGAATTTCGGGCCCTGCGAATTTAATTCGACGAGGTTCGATTCTGCGCTCGGTAACGCGGCCAAATAAATTAGGAAGCGACAGGACCCCGCGATTCGCTTTAATCGCCGAACCCCGCCGATCTGCAAGAACCGAGCTTGTTCCGGACCCGTTTGTTGCAGAAATCCCGCGGACTGCCCGAAGCGGGCCCAAGGAACGCCGACCGATCCTGATCGGTTTTCTCCTTCCCTCTCTTTCTCTCCCTTCTCGCTCGCGGTCCACCCCGTTTTTGCACGGTCCGCGGAACTTATTCCAATTAAAATCGTACCTCTATTTTAGGTCAGTCCGCGGTCCGGGTTCAAATTAAACCTGGCCCCGACTTCGGCCATTTCCTAAATGAGCAACCGTGCGCGAAACATGCGACGGTTATGCAACGAGTGTCGCGATCGCGGGCCGATGCTTTTTGCGGGAGTTAAGGGGTATTATGGTTTTTGGTGGGACCGTCACTACAGTCATACTGATTAATAAACGATCTTTTCGGTCGAGATTGGAAAAAGACTACAATTATGGCAACCGTCTATAAACAAATTTATAAGATGAATAACTAATCGTGATTAGTTTAAAATTACTGTGTTTTATATATAAAATCCGTCAAATTTTATATAAAAATATTTTTATTGTAAAATTAGCAGTGCGATCGAAAATGTTTTTATCAAATATATATCAGGTCGATAAGTATGGAACTTGACAAAGTAAAATAAAATAGCATGCTTTCGAAAGAGCTTTCATGTAATTACAGCAAATCTTTAGCAAAAAAAAGTGTTCGCATCGATTAATTATCCTATCAAGCTGAAATTAATACATCGATATCCTTGAATATTTACAAAATGTCCACTGCATTAAATTTTTCTCATAAATGCATAAAATCCGCAGTCAAAAGATCATGATAAAAAAGAGTTGACAAAAAATTTCCTATAATCAAGTGAAAGCAATGATAAAAACATTTCCGATCGGAGTATTAATAATTCGTGGTTCACTCTGTATAATTTATGTAATTGTGAAGCTGGTGAACGACAGTTGACATTCTCCTGATCTAATATTTATCAGGTTTCATGCTTGAAACAAGCAAAGTCAGTGTTACCTGTACGCAGTGCACAGTACTCTACGCACAGGTTGATAGAGTATGCGGGGTTCGCCATAACGAAACAGTACGTCGTATATATCAGCATGCACTTAACCCGTGTTGCTCCCCAACAAAAAATTGTCAGCATTGTGCAGCGCCGGTATTCGCATGACAGTCGCAGAGGCTGTCCTGCGACGCATCGTTATGCTCATTGTCAGCGAATCGCGTTTTTGAAAAGAACATATTGAAACAGTTCGCGGTATTCTGTTACTCGATCGGTGGCTGTCGAACGTGCAGCAATGCGTTCAATACTCTATGTGCATACATGCATAGATGTGCTGGGTGCAGCAGCGGCTCAAGTCAAGTGGAGGCCCCAAACGGTAAAAATATTGGGGCCCTTAAATTCAAGTTAGAAATAGAAGTTACAAGAAAACTCTTCTAAACTTATTACACACTAAATAAAATTCTTCGAAATTCGGGGCCCTACAGTATCTCGGGGCCAGTGGTGATTCAATGCAAGCGGAGGCCCCAAATGGTAAAAATATTGGGGCCTTTAAACTCAAGTTAGAAATAGAAGATACAATAAAATGCTCCTAAACTTATTAACAAAAAATAAAAGTACTGAAAAATTTCATATCGTTACACATTAAATAAAATTCTTTGAAATTAGGGGCACTATGGTCTCCCACGCGGTTCCTTAGTCCGTTTACCGTTACATCCGCCACTCAAAGGGTGAGGCACTTAAAACATGACACCTCGGTACTAGACAGACTGTGGTTTTTACGCATCTACGACGATATGTATAATGTTGCTGTATCATTGTCGACTAAGTCCAATAGGGTAGAATCATAGTGAAACGTATATTTTGTGCTGGTAATTAAATACGCATTTAGAACCAGCTGCTGGTATTATCGTCGTTCACTAAAACACTCTAGCAGTGTTCATAAATGATATAATTACCTGTAATTAAGTAATCTCTACTGGCGATCGGAATAAATTAACTGAACCCCTCTGAACAAAAACAGAACTTCCAGACTAGTATTCTGACTAGGTCTAAGAGCTAGGTCTAAGTGAAACAATGCCTGAGTTGCATCATCAATACTGGAACACCCTGTACCACAGAAACCCTGTTCAACACAACATCGAATATAACCTGACCAAGAATTGTGAAATAGTACTAGCCCTTATTTAGTTAACCAAATGTATAAATTATTAAAAACCTTTCTGTACTCAACATGTGTGCAGAAATTCTCATTGAAGGACTATAAATTAATATATAAATGAGTAAAGAATGGGATCCAGAGAAATTTTGTAATACTTTTTTTTATTGGTTGATTAAACAATAATGGTTAACGATGTGCGAGAACCCGAGAATGTCGTTAATTTCCGGATTCTCGAATATATCGGTATTCCGGCTAACATAAAAATAATTTAAGAAGAACGATAAGCGCAAAAGAATTGCGGAAACAATACGGAGGAACGATCTTCCGAGACCCACCCCCGGCTAGAGCGTTCGCGACTCTGATCGTGGAGATTCCGGTGTGTGCGCTCGCGCGCGTACTCGCCCATAATTGCAGCGTTTACCTCGATGCTAAAAAATCACGATACTGGCCGTGGATCTCTCTCTCTGTTTCACTCGGGAGCGGCCGAGACCTTGGAGCACAATCGTAGGAGGTCGGCCTCGGCCTAGCATATAGCGGCGACCCCTGTGGCTCGCTGAAATATCGCGCGGACGCCGCTTCATTTCGATATTCCTGGGCCTGGGGCCTCGATGAGGAGTAACTTCTCGAGATCGAAACGACGCAGGAAAGAAGGCACGACCAACAGAATAAAGAAGAGAATCCCGGTGTGTACGGGGGAGAGGGCGGCTCGAGAGCAGAGGAGAGGAAAGGCGGAAGGGGGTTGCAGAGGATGGCAGCGAGAGAGATCTCTCTCTCGTTTTATTACATCGTATCGGGAAGGGGCGAGGCCGATGCGCAATTGTTTATGCTCGTGTCCCGCCCTATTGGACGCATCGGATACACTCTTCGAATACCTACCACGTATACGCGAAGATCGGACGTGCTGGGGAACGTCATGCGTGCCCTCCAACCCCCCCTTCGTACCCTTCGTAAAGTCTCGCACCGGTACCCTCCTCCGCTTTGTTTCTCCGTTCGGGCTAAGATTATTAATGGCGTGGGCCTGGACCCCGGTGCCTGCCCGAAGTGTCAGTTCCCTGACAATGACGAAGTTTGCACCTCGGGTACAGCCCCCGAACTCCCCACCTTCTTCACCCCACTGAGAGGGACCCGTTCGAGTCGCGCTCGTGCGAATTCTCTGGTCCCTTCGATCGCTTGTCGAAATCGAGGTAAATGACCCTCACGCCATCTCTGCGTCCAAGAGAATGCTGCTCCCCGTGGGCGTTATTTATTGATACCTCTGCCGATGACTCGTCCTAGAAGTCACCCGTCCCGTTACTCATTACCACAGGATCTGAATTTTGCAACGCCACGTCGGAAACCAGAATACCGAACGATAACAGTAAATATTCATTTCCCTTGAATCTAAGGAGCAGTGACGCACCTTCTTTTTTTAGCAAAAATATCTGTTCTATTTCCTTTTCCTTGGGAAGGGGGTGAATCTACTAAAATATACTAAACCGAATTACTAAAATCTTGTGGCCTGATGCAAGAATTGCCAATGCACAGTAGCACATTGTTAGTGACCCTAAAACCAGACGATTCCCTAGGTTTTGTATGATAAAAAAATATAACACAATGAATGACCTTTTTTTAGCAAAAATATCTGTTTTATTTCCTTTTTCTTGGGGGTGGGGGAGGGACTTGGCCCCCTGCGCACCACTGATCGTCAACGTGTCAATTAATATTGTCACGTTAATCCGGACTTATTAAAATGTATAATGAATTTAATGTTTTATTATAAAATTTATTAAATATATTTTAAGAGTAGAATCGCGCTGTGCCATTGCTTTTTGCGAGGACAACATTTAATTTCGCACGCGGCCACCACCGAGCGTTATTTACGGTTTTCTAAATGACGTGAGCATGGATACGAGTATCCAATTTTCCAGGAGAGCATCTCCTCGTTAAAACGAAAACCTGGAAATGATAGAGTCTCGTGGTAAGACGTCTCAATCGTTGTTTCGGTCATAAGTCACGCGGCTGAAGCGAAACGCGGAATAATTACAGCGAGTAAAGCCTGGCGGAGCTGAATTAACCAGTTCACGCAGTATCCTTTTTACGCGATTAAGTGGACGTTGGAGGTAGCCGGACTCGTTTCTACGGAGCAATCACTCGTTCGTTGGCTACCGGTCTTCCAGGCACCTCGAACCAGAAAAACGATCGCGATGCAAATGGCAAGGTAGCGAGCGGAATCATTACTTGCGAATAGTGTGTATTAAAGGGGTGCGCGAGACCGCGTCAGCGTGGTATCATAATAAAGCGTTATAATGGAGAGGTAAATAAGTCAAGGGGGGGAAACGTTGATTACGCGCGACCGTCCAGTAAAAAGCGACGATACAAAACTGACGGTCGAGCAGCAGGTGTTTCTAACCCAGACCTTCATAGAAGCTGGTTTAGAGAGGCGCAGCTGCTTCGCGCCGACTATCTGATCACATACTGGACTGATTCGGACACGATAGCCATCTACGGGTAACGTCTTTCTCTCGAAGGTGCTTTCATATCGAAATGTCTGTAATTTCGTGTCCGGTTCATCCAACGAGGACCTCCCGCGTGAACGCAGCAGTTCTCGCTTACCGAACTTTCTCAGATTAATATCAGCTGCCCGCCATCAAGTGAACGCGCTCTGATGCGCCCCTGAGGAAAATTCTATCTACCCGACTACTGTCTTACACGCGTAGCTACGCAAGATGAAATAATCGAGACGGCTCGGATGATGAGGATTCTTCGCACGATAGCTCTGGTATTCGACACGAATTATCCTAACAGGATTAACATATATTAAGTCATAGTTCTGATAAAGAAAGAAGCACCTGGCCATTTTTAATAGAAAAGCATATAAAATCAAATAAGAATGTAGTAAGTTTTTCAGAAAAGGATTTCGCTGTTTAATTGAATAGTTTTGAGAATATGTATTATTGCGTATTATCTAATACTTTATAAATTTAAATTCTTTTCGATCGAAATTGTAATAATATTAAATTTTGTGTGTTTCAAGCAAGTTTGCAAATTAATTTAACTGAACGTTTCCATCCCTGTATGGATCATCTTCAAGAGAGACATTTTTGCATCTGAAGAATAATACGTTTTTAGTGAATTTTGAGATTCAGACTCAGCTTTTATTTAAAAAAAATTCATCGCTCTACCTCATTTCTATCGAAAGTTATTTTTTTTTTAATCGAGAAAAGTCAGTTTTCCCCATTGTGTGCCGTCTTGAAAGACAACTAGTGAGGCAAGGAGAGTACACAGCTTCTGAATCACCCTGTACTCGCACGCATACCATCTTCTTCGACCTAGTCTCGTTTTCCCGACCATCAAGCCCCACCGAAGACCGTTAACGGCCACTAAAATTTTTTCCACGCTGACAAATCGAAAAAACCAGCTCTACCCCGTTTCTATATCATCTTCCGCTAGACCCAGTAGTTTCCCGGGGTCGTTAGCTGAACGAATCCGAGTTCCCATCAGAGCGGCGCCGTTAATTGGCACGATAGGGGCGGCTGACAGGGGCGAATGGGCCGATGAAAGACTAGGAAGTCCAGCGGCGTTCCTCGCCGGTGATAATTAATACCGCGATTCGAGAATATGGCGGCGGAGAGAGACCACTGCCGGCGAGAACGGGGGCCGCGCGCGGAGGTGAGAAGAGAAGGTGAAAAGGCAGTAGGAGGTGACGGTGAGACGAACGAGTCGGTTCTGGGGAAGGTGGGGGTTGTATATACGGAGGAGTGATAAAATCGCGCGAGCGAGAACGCGGAGCTGGGCTGTCTCGCCATTTGCCGCCGTCGCGATGCACACCGCTCTACGCCGTCTTTCTCTGTCCCCCTTTTCGCCCTGTACCTCTTACTCTCCTGTGTTCCTTTTCTTAGCGCCGGATTCGGTTGTGTAGAGGCTCTGACCACTTAAAAGATTTTTAGTAATTGATTCACTGAAAAGTGTCTGTGTATCCCTCTAACCCTTTATCTTTTGCACCCTTCTACTCGTACCCCGAAATAATTTCTGTGTGGTGCCTCCTTGTGCCCCTTTTTACTTCGATTTTATTCATCTAGCCCGATCCGAAAGGCTGATGCCCCTTTTCACCACAATTATGCTCACCCACCTCCCAGCGATTTGGAAAGATGGTGCCCCCTGTACCCTTTGTGCCCCCTTCTACCATGATTTTACTCATCTCCCCGATTCGAAAGACTGGTGTCCCTTTTCACCACGATTTTGCTCACCCCCTCCCTCTGATTAGAAAAGTTGGTGCCCCCTGTACCCTTTGTGCCCCTTTTTACCGCAATTTTACTCACCCCTTCGATTCGAAAGACTGGTGCCCCTTTTCACCACAATTTTGCTCACCCCTTCCTCTGATTTGAAAAGCTGATGCCCCCTGTACCCCTCGTGCCCCCTTTTACCGTGATTTTTTTACTCTCTTCCCTCGATCTGAAAGGCTGATGTCCCTTGTACCCCTCGTGCCCCTTTTACCGCGATTTTGCTCACCTTCCTGATTTCCATCTGGTGAAATGGTTTACAGACTGTGAAAAGAGTGAACCTCTATTACCCCTCGATGCGTTTGCTCTAATTACGGACGCGACAGCTAAGTGTCGTTATCAGGGTCTGTTTCTCGCGTGAGCAGCGAAAGCTATCGACGGTAATAACGACAAACGAGACGCCAATTACGCAGATTGTAAAGCAGAGCGTTCGGTGGCCCGAACCGATCCGATTCGAGTTTACGATACACTCGGAGGCCGTGTTTCTGCTTGACATGGTTTTACGCGTAATGACAAGGTGCTCGGCGCGCGATCAACAGGGAAAAGATATCCTCCCTCTCCCTCTCCCTTGGTGCGCGCGTGATTGCGACCGTGAAACTATTTTCACCCAGCCCTCGAACATCGGTTGCATTCTACGTTTATTTGCGGCTCGTTAGGAACGGCAGCTCTCGTCGTTGTTACAGTAAACGCCATAACAGCTGAAACCGGATCGAACCCGCCGCGCTGCCGCAAGAAATTGTGCCAATGGATTGCTCGGCACTGTTCCTCGGGTAGCAATCAGGTAGCAATGCCAGGATCGACTTTACCGATAGATACGTTCAACACGATGCAACCAGCCTTGTATAAGGCTGTATGAGCTCTTAATTTTCTCTCTTTCGATTTTAACCCTTCGCACGGGGCTGTTTTAATTCGAACATTAAATATTTCTTTCGATTTAAAATTATTTTACAATATATTAATTTTTTTCTTCGTATGAATATGAAAGTCATATCATATCTCGTACAATAATTGAATAAATGATACCAGCATATTTAATAATGTGAACAATATTTTGAATAATGGTACAGCAATTTTTATTCTTTATTTATTATAATATTCTATAGTTATTGAAATCAAAAATGTTCATTAATGGACAATATAATAGAGTAAATTCAATTACAGTTAATCTCAATAAATTGTGGTGAGAATTTTTCTTTACAATTCTTCATCCCTAATAATACATGAACTTCGAAGTTGATCAAACTCCACATCGATCATAGCTAGCAAAGAAAAAGGGGCGATACTTCGAGTTTCAAATGAAACGTGCTGAGCATAATTGAAGCTTCTCGAATACAGATGAAACGCGAGAGGAGACTAAAGAATGGCTGACGGGAAATTCCTGGGTGCCTGCGAATGCTATGATACTGCTTATCCTGCAACAGTAGTATTTCTGGAATGATCGATCCACTCTGATGGACAGGTTCGATATTAATTACGTGCATCGACGATACGGATGCTAAACTGCTTTGAGCTGTTGTTTTGCAAGCAGTCGAGCGAGTTAATAAGACAACCGTAAGAGGAAGTGCCGATGGACTCTTTGTAGTTTCGCCAGATGGATTTCACATTACGTATCCTGCCGGTGGATAATATGTTTTGTTCTTCTCTCGATCATTTTCTCCTGTTGGAGGGCAAGAGTACCGATCGAGAATTGCTGCTTTTCAAGATCAATAGACAGCGGATTTTATGTATTTGTGACAAAAATGGGTGGGTGTAATTTAAAACAGTAAAAAGATTAGAAAAATTAAAAAATGTCGTTATATTAGGTTATCATAAATAATCAATTGTATTGATCGTAAATATTTAATACTTATGAATTATTAATTATGTCCACATCATCTTAAAAAAAATGAATAAATGCGTCTGTAAATTATTAATAAAAAAATTATTATATTGACTATTACATCAGTTGATTAACCATTGAATATCTAATTGTGAAATAAATTATGAGGGTTAATAAATTAATTTACGAAATGACTTTTTGTACAAAAAGAAATAAATAATAAATAAATACGTTAAGAAAGAAAATCAATTTCTATTCCACTCCAGTTTCGTGCGAATTAAAGTAATAGTAAAGTATTTGTTAGTTTAATACGATCGAGCAGAGATAAAAATTCCCGGCCATCGAAAGGATTAACGAATCTGATCGATTTCATTAAGAAACCCGTCCAGCAACTCCCGCGCATCGCCGTAAATTCCGCTAACGACAATACAGTTTTCCCGTTCGAGATTAGCATGAGCAGATCGCGTAAGCGGGTCCGGCTGTGCAAAAGACAATTAATAGGAGATGTAACAACCACGGCGAGCGGTCCACCGGCTGACGCGAAAAATAAAGGAACTGTCGTCCGATAATCATCCGACCGGGAATACTGCTGAATATGCAGGGATCGTTACTGCCAGAACGAGATAGAGGGATAGTTTAATTGGCAAGAAACGCTCGAACCTCTTCAGGGATCGAAATTTGTTGCTCGCTGACCGGTCGCGCACGTCCACGTTTCATTTTCCACGAAAGACTTTTTCGCCTGGCTATCAAGCACGAGAGACTCCCACTAATTGTTTTTGTATTTTAATATTTCATGAGGTGAACGGTCAGACTGCCACGTGACGAATTCTAGTTGCGTTAACATCTCCATGGGCTTTAATAACGCGAGGTGCCGGACACCGGGTACATTATGGTTCGTATCAGCATAGGCATGCGTCGTAACGAGATTTACACTTGTTCATTAACATACCGATCGTTGTGAACTCCGCTGAAAGCTGTCCCTTCGTTAGCGGGATATGGCACTTTTTTCTTATCGTCCACCACCTGGAACATTGGACAAGCCTTGTGTCAATATACATGGATATGTACAATGCGTATTAATTATAATAATGATTTACTGCTCGAATAACATTTTGCACTTGGAGGTTTTTTAACTCGAACATTAAACATTTCTTTCGACCTAGAATATATAATAATGTATGTAGAATATAGAATAAGTATGTAGTAAATAGTATATAGTAAAAGTATGTAATATATAGAATATATAATAATGTATGTAGAATATAGAATAAGTATGTAGTATATAGTAAAAGTATGTAGTATATGGAATATATAATAATGTACTTGATTAGGTCACCACCTGGAACATTGGACAAGGCTTGTGTCAATAAACATGGATATGTACAATGCTTATTAATTATAATAATGATTTACTGCTCGAATAACATTTTGCACTTGGAGGTGTTTTAACTAAAAAATTAAACATTTCTTTCGACCTAGAACTAGAATTCATGTTCTTACATATGCAATTGTAATATACCACCTCGTACATCACTTAAATGTTTAGTACTAATTGATTAGATATCAACAAATGTAAAGAAAATATATTTCTTTAGGTTTATTAGAGTAGTGAAAAACCTGAATTATAGCTAGGATTAAAAAAAGGGAATTGACATCTTAAATAATAACTTTTAATGTCGTTTCTATGCTTACAGGTAAGAATGTTGTAAGTAGTGTAAATAAGAAAGAGAGAGATGTGTAAAATAAAAAATCTTTGTTTATAGAGTAACGCAATAGCGTTGAGTTCATGTGTCAATCCTAACCATGAAAAGAACGATATAATATTATACATATTTAATAGTCTAAACAATATTCTGAATAAATGATAATTGCTGTGTAATTTTTAACGTGAAGAAGACATCAGAAATGTTACTCTTCCATTTATAACAGAAAAGATTCGACATCTCGAAACTCGGTTAATCGGTCACCGTTTATAAAAATCGATCAACCGGTTCGACGGTGAAGTTGCAAGCTCGCGGGAACGATGCTGCACGTTGGGCCCGACTCGGAAGTGGCCGTGGTGGATCTAGTCGGGCCCCATCGTTCCGTAATTTACGTCGCGACGTCGGGGCCTATTCCGAAAGCCACTTTGCATTTATATGAGCGCGTCTCGCGGTCGGTGCACGCGTGCGTTCCATCGTCGAGACGCAGGCTGCTCGACGCGTACGTTTTCCCCGTCGGAGAGAGCAAATCCAAGAAGACAGCGAGAAAGATAAAGAGAGAAACGGGAAAGGACAACGCGAGGGTACGATGCACCAAGAGCATCGTCGTTTCATCGCGGTTATAGGAACTCCTAAGTCGTTGATTCGCTCGCGGTAAAGGGTGGAAGGAACGCTGAGAGAAAGGATACGGGACGAGGAGTAGGGGGGAAGTTGGAACAACAGGAAGAAACGGCAATGGTGAAGGAGGACTCTGTACTCTCTCTCTCGGAAGAGAGAGGCTGAAGAGAACCCAAGAGTAGATGAATTATGTTAAACGCCTGTTTAAATACATGTACGCCTAGGGATACACACAACGCGCGCGAGTCAAGGAGGCCGCGCGCGCCATTCGTCTTCTCGATTTATATTAAATCGCCTCTCGAATGACCCGACAACGTGCCTGCTCGCTTTCTCCGATCCGAACAGTTCGCGTTACTCTGCTTCGTTTTTTTCAACACGATTACGACGATCCTGTGCGAAAATCAGACTCTAACCCATATTTTGGCGGATGGATAACCGGTTGATAGAGAAAGCGTACGTATTAACCATCGTCCATTACTCAGGGTGAAAATTTGCCCATTCAATATTATCACATATTGTAAAATTATTCATCATTTTATGTCTACGTCGTGAGATGTATTTTTGATAATTATATAGAAAAGGTCTGCGTACTCCGATTTTGATGAAATTTTAATATGTTATAGATTTTTACATTTTGAACAACTTTTTCGTTTTCCAATATAGGGGGTCGCTTTTAGTTTTCGAGGTGACTCGTTGCTCTTCTAATACATATACAATTTTCTAAAGCGGTAAATAAAATATGTCTATTACTATTAAATATGGAAGCGTTATTTTCAATAAACTACATTCACGCCATGATTTTTTAACGTAGATTGAATTTGCTCGTCGTCATCCTAATTCTCAATGATTTCGTTTATTTAATATTCTTCATTATTGCTAAGAAAAGAAGCAGCACTTGACACTAGAATTTAAAGCCAGATTGGAGCCTATACCCCTAAATTACAACAGTCTTCAAGGACCAGAGCTCGGCACGCTGGGTAACCGGCGATTCCTCGACAAACAACGAGACGATGAGGAAACCGCGGAATGAGGCGTCGGAATTTTTACAAGCACTGTAAATGCAAATCACTGAGAGTCGCCGCGTTTGCTGTTATGTTAATAGCGTTGGGGCGCTATTTAAGAATCGATCTCGCGTTGATAAGCGTGCGAACATAACCCCCTATTTGGACGGCCGTCGCCGGAGAAGTCCATTACAAATGTGTTTGCCTCCATGTGACCTTGACCCTCGGGACCAACTCGCGGCTCGACGGGTCCCGATACACCCTGGGGAACGGTTCAAAGGTCACGGGGAGACAATAGCGTCAGCGGTTTTCCTTGGACACTTTTACCCAAGGACAGTCCACCTTCAATCTTAAGGATTAGTCGAGAGCTGGCTCTCGGTCCTCGGTGCCTGTTGTTTCTCTAGACCTTGCTGCAGACCCCAACGACCGTGTCGCGATAATTATCGTGGGTGTTTCGAGGTTTGATCGCTATCGTCGGCGAAGGGAGCCACGCTGAACTGGAACTCTGCCTGCACGCTGTCTTGGTAGCGTAGAATATTTCATCTAACGAAACGGAAATTATAAAACCAACCGCGGCCAAGTAATTGACATCCTTAAAATTTCTTTTACTGTTCAGTGTTATATCTGCTTGTAAAGATTATGCAAAAAATTTCGAAAATGTCTTGAGTCTTAAATATATATATTAGGATTTCTGAGAGTATTCAGAATTAAATTATCTACGCCTGTAATACTCTTAAGCTATTTCTCTTTATTCGTGGTTGTACCACATTGACCTAATATTTATAAAATACAAAGAAATAAAAACGCCGTATGGAATTAACAAAACTGTACACAATTACTTAATAATGCGCTGTTGGTAAAAACGCACGCACACCTATAATAATTATAGTTCCCTCTCACAGGAATATTATTTACAACCCCTAGAGAGAGCTCTTTCCAAGGAGCCCTTACACGAGGTGGTTCAAAATTTTTCACCCTCTTTCCAAATATAACTTTTTAAAAATCCAAAATTTCAACAAAAGGTCTACATGGGGCATCTCCTGGGACTACCCCAAGGAGTTTGACTACCCACACCAGGGATTTTCGACCACTTTAAAAATTGGGTCTTATAGGACCAAAAATGCAAAAGCACCCCCAGGCTATATGCCTTGTTGAAAATCAGGGTTTATAGGCTATATGCCTCTAATACTAATCTTGAAAATTATGTACATATATATGTTTTAGTTACCCACACAAGGGTTAAGAGAGAATTCCTTTTTTATGGTCCTAAACCTATCAGTTACTACTTTATCAAAAAATTCAATCATTTCGTAAAACGACCTGATACTCTCTACATGTCACCTAATTTTTCAGTTTCCAAAGGTCTTAAACGGTTACGTTGGAAAGCCAGCTTCGAAAGGCTGGTGGAGCGTGTCCTCGAAGCAGGTTGCAAGGAGCACAGGCGTTCCTTATGGCGGACGTTCGATTCTGGCTCGATCCGCAGCCGCTCGATCATACCTGATTTACTTTATGACTCTACCTGCGTGCTGGCAACGGTATACACACCGTGCATCCCCGCGAGTGATCGCGGCAGATATACATTCAGGTGTAAAAGCGGCTCGGTCGGACGTTCGCGGAAGAGAAAACCTGTAAGGTTAGCCGCGGAGCATCCTCGACAATGTTACACACCGGGCTCCAGTCCTGTTGCAGGTGCACACACTCAACCAATGCCGCGGGATCCTGCCGCGATTCCCCGCCGTTTCTCCTGCTTAAATTGAAATACCATACTTAGTACTTCGGGGAAGGCTTTTCAGTACTGTCCGAACACGATTTCTTTGATTCACGCAGGTTTCTGCCGGTGCACGATCAGACCGAGTCGAAATCCTTGCTCGGGGATGATCGGAGATCGTGCGGAGGAGTAACCATAAACCATTACCGATTCGCAGCTACATTGAAAAATATCGCGAAAGTATAATGCAATGTAGAGATGGCTGTTCAAGACTGCACTGATTGGATTGAGATGCGTTTCGAAAATGTACTTTCATGATCGACCGAAATTGGAGTATCGACGCGTTCACGAGAGGGATCCTACGAAAATCACCGACACAAATTTTGCCGACAAGGATTTTAACCGAAAAGGACTTTTATCGACAACGAATTTGATCGACAACGATTTTAGATTCAAAGCCATTCATGAGAATATTTTTTCATAGCAATGAAAGCCATTCATGAGTATATTTTTCATTAAAAAGTAGATTAATTTTATTTTCATGTTATATTTATTTCTTAATCAAATTGTCTTCATATTATAAAAAATTGTAAGTGACTTTTACGAACAATTTTGAATTTAAGCAAGTTTGAATAATTTATCTCTCCATGGAACTCTTTGAAAATTAATCAGCAAAATTAATCTTTTAAACTAATTTTTACAAACTCTATTTTTCAGTATTGCAACAGACATTTCTAAGCTAACGAACCGCATTTTGTTTGATCTCACAACTTTTTACAGCCATAGAGAACTTGGCTTCCGTTTACAGGATGTTTTTATTAGGATAATTGATATTACACTGCACCTTAAACTCGATTTAATAAAACACAACGTGTACGCAACCAGTTCCGTATATCTCTTTGTACAAATCATGGTGGACGACAGAAGTTCCTGTACCAAGTAATTCATTCGTGTTAGACAGCCATTGTGATCATGTACGATGTATTAAACGCGAAATTATTCTTCAGAATTTATCTAAGAGAATAGGCAATCGTTGCGACGTCGTTGATCGAATATTTTCGAATCCCCGTGAGCAGCGATGCTCGGCCGTCGATTCTAGATAGCACGCACAATGCCGGCTCGCTATTACTAGTTCTAATTAGACGATACATCCCGCGGACTTATCTCGATGTACGGTTTGTACGAGGGAACGGCGTGGCGGCTAGATAGGGATCAAGGGACCGGTGCCGATTCGCGCGATTCATCTCCGCGGCATCACGCGCGAACTCCGCTTCGCTCGGCGCACCCCGCGCTGCGTTTGCCGCGGGACAAGAGGCGCAACAACAACAATAATGAATAGACCGAGGCGATCGGGTGCATTGCGGTGGTTGATCGTCGTCGGAGGAGGAGGCCGCTCCGTTACACGTCCGCGGGATATCGTCGGCCCGGGCAAATAAACGATAAATATTAATTGAAATCGGCGAGATAAAACAAATGAATCCTTTTGCCACCGGGACGAGCGCCGGTCACGAGCCAGCGCTCCCATCGCGAAAAAAAAGGGCCGGGGTAGAGAGCGTTATATCAGCGTGGTGCGGCGAGGTAAGAAGATGATGAAGAAGAGAGGACGGAGAAGAGGAGGCGCTGTAGGAGGAAGAACGGAAGGATAAAAGGGACGAGGAAAGGAATCGTGGAAAGGCAAACGGGAATCGTGGCTTGAATCGCGAAGATGAAAGCGCCGGGAGGGAGGAGAGACACGCACACACTCGCCCGCGTACACGCCGATGGAAAACAAGCGAAAAAAGAGAGAGAGAGAGTGCAGCGGCTTCGCCCGGTGATTTATATAGAATCATATCTCCATCTGAATGTCTTCATTTTTAACGCACGGCTGCGCGATCGTTCCCTCCCGCCGAATCTTTGCCGCGCGGCAGCCTCCGCGCCGCTCGTCTCGAGCCGAAGACACGCGGGAAAAAGAACAACGAGACCAGATGCTCGAACACCGAGCTTCGAGCCTGGCAAATTTCACCAACGCCCGCTCGGTGGTCCTTACCCATGCTTTAATTTCTTCAGGCGCTCTCTCTCTTTCTCTCTCTCTTCTTCAGGTTCTCTTCTTCCGCTCTTCATCTTCTTCTCGAAGACCGGCCACACTTCTTCAACTACTCGGATCCGTTGCATGCGTATGACGGTCACGACAAACCCGGCCACGTGGAAATCTCAATGTGTTATGCCACATAATGCGGCCGTTCCGCGCGGAACGCTGATCGAACGCGAGCCGAATACCAACGGATACGCTCGTAACCGGCGATTTCGCGCGGACCCGCGCGTGAAGAATTGCTCCGTTACCTTCGGGAACGCTCTCGGACCTTCGAAAGGGTACTCTCCTGCAGCCGGGTCAAAAGAATCATTTTCATTCTGTGTTATCGTCACTTTAAATTGCAATTTTCAAAGTGTACAGCGTTAAAACTATTAGATTCAATATAAAACGTTGAATTTATCACCATTTTAAAGTTCACAGCTGATTTTCAAGGTTCTATCTTCAGTTTTTACAATGATTATCGATCTTCATAAACGTGAATTAAAAATATTGGCACTCAAATCATTTAAATTACAATTTTCAAAGTGTACACCCTTAAAAATATTAGATTCAATTTAAAACATTAAATTTGTCACCTTTTTAATATTCACAGCTGATTTTCAAGGCCCTATCTTCACATCTTACAATCATTATCGATCTTCATAATTTTGAATTAAACATATTAGCACTCGTCAAGGTGACGTTAATATCCGTGTGAATTTTACACACATACAAAATCTCATTTCGTAACGAGCATGCGAGAAGCTGGGTCACTCGAAGCGGACATCGCCGTGATGTCGACGACCGACGCAGTGGTATTTTTTCGGTGGTAGTTTGAATGAATTAAATTCGGCTCGGTGTAAGCCCGATCTTGTCCAGATTCTTGATCTTGTCGAGATAATGAAAGAGGAAACTCGAGGAAGTGTGGCGTGGTTTTCGTTTCATCGCCACCTGTTCAACACCACGAGAGAGAAATTCAGTACCTGTTTTAATTCTCGAGTTTCTTAATTGGGTTATAAACCTAGGAATCTGTTCTAGTGCTCGGTCAGCGTGGCAGATAAAATCGGTTGCTCGAGGAGTTGACAAATTTCCATAATATAGACTTCTCTAATAATTAAAGTCACAGGAACTATCCTGCTCGCGATAGAAATTTCTTTCTTCGTTTAATCATTTTAACACTAGACCTGCAGACAAATCTATTTATATTTTTTTGCGATTTTTCTTACTATATTTATTTATGTTTATTTTTTTGAAAATGTTGTTTTGATTTTTTAAAATATTTTTCCCTTAAATAAGACACAAAAACTGAGCTCCTTTCAATTTCTTTTTCATACCAATTAAAAAGATCATGCAGTGAAGCGTTAAAATATTATACTGGAATAAAAAAAATGTATTCAATCAACACCGATGAAAACACCTTTAGAATTTTAATCATTTGGCCGGCGGTGGTAGATTTACTGTTAGTAGATTGAAAATAATGTGCTACTAGTCTTCTATTCATTTAATTGTTCAGCTAGTGGAAAATTGCAGCTAATCAATTTCGCGATAAATGCACAAGATCCACGGGACGAATATAACTGATCAACAGAGATACAAATTTTGAACTTCAGAAGTGTGTCTGTGCAAGGTCTCCTCTTTCCGAGTGCAGACTATGGTTTATGACGTCTGGAGGCTGTATTAGCGGAGTCAGGGTGCGATAGCGGCCACGGTAGGTGATGTTTGGTAGCATGGAAAGCCTGGCCGATTAGTCATCGCGAAACTATCGAGGGGACCATGAATTCTCGTAACGATTACCATTCGTAACGAACGTCCCCGACGAGAGAAGCTACGGGGCAGGTACAAATCGCCGCGGCTCCGTTCTTCTTCGTCTTGTTTATGCGCGCGCGTTTCACGTTATCTTAGCAAGCGTCGCGTTTCCTCCCGGCGAAATTTCCTATCTCGAGAAGCGAACTGTCTGGAAATATTCCGCCGTAGTCGTAACGCGTGACGTAGCCGCTTTTCAAGTCGCGGATCGCGTCGTACATGTGCTCCGCGAGATTAACGGCGGTAACCGGCGAGTACGTCGAACCGAGCTATTCGAACAGAGAAGTACCATTAGCTCGCTGGGAAAAGTCCGCTTTTAATATGCCCCTCCTTGTGGAGAAATTACCAGAGGAAAAGAACTTTTTCCCTCGCCGAAGCATCTACCACAAACGAGCTGTGTGTGCGAACTGACTAATTGCAGACCTGTTAGACCTGGTCGGACGAAATGCAAGTCTTCAAAATGCCGCCCCTTAAATGTTCTTTTGGTAATTATATAGAAAAGGCCTGATTTATATATTTTGAACAACTTTTTCCTTTTCCAATATAGAGGGGTCGCTTTTAGTTTTCGAGATATTTGCAAAAGATTATCGCGAATACTGTATTGAATTTTTCGTATTCCTGCATGCTCCGCGGCAATGATACACTGGGTGCGTGTTAAACACTGGGTGTATGTGTGTGGTATTGTCGCTTCTCATCTCTACAACGTGTTTACAAACAAAAAATAAACAGATGCGACCCCGGACAAGGTTTACTTTGCCGCGGAGCATGCAGGAATACGAAAAATTCAATACGGTATTAGCGATTAGTCTTTTGCAAATATCTCGAAAACTAAAACCGATCCCCCTATATTAGAAAAGGAAAAAGTTGTTCGAAATATATAAATCTATAACATATTAAAATTTCATTAAAATCGGAGTACGCAGACATTTAAAATTCACCCATTAAAAATTTTCACATACTGTAAAATTATTTGTACCTGTATGTCTACATCATGAGATGTATTTCATTAAAAGTGACGCTGTAAATGAAACATAATGTGTTGCTCTAACGTGTAAAATAAAAATGGGTGAATTGTTATACTAGTCTTATTTATGCAGCTATTTTTTAGGAACGCATGAGGGTTAAATGAAATGGCTTCTCTGTCATTGCGACAGCGTCGAATTTCCGTGGACCCGTTCTTCGGCCCACTTCTTGTTTCAAACAGTCATTCACGTTCTGTTTGAGAGGCGGCGCCGACTGTTGATGGGGAAGCCAGTGCTCGTTCTTCCCGATATAAAATCAGGCAGGTATCGCGGCCGGGATATCGCACGGAGGAGAGCGTCGGCATCTGTCCCGATAAGGATCGGGGGCAAGTGGTTCCTTTCAGTTACACTTTCCAGATAAAAAATGAATAGGAACCGATACAGGAGGCATTCGGTCGGTCAGTAATCGGCGGATCATCGGCGTTCCGCGATCCAACGAGACCGTTACCCTGGCTACTTAAACGTTAAACACCTGACTTTCTTTCTGGCGAGCGGGGCGAGAGTACGTTCGCAGAAGCCAGTATCGGATATCAGTTAAGAGGCGGACACGTTGCCACCACGTTTAAACGTACCCCGGCAAAACGACAACTCTAGTGTCCTATCGTTTCGTTTCGCAATCGGCCGTTTTCACTCCCACACGCGCCTCCGCCCCGCGAAATTCCTTTTTCGAACGACGGAACACTCGCCGAAACGCATTCCCGATCCGTTCGGGATAACATAAGATTCACTCGGCTACAGCGCGTTTCATAGCGAATGGACCACTTTTTCAAAAAATCAAGGGGAAAGGTGTATTTATGTCTAGAATTATCGTGAAAAAATTTTCTAGTTAAATTAGCTCCGACTGCAAAGGATTAAAATGCAAATTGGAGCATCCTGATCAAACGACCTTATTATAGGTTTACTCCTTTAAGGTCCTATTTAGTTCGATATATAATTTCACTTTTAAATCAATTTTTCTAAGTCTTTCTTTTTTTTAAATTTATTTTACGTCGCTATCAATTCTTTGCTAAGGTTACTTCGCGATGGGACCTACAGTTTAATAATCATTTTAAATACTAAATTATTTTAAGTCCTATATGAGTCGGTGAAAACATGAATTTTGGTTGGCCAAAATCTGTAGTCTAATTACGAGTATGATCTACGCAATAAAATTGTATACAATGGAATGATTCTAAGTCGGATGAAATGTTTAATTTTCAAGTTAAAATACTTCCGACTACAAAGGTTTAAGTTATTTATCGTTATGATAAATTACAGAACATTTTTATTGGGGGTGGCCTGGAAACTGTGCTTCAAAAATTAACAGTCCTTCAATGGATCTAAAAGGTACATAATTATTCTCTCGAAAGCTGAGCTTTCGTGTTATGGAACCGTCTGTACAGGTACGCTAAGCGAGTAACCGGAACCAGCGTGACCGAGCGTGTACCGCGCGCGACAACGGAGAAATTAAACCATCGGAATACGAGAAGGAGCGTGTTAGATTATCCGCGCCCGTATTTTATCTTATCTGTGGAATTCCAAGCCGGACACTATTTCCACGAGCGCGGAGAGAAACGGCTGCTCGTTCTGCACGGTGGTCGACACCATGGAAACGCGACGAACGACTTGTCCCGATCGAGAGTCCTTAAACGAGGAGTGCGCGCGCGCGCGGCGATCATTTGTCTTAAGGATCGGAGCCCACCGTGTCCCATCAGATATTGATATGGGTCACCCTGGACGACGCACACGTGAAATTGAATACACGAAAAAGGGGATCCTTTATCGGAGTCCGCGGCGACTGTGTTACGTTCGACTACCGGGAGCTGATTGGAGATTGTTTCTAAGTAATGATTTATGGAGCGACATCAGGCCCTGTAGGATCGCGTGATGATTCGAGTTCGCGATAGCCTTTCGACCGAGACGATTTCTGGCGTTTACATACTCGAATGGCCAACCGGAAGCCGGAAACAATGTCTTGCTTATGGTGCTCTTAGATTCGAATCCTTCGACTGGCTCCAGGTCTTCGTTCATTCATTTTTTCAACACACGAACCAGTTAACTTTTTAGTCAGTAATTGTTGGAGTGTACAACGAAATGCACGAAACACACGGAGGAGCAAAGGGTCTTTCTTGACCTGAAGTTGGTAATTATTTACATTAGGGGCTTCCTCACTGATTTTGATGACCTTGACAATATATTCGGCGAGGAAACCCCTAATGTAAATAATTACCGCGAACAATCTTCATTCACAACTGATATACGTTAATTCCACGAGTATATTGGAGATTTAATAAACACTTAATAAACATAAAATCTAGGTTTGATCTCCCAATCTCGTCATCTCAACACTAATAACTACATTTTATGTATTTACGACGACAATAGGTGAGCACTATAGCAACGCCTAACTGGACAGTCACTTTAGTTATTAATGGAGAGTTCTCGACCAGACGATTTCTACGCGCCTTGTTTCCGGAAGGGCAATTATAAATTACACCGCGGACGCTGCTCTCACGCTTAGCCGTTTGTCACCGATGGAATTCCGTGTAGAGGGTTCGTAGTGGGTCGCAGGTGCACCTTTACGTATGTATACAGTTTCCCAACGGGATTTCGATACGTATGGGAACTGTACCTCGACGCGAAAGTTGCTCCCAGAAAAGAGAACTACAAACTCGAATTACGTGATTTTATCTCTTTATCCTACGAAAAGAATCCATTAAAGGGTGTGCGAACAAACAACCAATAAAATCAGCCGAATCTCCCGGAACGCCTTTGAAACAGTGTTCCGATTGAAGCCAAAATTTTTCGCGCATGCGCGGCAATCTCAGCCTCAGTAACGTAACCTTTTCGATAAAATCAGGTAGCTTTAGCACCCTGCAGACTTTTAAAAAATTATTAGTGTACACATATGAAAAGATAAGGGGTTAAGCTACCCTTAAAACGTTAGCAATTAAGTTTCAAGATATAATACTGGTCCCGCCAATATAAATGCCTCGGGGGATAGGGCTCTGGCCATTTTAAATACGGTCCTGTTTTGGCCGCGTATGCGCGAAAAATTGTGGCTTCAATCGGAACACTGTGAAACTAGGACACGGTAGCTGGGCAGATCGAGATCTCGGAAAGATTTCGGTAGGATACAGGTGTGGGACCATTAGTGCCATTCTTCCTAAGCGTTTCACCGGGCTGTGGACAGAGAATTTACGTGGGCAGGTGGGTCGAGTGGTTTCGAGTCTGTCTACTCGCCGGTGTTTCTCGCGACGTACGAGTCCAGTCCGCGGATAACTCATAAAGCTGACTCGTTTAATTCATCGAAGCCCTTTGGACTTCGCCGACTCGTTGGTCGGTTCGCGACAAGAGGAAAGAGAGATGCGAGAGAGATAGAAGGACGTTGTCCACCTAGGGTCGTCTACGTCGGTGAGTAACGACATTTTCGAAATATGTCGGTACTCGTTGTTTTTCTACCGGCGAAAGTACGAGCTCGGGCTACGGGGACCAACGTCGAGAGTGCCGTGGGGCTTCCCGGGCACGCAATGATCGTCGCGCACGTTTCCTACGTAGAACCCCGGACACAACGGGGAACGTGCACCTGCAGCCCAACATGGGAATCCCTGGAATTCCTCGATCAACCGGCCACGTTCTTCGGTACGATAGATGCAAAGCGAGCCTTGTCGTCGATAAACGACAACGTCCCGCGCCCGTGAAAGACGCCGGTTTGTTTAATTTATACGGAATAGAACGCAGGAGGCTCGGACGTCGCGCTGCGCTACGGCGCGGGAACCACGGACCACGATCACCAATCGAAATTTATCGACGCCCGGCCTTTATGATCACTCGCGGGCTCGTTAGCGCCGCCCGCCCAGACCATGAGAAATCTACGGATTCGACCCGGACACGATCCGTCGATCCTTCGTCACGATTTTTCGTACGCTCCTGTTTAATACAAACAGAAACTTGCTTGAAAACACTATACATATGCGTTTCTTTGTATAAAACATTGCGGGAGACGGGTGTACGTTTATAATTAATTAATTCGTTCTCGATCTTAATTTATCTTAATGATAGTATAAATAGTATAAAAAGTACGTTTACTGCCACAGAAGATGTATATACATCTTCTATTTTCTTTGCAATTTACACTTTATTTTCTATTGCAGTTGACCTTGCGTGACCTTGAATAACCTTCATAATAGGTTATTTTATTCTTCTCGAAACATACTATCAAAATGTAAATAAACAACCATAACGTTCCATTTAAGATAAATAGAGTTGACCTTCGTTGTTTCTTCCCTTAATGATTTTAATCGACATCTTCACTTTTGGAAAAACATTCCAACATTTTTTAATTGCATCTACTCGATTCTACTAATAAATGCAAAAAATTGTCTGCATCGATTTCAAGCAATAGTGACTAAGTCGAATGTTGTTTCTTCCCTTAATGATTTTAATCGACATCTTCAATTTTGAAAAATTTTCCCACATTTTTTCATTGCATCTACTCGATTCTACTAATAAATACAAAAAATTGTCTGCATAATTAAAAGATGAAAGTTTCATTTAGGTTTAGGACGAATGGTCCACGGAAGGAACCATGGTGTATCAGCACAGTTCATGGGAACCATGATCACCGGATAGTTATAAAAGAGTTAGAGTCGTCCGAGAGTCCTCATCGTATTTCACGAACAAGTTACTGATTTATGAATGATTCTACGAGTCCCAGGAACGGGCGATCACTTTGTCACACGTCGAGGCGTATCGATTGGTCGATTCCCGTGCAGCATGCGTTTTCCATCGACCTGGCACGATGCTGCGAGCGTAGAACCAAAGGTTATGGATAGTCGGTAACGACACCGGCCACCTTTAGCACCATATTTGTTATTAGCATTCGTTCCTAGTGTAAAACCGTATAACGGACACGACCATAAACGTCCGATAACTCAACGGGCCGCTATCACGGGAATACGATTATAAGGGGCCATAGACGTCATCGTAATTAAAATCGATTCTGATTAGTTTACGGCAAGGAATGCCTACGGACTCTCGAACGTGCGCGCCAGTATTATCCCGTTCACGAGAGCTCACCGCTTTAAGTAATTTGTCTATTACTCCCCTGCTGATTTTCTAATTACGCCAGAAACTCATGGATGTGTCTTCGCTCGCGGAACACGTTTCGGCTGTGCGCGCACGATACAATACTTATGTATCTGCAAGAGGTGTTTGATGCGACGAGAAATAAACTGGGGAGAATTATGACTGGCTGTGAAGTTATGTTAATCCCACTTTCTTCATCAAGAAAATTGCAAGTGTTCAGAAAAATAATCGGACAACAATTTTACTGAGCTTGTCTCGAGGATTGAATTTTACACAGGACCTTCTCTTGCCAATTTAATTGCAATTTTCAAGATTCACTGTTGGCGATATAGACTAGTTTTTCACTTGAAAGTTAGTAGGCCTTTCGTCCCGATCGAATAACAACGCAATAAAATACATGCGAACGAAATGGCGGTTAACAGGAATATATAATAAATTTTGTGGTTTCAGCGCACAGTTCGATCAATTATAGAAAACAGCAAATTAGCAATTACTTAAACATTCATCTCGACTGTTTTCTTTGATCTCGATCAACAATTTTAAATAATAAATTGATACTTACGGCGCACAGGTTCGAGACGTTCGAGAGGTTCGAAACAGAAACGTCGAAAAAAGTTATGTTAATTTTCAAAACTGCTTAGTTAGCAACACATATTTACATTAGTAAATATCAATTTATTATTCATCTCAACGTTTCAATCCCTACATGGATCATTCTCAAGAGAGACATTTTTGCGTCTGAAAAATAATACATATATAACATACATTGAAAAAATATTGTGGTTATTGCGGTTCACAAATTGCGGTTAAATATTGCGGGTTCGCAAGGTCTTGCACGAAGCTCGAGCAAAATGATTCCAGATCGTACGAAGTCCCCGTGGCGCAGAAAAGGCACAGAATATCAGTAAAGCTCATAAAAGGCGAGAAGTTCGCCATTCACCTTCGGATGACCCGTGCACCTGCGTCCGGCCGCGTGCAAATTAGGCGAAAGAGCCATCATAAAGATACGAGAACGGACAATGCTATGGTCGTGCAATTTTTTCGAATACACGGTACAAAGTAGCGAGAAACGGCGGCGACGTTCGCGCGGGTAACTGGCTTATAAACAACGGTTAATCGCGTTTAATAAACGCTCAGCGTTGTGGGGAGACGGCGGAGGATCCACGGAACGATGTCAGGTGTACAGGAGGAATCCCTTCGCGAGCCGGCTGGAGACCGCCGACTCGATACAACCTGTATCTCGCCGGGACGTAAAACGCGGCCGAAAGTGTTTTGCGATCGGGAGTGGAATATCGCGGGGCTTCGTGGTCACGCCCTTCCGCGCGAGATGTTTGCAAATCTCGCCGATGTGGCTCTGTTCGCGGCGCAGTAAACGTCCCGGTTAACGGCCGCCATATTTCTTCGGGCGGAATGGTGATTCAGAAAAACGGTTGTATTTAGAGGCGAGCATTGTTTTTGCCCGTCGCTTTCCTACACTAATTTGCTTTAAAAATCGCGTTAGTGGACTCGTTTCCAGGATGTTAAGGGATACATTGGTAATTATGTAGAAAAGGTCTGTGTACTCTGACGTTGATGAAATTTTAATATATTATGCAGCAATACATTCTGAACAACTTTTTCCTTTTCCAATATAGCGGGGTCGCTTTTAGTTTTTGAGATATTTACAAAAATCCTGCACTGCCAATACGTGTCTAGGTCGCGCTCTGATTGGTCTGTGCTTTTCGTTGATAGTTCCTTAAAAAAGCCACGGACGCCATTTTTGAAAAGGAAAATGTTGCTTCAAATGAACCCAAGGAATTTTTGAGACACCCTGTATATGAGGATCTTAAATGTTCAAATACGTTTTTGATTTTTTAATGTTTTAACTGCCGTTAAAACCTATTCACTATATTACCAAATACCCTAAATACTATCAAATACCCCAATGTGCGCCGCTCGATTCCATCGTCCATTTTGGACGTCGATTACCGTTACCCGACCGACCCCCGTTACTTTCTTCAATTACTTTCATCGACCACGGGAAGCAGAGGTCGAAACTGCGGAACGGCTTTGCACTCGCGGCGAAACTCTCGGAAAATTAGCAACGGCCAGTCGCGTCGGTATGTAGCCGGGCCCCGGCGTGATAGGGTCCGACTCTCTTTCTCTCTCTCACTCGGGGCCCGGTAAAGGCGCTAAAGGGCGATGTTCGGTATTAAATGTCACTCAACCGCGCCGTAAAGCAAAGCTCCTGCGCGTTCAGTCAACGGGCACCGTGTCCTGCACCTTGCCGTCGTTCTCCGGCGACGTGCGTTATTGCCGGGTGTCTGATATCGCGGGAATGAAAGCCGAACGAAAACAAAAGGCGAGGGCTGCGAGGGGCGAAACCGACGCGAAATGGATGTTACGAGTGTGTCGGGTACACGGGTCAACCGAATTCCATCGCCTTTCCCGGCGGAAACAAGTGTTCCGACCGTGACGACCGGCTCCGACCAACAGGACAGCTTCTAATTGCAAAGGAACACATCCCCCCTGCGAATCGTAAAGAATTAAGTAGTAATTTAGTTAAATGTTCTGTGTCAATGTTATCATTCTGAACAACTTTTCCCTATACATGTTACCTGTTTGAGCCACTTCTTTTATTGGGCATGCTGTCTTTTTTTTATGTCAGTCGAAATTCTTTGACTGACTAGAGTCTTCAAAAATTAAGGTAATTATATAGAAAAGGGCTGCATACTCCGATTTTGATAAAATTTTAATATGTTATAGATTTCAACATTTTGAACAACTTTTTCCTCTTCCAATGTAGGGGGGTTGCTTTTAGTTATCGAGATATTTGCAAAAGAGCGTGCAGGAATACGAAAAATTCAATACAATATTAGTAATAGTTTTTTGCGAATATCTCGAAAACTAAAATCGAGCGGCGGTAATATGTAGAGAAAGAAGTTGCTCAGAATGAGAACCTTGACAATATATTTCAAGGTCATCAAAACCGGTGAGCCCCTAATGTAAGTAGTTACTAACTTCAGGTCAAGAAAGACCCTTTGGTCCTCCGTGTGTTTGCTCCTCCGAAACAAAGAAGTTTCCGTTACTGGATCAGCATGTATGAATATCGCGCGGAAGATGCTCTATCATCGGAGAAAGCCTCCGTTTCTATCTGGCGATCGATCGATCTGGTATTTTCTCCACGATTCCCGTGTCAGATGCGGGACACTGTTTCTCCGGCTGACTCGAACACCGCCGGCAGTCCTCGAGAGCATACATCATCGATGATCCATGGGTACAACGGATGGATATCATCTCGTAACGGGGCGAGGGTGTGTCGGAAAAGGGATCGAAGGCAATCGTCAGCACACAGCCGGCTCTCCGAGAATCGCTGGTCATCGTTCGAAAGAAGTCGTCACGGACCGACATTTCAGGCTCCGTTACAAGTACCCTCCAGACACAATGTGAGCAAGACGGATCGCCCTGGATACCCTGAAACTATCACTCGATAGATACCGTAGCAATTCAACGACCATCTCACCGAAGTTTCGTCGAGGTTCGTGACTCGTTACTGTGTGTGTGTGTGCTTACAGGATTTTTTTCAGAGTGGGGAAAGCACGCGATACTAAATAGCTGATGCTTGGCACGCTCTGTGTACCGGTATGGTGTCCTTTGAGGATGAAATACGTTTAATATTAGAATTTATAAATATACTAATAAATAGACAGCGGATTTTATGCGTTTATGAGAAAGCTGAGTAGGTGTAATTTAAAGGATCCCATGGAAATCACCGACATAGATTTCCCCGACTCCAGATTTGACCGACAGCGGATTTGATCGATAACAAATTTGACCGCCAACGAAACTAAAATCGAAGAACACAGTTTTCACCGACAACATTTCACCGAGTCCAGATTTGACCGCCAACGAATTTAACCGACAACGCCTTTAACCGACAGCGGATTTGACCGACAACAAATCTAAAATCGACACCCATAGGGATTCGTCGTGCACCGCAACTGCGTCGCCTCTGGAAACCTGTCCGTTCCCTTCGACGACCACCACTCGACGCTGCGAGTGCATCTGTCGATGGTTGAATGGCTGCCCGGGACCCGTGCATGCTTACACGGTTTATCCGTGAAGCCTTTGTGCGGCCAGCCGTGCTTTGTTTGATGGCTCGTGGGATGTCATCATTGTCGACGGGATTTTTCAGCGACTTACGCGCTAACGATTCTAAGGCCCGCCGCTCTGCGTCCCGGTCTTTCTCCGCGCGTCGCGTCGTCGCCGCCAACCGATCAGCAGTTCAAGTCGCTTCAGGTTCGATGTCAGCCGGACTGGTTGCTCGACGTCTCGCGTCGCTACCACACGTTGGCAGCTTGCCTTCCCGTTGACGTCATCTTAAGAGAATTTCTATTGTCTCGCCGGCTTTTAGGCACTGCCTCGAACTGACTCGGTAGCTTAATGAAGCTACCTCGATTGAGCGGGTGGTCTCCTTTCCAATGATCCAGAAATCAATTTTATTTTAGTCGGTTCGTGTGGAAGTGATCTCGGCTAGGAGCTAAATTAAACCTGTTCGTAATTGGGTCTCGTGGAATTGTAATTGGGTCCTTCGAGGATGAAATATATTTAATATTAGAATTTATAAATATACTAATAAATAGACAGCGGATTTTATGCGTTTATGAGAATGCTGTGTAGGTGTAATTTAAAGGGTCCCATGGAAATTAACGACACAGTTTTCACCGACTCCAGATTTGACCGACAACGCCTTTAACCGACAGCAGATTTGATCGATAACGGCTTTAACCGACAGCGGATTTGACTGACAGCAGGTTTGACCGCCAGCGGATTTGACCGACAACGCCTTTAACCGAAAGCGGATTTGACCGACACGAATTTGACCAAGAACGATTTCAGATTCGTTGGTGGTCACATTTGTTGTCTACCAAATCTGCTGTCGGTTAAATTCGTTGTCGGTCAAATCTGGAGTCGGTGAAAACTGTGTCGGTGATTTCCATGGGACCCTTATTGTTGACGGTAGCGGGTTGTCAATGGAGGTTCGTCTAGAATCCACGAAGGAGAGTTGCCTACTAGCTGGCGGCGCAGGAGTGCATCTCGCGCGTCACAATACCGGCGAATAGATAATACCCAATCACAGTGGTGGTTGAATGCCAGAGTCAGCCATAATAGCCCTAATGCAACCGGTGAATAGGCCTCGTTGCTTGCGCAACAGACATGTTCGCTTCCTCTCGCATCTCCGAGCCCCGCGTCTTGTGTACATATTTCTCGGTGAATCTTTTCTTCCTCCCCTCGGCTACATCCGCGTTCCCCACCTCTCTCTCTTTCCCTCTGAAGCGGTACATATATCCTTCGTCATTGAAAGTGTCCGAGAGGTCTGAACCCCGTCGGTTCATCTCGATCCGTGCTCGTCGGACGACGCACGCAGCCTCTCGCACCGTTCCGCGTCCTTCCGAACGATCCTCCTCGCGGAGAATCGTCCGAGGTATAGTTAGGTCGATTGTTGAGCCGCGGATCACCGCATTGTCGGTCCCCGCATTTTTGTTTCTCGTAATGAACTATTGATCGCGCAGTCCCGGCGATCCTTTCACGCCGCCATCGGGACCGGCCAACGGTTAAGGTCCTCCTCGACGAGACCAGCCAGCGGGAAGATCGCCATCCATGGCTCGGATCGTCGACTAGAACGAGGGGACAAGGGGGCCGAACGGGGCTGAAAGGGGCGAGGAGAGTGGGCGCACGTATTCACGGATCATTACGCGACAGTGACGAATTATAACGACGCGACCGTAATGCGTCTCCTTGTACAGCCGGAGCAGCGTTTTTGCCACCGAGACACTGGGATCGATAGAAGATCGAGAGAGAAGGGTGGCGGACGCGGGGAGCAACACACGATGCGGATACCGAAAGGAGAGAACAGTCAACAGCCCCACGGTGCTCTCTCCGGTGCATCCTGCCTCGTAAACCTGTTCCCTCTTTTCGCCGCTCGGGAACCGCTTTTATTTACGAGTGTCTCGCGTGCCGCGGAATTTCGAATTCGTTCACGGCTACCGATCCGCGAGGCGGTGGTTCTAGCAGCTCCGGGGGCCCCGAAACTGGGCGTGTCGTAACGGGTGGCCCCGGCTTCCATTAATGCGACCCCCTTCTGCCTCCTACCCCACCCCCGGAGCCCAACAACTCCTCTGCGTTTCGAGCTTTCGACGCGTGCACGGAAGCCGAACGATTAAATGATCGCACTGTTCTCGATGTAATTTATGGGATTTATAATCGTGCGCTGGCTTCGTCATCTTTAGGCGATCGCCCCCCTTTCCGTCGCATACGAAGCGAGGGGAAAGTTATTTAGCTAATTATATAGAAAAGGTCTGTGTATTCCGATTTTGATGAAATTTTAATGGGTTATAGATGTCGACATTTTGAACAACTTTTTTTTCCTTTTCTAATGTAGGAGTATTGCTTTTAGTTTTTGAGATATTTGCAAAAGAGCGTGCAGGAATACGAAAATTTCAATACAGTATTGGCGATAGTTTTTTAAAAATATCTCGAAAACTAAAAGAGACCCCCCTATATTGGAACAGGAAAAAGTTGTTCTATAATGCTTCGTAGTTGCTTTTTAAAATTTTGTGACTCTTAGCAACTGAAAGTTAGTTGAAAGGACATAAAAGTGTTTGTCTTCTTTTATCGAGGCTCGTCGATATCAATCATGATACTTGTTATACAATATTCTCACCAACAATGTACGTTACAGATTTTATTGCAGGTATAAAACGAAGCGAAAACATCCTTAAAATTCATGAAACGTCCTCTCAAGCTGGAGCTAAGAAGCCATTGTGTATTTTACGAGCGTATAAAGTTCGCATCTATTGTGGCATCATGAGAAATTCAGATTGCCCGTCGTGCGAAAATCAATTACGCGTTCCACGAACTCAGTTTTATGCATGTAAATCGTGATCGGTAATTGGGAAATGGTGAGAAAAAATTATGAATATAATTGAACACTGTCTTGTTCGAAATCAGATGAGTACTTCGCGATCTCGATGTTCGTCTGGATATTATAAGCGGTCTGTGAATTTGATTTATCTCCAGTAGCTAGAATTATTTAGAACGTTTAGAATAATCTCGACACGATTTTATCTTGCAATTAGCAAGATACCAGCGTCACTCGTAACAACAGTGTTTGTAATAATAAATGCAGTGTAGAATATCCGAGAAGAAAAAGGCTGACGCTGTTACGAACAATTTCTGTGTGGGAGATCGTGCGAATGAGAGTAAATGACTCTCATCAACCTTTACACCGCTACAAGGTATTCTATGAATCATTTTGTTTCATTCAACCGTGACCCACACCTTCGCCGACCGTGGACATCAATGAAAACCGCCTTGCGTGGGTTTGCGAGACTATATTTACGATTGTTGATAGGTAAATGGTAGAAATGTTATGTCACTTTTACTACCTACTACTGCAATCTATATTCTAATGCACTGGCTGTCTCGCAACTCACTTACAATCGCGGAATAGCTAATAACCACCAGTAGACATAAATCATATAGTGAGACATACATTTTCAAAACCGAACGTTACAAATAAATGGGAAAAAATTTAACCCTCATCCACACGGGTAATTTTTTACACGTATTTTATACGAATTTGAAATAGGGTATCACGTCTTGTGGATGAGGCTTAATAAAAAATGTAAGACACTTTTATCTGTAAAATATAGAAACACTTGTCTTGTCCTTATCAAAATAAAAATCATGTGTGTAACACATTCTGTATATTTTAATTTTTATTTCCTATGAAAATGTGGTACACAGTTGAGATAAATGTTGTAAGGAATTAAGCCGTATTTATTCGTAAAATACAAGACATGGATAACCAACGTTTTACAAATGTGTTTTCCGCGGATGCTCGTTTCGATCTGATCTTCTTTTATAAACATTCGTTTCCGACCATTTATACAACGAGAAAGAATGTTGCAACCAAGCAGGGAGCAGCAGATAGGCCAGCAGACGCAGAAACAGACGGAGCCCAGTACGAGATGTTATAATTGTAACGAAAATGGACACATCTCTCGAAACTGCCCGAAGACAAAGAAACCGATGGAGCAGCCCGGTTCGCGAAGGTGTTACAACTGTAACCAGGGAGGACACATTGCGTACGATTGCCCGAAGCCGAAGAGGGAAAGAGGCTCCTGCTTCAAATGTGGAAAATCTGATCATCAGGCAAACCAGTGCAGTCCATCATCCAACATCAATTATGTGGGAGAACAACGAGATCACGTAGACGACTTCCAACGCCGGGTGGAGATGCGTATTAAAAAAAAGGACAGTATTTTTAGTGTTTCTGTTAATGCGTTGATTGATTCGGGAAGTCCAATATGTTTTATTAAAGAACGATACATTCCTAGGGATTACGTGACAACTAATTTTAATGACAGTCGGTTTTGCGGTATTAATGGCAGTAATCTAAATGTTTTAGGTTACACAGAGGCGACGGTTATTTCAGATAATACAGAGTACGATGTACTCTTACGAGTAGTACCAGATCGAAACGAGCATCCGCGGAAAACACATTTGTAAAACGTTGGTTATCCATGTCTTGTATTTTACGAATAAATACGGCTTAATTCCTTACGATGTTTAAATAATTTCAAATTTATTGTTTTCTATAATTAATCGAACTGTGCACCGAAACCATAAAATTTATTATACAGGGTGTCCCGAAATTCCCTCAGCATCCAGGAAATGGGAGGATGCTGAGATCATTTCAAGCAAGATTTTCCTTCACGAAAATGTCATCTGAGGCTTCGTTAAGGAGTTATTAACGAAAAACACGGACCAATCCAGAGTGCCACCTACATGTGTTGGTCTCAACGAATTGTTTAGATTAATTTAACATGCAGGATGTATTTTGCATTCAACAGGTTTAGGCCAAACACAGATTTCCAACTTTTGGTTCCAGTAAAGATCTTTGGGACAAGCCATGGGGATTGGATATGTTCCCAAACAAACGAAGTAGGTGTTACAGTCGCATGGGTGACGATGGTACTCCACTTCATCTTCTCCTACGTCTCCGGTGCATTTAACAGTCAGGCTAGCGTTCACCTTCAACGCTCCAACAGCGAGAACCGCGAAAATAACGAGTGCAGCTGGAAAAAGGCAATGAATTACATTAATACTGAATTCAGACAGAAATTCTTCAATGTTAACCGTTTACTGACATATTGGAGTGAATTTGTATATACATTATGAGACTTTATACCGAAAGTTATGAAAATAAGATTAAAGAAGGATGAAATCGATTGGGGAGAAGATGGATGGGACGAACACGATCTTGTTGTAAATAAGCCCAGTCCACAAAAGTGGCAGTGAATGAGTCACAAGCAAACACTAATCTTCATTTCTTCTTTGATCGTAGTCAATCTCAGTCACACGTTATTTTTATTTCTCCACCGCACTCTTGGTTCATTCGACAATGCCGAAGATAGGTAGATTTTCGAATTCACTGCAGTAACCAGCTTACCTTTCATTTTCAATTCCGGTAAATATCAACGCTATATGAAGCACACTTCTCGTTATAGAAGTTATAGAACTTAACTAAACTAATGTAATAGATGAAATTTTGAATTCCTTTTATATAATCCATTGACGACTTTATCGTCGAATAGGATTCACGTTCGTACGCTATCACGAATTTTTATCAATTGTATCCCGATAATCTCCACTTATGTGAAATCATTACGTTCCATCAAATGGAGTATAATTGAATTGTGTTGTGAGCAGTCTGTTATCAAGAAAGAAATCATTGGTTTGAATTCCATTTTTGTTACACGTTACATGCTATCGTAGCTATTATAGTGTGCTGCTCTTCATTGAAATCGCGTTTGGTTGTTAACTCATGAATGTGAGATAACAATCCATAGAAAGCTTTTATACTGAAATCTACATTTCTGGTCATTTTTAGCAAATAAGTAGAACATTTCAACATTTAAAGATAAAAGACTTTTCAAATGTTGCATGTACTGCATCATTTTCAATTTTTTAAAAATAGTTTTAAACAGCCGTAATAAATTTTAATAGTAATTTAGTTGAACTACATTTTTTAATTTTCAGACCAACTTTTTATCTGAGCCTCAAAATTAAAAACTTGAAAATTCAATTTTTCTCCACGATTATAATAATTCTCCTAAATAGAACGAATAGACCAAAATCGAAGTGAAGCTTGAAGAGAATTTGCGGCAATAGAAAGAAACTATAAAATACGAATGATGCTGCCACTGGAGAAGTAAAAGTAGCTCTGGTAGAATACAGCAAACAAAGATTTTGCAATTGCATTACTCACTTTTCACCAATAGAACTACGTCGAAATAATTTAATGACGAGTGCACCAACTCATTTTCGCCATAAACGCATATAATCCGCAGTCTATTAATCCAACGATAATTTTACGAGTGTAAAATTCATATAATTCATTTTATGTATGATGATGTGGGTCCTCACCGATCTCGATGAACTTTACATGCAATATTGTATTAAATACCGCGATTTAAATAACGTTTTAACATCAATTTTTTATAACGACCGATTCTGAACCACATCTTTCACAGTTTTCTCTTAAACGAAAGCCGATAGGCAAAAACTGCAAGAGGGAAATGTTGTTCAGAATCGTGTTTTTGACAACGTATTCGAATTTCATCGACATCGGCGAGGATTCACGTGTCGATAGTTTCTTGTTCGTTGAGACATCGCGGCGTGCGAAGGACGCTCGGCTGTCGGTGTGCCGCGACCAACACATGTAGGTCGCGCTCTGGATCGGTCCGTGTTTTTCGTTAATAACTCCTTAACGAAGCCTCAGATGACATTTTCGTAAAGGAAAATCTTGCTTGAAATGATCTCAGCATCCTCCCATTTCCGGATGCTGAGGGAATTTCGGGACACCCTGTATATTTCATTTTCGATCGAGAAGAATTTTACTTTATAATACAATCTGCTCGATTACAATATGTATATTTGCCCTGGTTCGATAATAATAATATTAAAACCAAACCATTTTTTTCGAGCATCAAATCAGAAAGTGATATTCGTGAGTCATGCAGTACGCCAAGGGTTGTCACACCTTTCAAGACGTTGAAGAGTGGTTTGAGTTTTGGAATTCTGCACTCAGAAATCGTCCGTTTTCCCCACTGTGCTTCGAAGCGTTCGTGCGGTTTGCTCGCTGATGGTTTTGACGCTAAGTAACCGCGGAATTACGTGATCGATAAGGTTCGAGGTCGCGGAGGATCATAAATTATCGTTGCTTATCCGTTGTCGGAGTCTGCGGTTCCCACGTGGTAATGAGACAAGCGTCCATCTCTCTCTCTTTCCCTTTTTCTCTGGTGGTTTGAGCGGCGGTTTTTCTCGGCGCTCGCGCAACAAGCCGAACGATTTCGTTCTAGCCGGGCGGCAGTCGGTGAAACGAGCGATAATATATTACCGGTTGATTCGATCGTTGCTGTCATTTGCGCCAGACAGCTCGGGGATTAATTAGCTCGGCCAATGGTTCGAGATCTCATTCGGGGCGACTCCTGCGCCCCGATACTTTCTTCTTCTTCCTTCTTCTCTCGGCGTCGTCCTCCTCTTCTTCTTTCGCGATCCGCTGTTCGTCTCGTCCTTGTTCTTCACGGCGAGGCCTGCTATCCTTCGGCAAGAGGAGACTGCCTCGATCTCGTCTCGACATATCGGAACGTCCGCGCGCTGGAACGCGCGTGCCTGATCGTCGTTTAGATTCGCCCGTTCCTCTTCGACTGTTCGGCCGCACCGTTTCCGCGCGCGGAAGACAAAGAAAGGGCCGACGCGCTGCTAACAGAGGCGCGCGCTCGTAACTCAGTTTACTTGCAGTCGTCGCGCCGTGATTTGCGGCCCGGCCGACGAAGAAACGCGTATCAAAGGGACCTTGGCCCGCGGATCCATTCTTGCCGCTCGGAAAATGGCTCCTGATCCCATCCCGAGACAATTCACGGAGTGACGAAGCTCGCGAGAACCAAATAATTTTTTGCGTAAAAGTTTTTAGCATATTCTTAAATTTTTTGTCTTCGAAAAATTGAATTTGACAACATTTTGAGGAGATTAAGTCCCCGAAAATGGCTCTTGATCCCATCCCGAGCCAATTTACAGAGTGACGAAGTTCGCGAGAGTCAATTAATTTTTTGCGTAAAACTATTTGACAATTAAAAAAATTTTTTTTCTTTGAAACATTGAATTTGAAAACAATTTGAGGCAGTTAGTTTTCCATAAAATGGCTCCTGATCCCATCCCGGGTTAATTTACAGAGTGACAAAACTTGAGAGAGTGATCGAAAACAATTTTTTTCATAAAAATTATTTGTGTATTCTTTATCTTCCGAAAAATAAAATCTGCAAACATCTCAGGCAGATTGCTCAACCAGAAAACAGCCCTTGCTCCAAGCCGACCGCTTTTGATGCATTCGGAGACATTCGAAAAATGTCAAAGTTTAATTGGCGCGTTCCCTTGATATCTTGTTCGTCGATTAATTATAACCAGCCAGTAAAGGCCCGCGAGTACTGGTCCACCCACACAGGGTTCACATTATGCCGAAGTCCGAACCTGTCAGCGTTTCTTCGACAAGTCAATAACAGTCTTCCCATTGTCAGCGTTTCTGCTCCGCCTACAAGCTCTTCCATTAGTCACGACATTGACTGCGCACATTCTAACGATAACTAATCTCTATAATTACCAGCGATTATATTGCCGTGTTCTTCGTGTTCTTTACGTGGCGTACATCATCAAAATCTGACAATGCTAACGACGCATACATTAGTCTGCTCCATAAAAATATCTGATTATCGAAACTTATTTCTAGGTTGTGGATCATTATGCAAAATATATTGCAACTATTGTTTAGTAAATAGTGGGCAGCAGGAGATAAATAAAAAGTCACTTCAACCCTTAAGATTTTTCTAATCTTTCATTTTTTAATTAATTTTGTTCAATTTTGTTGTTTAAAAATTCTTTTTTAGACTGTGAATCTTTGTGCAAAATATTTTGCAACTACTGTGGGCAGCAAGAGTTAAATAAAAAGTCACTTCAACCCTTCAGGAAAAAATTATTGAAATAATTAAAAAATAATATTTAATAATTAAAAATATATTGCCTGCATAGTTTACGGCCCAGGCCCTCGAGTACGACGAATACCAGGCCTATGGATCCAGCGACATCTGATCTATTATTCTATGCAAGAGAAACAGCAGTGTTTCTCATGGACCACGAAATTCATTTTTGCTCTGGCAGTTGCATTATCATTACTAATAATCCAACAGAGAAAGGAAGCACGGCGGGACGCGGGCACGGTGGATCCATGAGGATCGTAATGCAGCTGATGGCGTCTGATCCAGGCGGCCGAGGTTGATCGATGCCGCTCTCACGTCTTATGAATGAGCGGCAACGAGCGGTGTCAGGTTGCGGGGAGGTGTTTCACCACATGGACGTGTATTTACTACCCACTTGGTTAGCTGCTTAATTATAAAATAATTGTTATTTATCTTCGGCATTAACCGGATATCAGATGGCTTATCTTGAACGGCGTTCACCGGTCGCCAGGCAGGCCAGGCGATATAGGTTGGGCTTAGAGAGAACGAAGGGGGATGAGTGGGTGCAGACCGTGCCGGAGAACATAGAGACGAGAGAGGAGATGGAGAGAGGAGAGAGAAGGTCCCCCAGCCACGCTCGACCGCGTCCACGAGAGGACGTGTCGATTTATCTAAGCACTCGATCGAGACGAATTAACGGCTCGGCAGCCGGTAACTTTAGCCGGTACGTTTGTCGTCGAGTGAGAGACCCCCTCGAATCCTGGCAGCCGAGCCGGACGAGTGCGGGCTGGCTGTCCTGCCAGGATGGACGGGGAACACCGAGGATCGAGATTATTCGAGGAACGTGTGAGAATCGGCGCCTAGATCGTGCCCAAGAGGGAACCTCCGCAGCGGCCGCTCGAGATCTGCGAGCCGAAGATTAAGGGGTGATTTTATTCTGTCGTGACGCTCTCGAGGAAGATGGATTTTCTGGGAAGCTGCTGGCTTCTTGCCGATGAAAAATCGACGCTGGAAGACCAGCAGATCAGCTCCACGCTGGTTATTATCTCTATATACAATAAAATCGTGTCTGTCTGTCTGTTTGTGCCACGGAAAAACAAGGGGGTGACTAGTCTGGCATTTTATAACTTTTAAATCATAAAAGATATCGGGATGAAATTTCCACTAAAATTCATTAAAAAATTATTCCCATCTACTGATAACTATTGTAACAAATATATTTTTGTAATAATTTTAAATAATTTCGTTAAATTTTGTTGTCTAAAAATAAAATCTCTATCTCTATCTGAGACCACCTTGGCGATTGGAAATTTAATTACATCAACCAGAATTTGTTACTGCACGTGGACAAAGTCGCGGGCACAGCTAGTAAAAATATAAAACAGTGAAAGATGCGAAAAATCTTAATGAAATAGTATTTTAAAGTCAATGCTTCAGCATTACAGTAATTACAGCGTCTTCGACGTTCTTCAAATCCATTGCTTCAAATCCCATTTGTTTAATGATTAAAAAAAACATTTTTGGTTTTGTCTAATGTTATTCGAGATCTTTTGACAAAATCGGTTTGCTTTTATCTGTTCCGGATCACCGTGCGAATGTCGATTCCACGATGGAACGATTGTTGCGCGAAAATCGTGTAGAAACTGCTCGCAAATATCAAGGTTCAAATTGTAATTAATGGGGTAGTCAATCAGCTGTACGAGACCTCCCAGCCGTAACCTGTTCTCCACTGTGTACTACTCGTACATTTACACATTACCTAACGCATTACACGCACGCGTTATTTATAGCGACCAGGCCGAGTGTGTCTGTGGGAGTTCTCATTTTTACTAGTGAACTTTTAAGGAATTCGAATAGGATTCTGTTGTAATTAATCCTTCGCTGCATAGCGTATCGTATCTGATACAGTTAACAAGTCTGGTATGTAGTAAATTAAGAATGTGTTTTTATACTATGTTTATTTTTCTGAAAATGTTGTTTTAACTTTTTCAAATATTTTTCCCTTGAATAAAACACAAAAACTGATCTTCTTTCAATCTTTTCATCCTAATTAAAAAAATCATGCAGTGATGGGTTAATTTCACCAATCGAGAACGGAGTTACACAATATTGTATCGAATAAAAGTAAAATTCTTCTCGATCGAAAATGAAATACGTAATTATAATCTATTATAATTAACTATAATTTGAATTTGCGTCAATGTCAAGATTGTTTGGTGTGGAAACCGTTAAAATTCTCAAGTCGTACACTTTGTCTCTGGCTAAAATAAGTAACAGAAAACTTTTTCGTTTAAAATGTAGGACGAATAACATTATTCCCAGTTTCATTTTCTATAATTGATCGAACTGTGAAACCACAAAATTTATTATATATTGTATCGAATGTAAGACATCATTTGCATATGTATCTTAATTAAAAGAGCCTCGATATAATTCGTCCTACAACAAAATAACGAAACCGTCTCAGCTCGCGTATAACCAGAGTAAGAAACTCTCGGACAAATTCGGCAGGTCGTTTACGGGCCGATATAAAAACGAATCCGCTAGAAGATTTTAATCACCCTATATTTCCCGATGTGCCCTATTAGCACGCCGCGCCGGTCATCCGAGGGCTTTCAAATTAAACACCGAGCTAAGTATCCCGTGTCTCGCGCCGCTGCACAATAAATATCATGAGATATTTATCGGCGGTGTTGGCCCACGATTTTCAAAGAGGCTCCGAACACCGCAACGGTTTTCGCGTGGCTCGCCATTAAACGTCTTCCCGTTGGTCGCGGACGGTCCGTTCTGGAAATATTCGAGGAATCTCCGGTGGCCGAGCCCGACGCGCCACCATTCCTCCGAGGTTTAAGGGGTTAGGCCACCCTGATTAAAAAAATCATTCTTTTTCATTCCCATTTAATAGTTTGTAGCTCCGAGTGTAATATCCCCGATGGGAAATGGTTCTCACCGTTTCACGAATTTATGCACGCGACGAGTTCGAATTCCTGTTCCTCCAAAAGGAGAGTTGCTAAATAGCGTCTTCTACAATTTTTATCTGATCGGATCCGATTATCCCGAGGATCTTCTACTTTGCATAATATAGCGAAATAGCATTTTCGAGAAGTATTCGAATCTTCGTTACGTTCCCGAGAGATTTGAGGTTAAAGATTCGTCGAGTATTCGTGCTGGTCGATAGGAATCGGCTGACGGGTCTGACCATGACGTGTCAATTCTACTTCTTGTAAATGGTAACGAGTAGACAGCGGATTTCACGCATTTATGATAACAATTATATATTATGTTATACAAAGTATATTTATATTGAATTCCAGTTTGTTGGAATTCAGGTAGAAAATTTTGATTTTGCATAAACATTCCTTGTACCTCAGTAACTTGTGTAACTACGTAGTAACAACATGTACTACAAATTTCAATCTCTATGTTAAGAATTTCATAAGGAAGTGAGTATTAAAATACAGAATCTTGATAATGTAGTACAATCTGATTTCATTATAACATCTTTCACTGTTATAATTTTCAGATGCAGTTTTTCTCCTTTCTTGAAAATCATCCACACAAGGATCGAAACGTTGAAAGTTTAAATTAATTTGTAAAATTGCTTCTGAAATCATTAATATTATTCCTGGTAACGAGTAAGAACGACCCTTCAAAAATATCGTAATAAAAATATAATAATAAAATAATATAATAATAAATAATAAAAATATATATAAATATCCAGCAGTTTTTTAGAAAATCTTCTGGGTTGCAACCCCGTCAGCGACTTCCCGGAAGTCAGTCCTATTCTCACCCCTTAAGAGCGCGTTTCCAAAGGGTTTCGCGCGATGGCCGCGCTGTTCGTGGACAGTCCTGGTCAGAATTCGAGCGTGGCTTTCACGCGATTCGTGAGACGAGGATGCTCGGATTTCTCGTCGGCGTTTTCCTCGGCGGTCGTGGCCGGGTGGTTTCTCTTTCCCTCGGAGCGATCCGCTCTCTCGTCCAGGTGAAATAAGGCCCGGCGGGGTCGTAAAGCGGGCCTCCCGTCGTAAGTTACGTCCGGTGTGTACGCATAAAGCCATTATATACCTTATACTGTCCTGTAATACGCTATAAAATCCCGCGTTGTATATCTAGGCGCGATATCATCTGGGTTAGGAGCACCCGTAGAGCACACACTCTGTTAGCGCTCGATCTCTCCTCCTCTCCACGGTCCCTCTTTCTCTTTCTTCCCTCTCTTAATGTTTCGCCTCTCGCTCTTTATTTTCCATCTCCGTTCCGCGTCGTACGGCTTCCACGATGCTGGTAGAACGACCTTCCACGCTAGGAGCGTACAACGTCCAAGTACGTACTTACCGGCGCTGTCTCTTTTACTTCGATCGGGATGCCCATTATTTTCGCCCTCGATGGTGAAACCTTTCCGACGGCAAGAAACTCCGCACCGGCCATACGTCTCGGACGCCGCGGCCGTGTGTGAAACAACCACCGTGTCCGCTACGAGGATCAACTCTCCCTTTTTTTCCTTTCTTCTTTTCCACTCTTTCTCTCGCAGTTTTTCTTCTTTTATCTCACTTTTGTTTTTGCACGCTGATAATAGCCTTCCCCTTCGATCGTCCCTCAGACTTCACCACCACCAACCCCCCTCCCTCCTCCATATCTTCGACGCACGCTCGATCGCATACGATCGACGTTTTTTGCGATTGTAATTATTTTGTTGGTCCAACTCTTTTTTCCATCGATCGACTTTTCGACCCGTTATCCCGCCGGATCTTAATTGCTTCCGAACGCACCGCGTTACGTTTACCGTACGCTATTATCGGACGCGTCCCGAACTGTACGCACCTTGTAATCGCGATGCTGAACAGCCGCGGGCTCACCATTTGTTGGTATTACAGGACGAGGTCTCTTCCAATGGATTTCGTTCACGATTTCCGCCCGATGATTGAGCTATCATCCGCATCGTTTTGAACACCGATTGCGGTCAACCATCGGACGAGGTGCGCGTCACACGGGACCGGAAGTGGCCATTGAGACAGCGAATTGATTCTTGAATGATCTCAGTGAAAAAAATTATTTTATCCTTCGATTCTCTTAATCTTCTTACTGGTCGACATTTTCTTTTGGGCTGATCGTCGAACCATGGTTTTTAGAAGATATATAACTTCTGCAATTTTTATTATTTTTTATTTGACAAAATCACACATGTATTTCAATCAACGATAAATACGTGTACGAAATTTGAGTGTGGATGGCTTAGTCGTTTCCGGGGAAAAAATTCTTAAACTTCAGTATCATTTTTTCAGTATAATTTTGTTTTTTTTTCTTTGTCTTTGTGCGCATGTCCCTTCTTTCTTATTCGATAAGTAATCTTGGTAAAATTAAAATTAAAATTATAATAAATAATAATAATAATAATAATATTAAAACAACCCCTGATTTAGGCGATCCACAATATCGAAAGCGTATTATTTGTGTAAAACAAAAATTATCCAAAATTAGTGAACAAAGATCCGAACACAGTCCGCTCCGCCATCAGAGGAGTCGTTCCTTCGAGCGTTGAGCGTTACTCTCGGGCGCGGTTAATAAAATCCTCCTCGCAGAGGCTGGAATAAATCAGGCCATCTTTCGCGTAAATTACGCGAGCGGACAAGCGAGCGGACCGCTGAAAAGGACACCGCGTTCCGTCGAATGGTCCGCGACCCGGCACGTTTTGCATTCATCGCGGGGATCTCGCCGTGGATTCGGTTACTCGCGGCGCGTACCGTCGTCCTCGGTTCCTTGCGCGCAGGACAACGCTTGTCTCGGAGCTCTCTTCCACCGCGATGAGCTACGGCAGGCCAGAGGACAGCGACCAAGGTGTTACATTACAAAACTCCCGCGGGTACGCGGAGTTTACGGGATACGGAAGCCTCGTAGTCGACGGCTACCGAAACCCTCTCGCGTATTTCCACGATAGCGAGCGCGCGAACGCGCGTGCACTCGCTCGAGCGAGTATCGCGACTGGTATACGATTACGGGGTATAACATGACTCGCGCGTCTCCCAAACCGTCCACGCATCGCCACGGAACATCGGCTCAATAGAATCCTTCGACGAAAATCATGTTTCAGATTTTTTTCGGACATTTTAACCCTTCGCTGCATGATTTTTTAACCCTCGTACGTTCTTCATAGTGAAAATTCGCCGATTTAGTATTTTTACATACTATAAAATGATTAACTGTTTCCTTTATCTCGATCGACAATTTGTAAATAACTTAAATTGATGTTTTAATATAAAAAATAACTATAACGTTTTCAACATTTCGGTCTAGTTTAAGACCATTATCAAGAAAAACTTTTTATATATAATTGCGTCTATAAAAATTAATAATATAAAATGATTGATCCCTATTTATCTATATTGTGAGACGTATTTTTCTAAAATGTGACGTGATAAATGAAGTAAAGCTTATTAGGTTAAAGTGTGAAGCAAAAATGGGTGAGAAAGGAGGAAGGAGGTCAGTTCTTGTGTTTGATTTAAGGGGAAAATATTTAAAGAAATTAATACAATATTTTCAGAATAATAAACATAAATAAACATAGTGAGAAAACACATTCCCAGTTTATTATTCTATCAGATTTGTTAACTGTATCAGAAGTTTAAAGAGGAGGCTGTGATTGATGAAGAAAATAAATATCATTAAACAAATTCAGATGACCTCAATTCTTTCATTAAATAAAATGTTTTCTCTAATTTCACATAATTACTGATTTGCTTGAAAATGTTTTCATCTCGAAATAAAAGGTCAGCAACGTGATCTGTGAAGATTCTTTCGAATCGCGTCTCGTATCTCGGAAGTTTATTAATCCTAACAAGAAAGTTGGTTTTTCATTTTTATCGTGTAGACAGACAACGCGCCGTACTATGCCGAAGGCGATTCATGCTCGAACGATCGACCTCTGCTTGTTAATGGCCGCTCCTCGAGTCGAGGGCTTCTAAGAAAATCGCATCCGACCAGCATCAACGTTGTCCGCGAATTTTTCGTCCACTCGGAACCTGTTTAAATCTTCCGCGGAGAGACGCAATGTTGCAAAATGGGGCGGAAGCTGGGTCGCCCCTAGAGGTAATAGACTTTTATGAAACGGTTATTGGTAGTTAATCGTTGCATCGATCTAGCGTATGTTAATTTCCGAACTCTCTTACTTTCAACGTACACATTTACACTGTTATAACTGTCCTCTTTTTTTGTTGTTCGACGGAGAGGAAACTGTCTCGAGTACTTACTGCTTGCAAGGAAACTTCAACCGAATGAGTTCGCTCGGGATGAATAGCTGGCATAAATAACTGAAAACTTGGCTCGGAGATTATTATCGCTCCTTTCTAGGCAAAGATGAACGAGAGAAATCGTGAGAATGACTCCTGCAGCGTTAACCGGGGATAAAGATGTGCTAACGTGTGCCAATGCGAAAAGCCTGGAAACCGTTTCACAATATTCAGGAATTCGGCAATGCTTTAATAAGCTGCGGATTTTTGCTATGAACACATTTATTCCTATCATCACTCTACGTGGAATGAGACCGATCCTGTTTTCTCTATCATCTTCACACGTGTTTACAAAAACAGTAAACTGACGCTGCGTCGGGCAGGCTTACGTTGCTACGGAGCGTGCGAAAATACGGAAAATTCAATTTAGTACTAGCAATAATTTTTTGCAATTATCTCGCAAACTAAAACCGAACACCGGGTAGTTATAATGACGAAAGTTGTTCAGAATGTTGCCCTTGACAACATATGTCAAGCTCAAGGTCATCGGAGCTATCATCTTCTATATAAATAAAAGTTAAATGCTGTTCGATGATAAGCGCATGACTTGAGAAGGGCTGGTCCGATTTTGTTAATTAAAAAAAATGTTCGTAATAGTATCAATAAGGATTTTAGGAAAAGAAAAATTGGACAACGTTTGGACTCTTGTTTAGACTCTTCACGAGTCTGACTCGACGTTACAGAAGGTTTAACCGCGTTATTCCACGGCCGGCGAACGTTTAAAATTAATTTCCACTAAAGCAGACGATTTAACGAAGACCCAACATTAAATGATCCACCTTTAAAACGGAAGTGATCGATCGGTACCGTGCGGAGATCCCGTGGATCGCTCGTGTACCCGTGACACCTGATAATCGAAGATAGTTGTCGACGGACCACCATGAGTCTCGGTGTACGTCCCAAGGGGGAATTTCGCTGGAAGGTTAGCAACGATCGATCCGCTCACCGTAGCGTAGCGGGATCGTTTAATTTGCGGTAACGCAGGATCCATTCTGTTCGCGCTCGAAACTTTCCAGCCGCGAGTTTCCGCGAACATCGGAGCAATTATACCTGACAGATAATCGTTAGCCGTCTATTAGCAACGCGGCCGTGTACCTTCGGACACGCAACTAATACTTCGCGCAACATATCACAGTTTACGAGGTACACCTGTAAAACCGTTAACCCGAACGACCGGATGGGTCGGGTAAGTCATTAAGTAACCGCGAACTTATTATCGCGCGGTTTCTAGCGGCTCTGCTTCATTATCGACCACCCTGCGCCCTCCGCGAAAGATGAGCGCCCGTTCCCTTGGGAATTTATACTGTTTCTCGGGTCCTGGAAACACCGGCAGATTAAGATTTATCGATTATAGGTCGCCGGTTAACCTATTATCGTTCTGGATCGCATCACGACTGTTCTACTATTTTTATTCTAACCGACGTACCACATAGTAAGGGTAGCTTGAATGATTGGATGTTTACGGGGCGGTACGAAACCTCCTAATAATTATAAACAGTCCGTGGATTTTATGAATTTATAATTAATGCTTTGTAGTAATAACAAGTATTTATATTTTATTTATATTCCAATATGTGCTTCAATAAAAAAAATAGTTCTTTAAAATAGTTCTCTTTCCAATCAAATTTCGATTGGTTCTAAACGAGTAGGTATTTTCTCTTCTAATAATTTTAATAAGTCGAGAATAAGTCTGCGTACTCCGATTTCGATGAAATTTTAATATGTTATAGATTTCGACATTTTGAACAAGTTTTTCCTTTTACAATATAGGCGGGTCGCTCTTAATTTTCGAGATATTTGCAAAAGAGCGCGCAGGAATACGAAAAATTCAATATAGTATTCGCGATAGGTTTTTGTAAATATCTTGAAAACTAAAAGCGAACCCTCTATATTGGAAAAGGAAAAATTTGTTCAGAATGTGTTGCTGCATAACATATTAAAATTTCATCAAAATCGAAGTACGCAGACCTATTCTATATACATGATTACCTCCAATTCTTCTAACGTCTACATTTTCTTGTTCTATCAATCCATATTCATCATAAATGCACAAAGACCACATTCCAACAATAATTCCCTAAAAATCTAAACATCTCCGAACAAGAAATTCCGCGAAAATCGAACGGGATCGGAGGACAGCAAGCTTCCCGTTGGATTCCGCGAGCCCCACCCAAGCGGCGGGGTGGTTGGAAGCTGAAATACCGCGTTCTTCCTAAATGCAATGGCGAGGTATCCTTTAATAAGACAGCGGTCGCTGGTCGCGGGTTTCTCTTCGCAATAAAACCGTCCGAACGTATCTCACGGCGTTACAAACAGCATAACATCTCTCGCGCTAAAGCCAGCATGCTCTTTAATACCGGTCATCAATGAGCGTCTCCTCTGAATGACACGAGGGTCCTTCGCGACTTGACGCGGCGCGCATCGCGAGCGGTAATAGCCGGCGATCGGGTACGACCATTTAATTTGTAGTACGTCGCCCACGTGAATCGGTTGTACGTATTGTACAATGGCGAGGGGCCCCGGTGTCGGTTCGCGTGTGCACGCCACGGGGAAACGTAGGAACGGAATAGATGCGGATAGTTGATTGCCAACAACCGGAGAACGTATAGTTACAACGCGGATACTGCGCGTTGCCGCGGCGTGTAGCGATCGCTCATCGACCAGCGGAAGACCACCGTGCGTCACGCGCACACGAAACCCCCTGTAATCTCGCGAAAGTCTCTCCTCTTCGCGACACTTCGCGGGGCCCCGGACAAATTGCCCCGATCCGACCCGAAGGGCCCCCACGAGCCTCCCCCCTCCTCGGGCCACACCGTTCCCCCCGCCATCGCTTCGCCGGTAATCCAATTTGTACGCGATGCGGTCGCGCAGCGGGAAACCCATTGACGCGAGGCTTAAACCCTCGCGGACCCAGGGAATTTGCTCGCCGGCAACAAGTCCGACGCCATTCACCGGTACCCTGTTCGAAAATCAATCACATCGATCGCGACCGACGCGGATGCGCCGGCTACTTAGGCGGCTGATACCTCCCGGCACAATGCACGGCCATTCGTAACGGGACAATCGGACCCCGGACGTGAATGGACCCCGTTAAGAATTCGTAAATGTGATTTAACTCGTTCTGCGCATGGGAGAGCTCTGTTCGAGGGACAAATATGTGTATGGTCGAGAACGCGGGGCTTGAGAAGGTATTTCTTGTCGTATCCTTTTTAAGGAAGCACATTTTTTACGTAAAAACTTTTTTATGTCCATATTGTACGCAATTGTCCTGAGTGAATGTGTCTGATCCGTCACGCTCCGAGGTGAAACGGTACATAAAAGTTTTCCACCAGCATGGCGAAAACCAGGGTTGAATTAAAATTTTGTAGCTGCCCTGGCTACCGTTTATAGATATTTTTGTTTGTAAAAATTGTTGTTCCGCCTCTGGCGAAAACATAAACTATCTCCACAGCGTGTTTAGAAGCAAAATGTAAAGAACGTTGCCACGGAGCGTGCAGGAATACGAAAAATTCGATACAGTAGTAGCAATAGTTTTTTGCAAATATCTCGAAAACTAAAATCGAGCGGTGTATACATGTATAGAAAAAAGTTGTTCATAATAATAACCTTGACAACATATTTCAAAGTCATCAAAATCGGTGAGCCCCTAATATAAATAATTACCTACATAATAATAATAATTTATATTATTTCTCTGGATGTTTTAACGTCGGGAGCGTGTTCCCCGCGTAACCAGCGGAAAAGAGAAAAAATGTTCCATGTACCTTCAGGCAGGATAATAATCGAGCAGCCCGGTGCCCGTGTCGAATCGTGATAACGCTGCCGACAGAATTTTGCGCATGTCGCGGTAGGACGTACCCGCGGTATCTCCGGACGTACCGCGTTGTAAACTCCCGGGCGAGCTTCTCTCTCGGTAAAATAAAAATCGCAGCGGGTATCCGGAGGAACGTGCGGCGCTGAAACGGAGTGGAGCGAGGCGAGGTGGATCGGCCGGTGCACGTGGAATTGACTTATTCCTGCGCCACGGAACGGAGAACACTTAAAAATCTATGGCATCCGAGATGCTGCGCGGAAGATAATCTCCCGGCTGATCTCCCAGGCGTACGACCCACAATTTTCTCACGGAACGGCCAATTCTAAATTAATTTCGAACAATGCCGGGGAAACGGGTAGCCGACGCAACGATCGAAAGGATCCTCCGAGACGTTTCGATGGAAAAACTTCGAGCCGTAAAACACATCAGATGAAATCTTTGGAACACGTTCGGAGGTTTGTAATTTTATGGGACTTGCGAAGGCATTCTTCAATTTATTGTTTGAGCCCTTTTTTTATTGAGTATGTTGTCTTTTTTTATGTCAGTCGAAATTCTTTGACTAACTAGAGTCTTCAAAAATGAACGTAATTATATAGAAAAGATCTGTGTACTCCGATTTTGATGAAATTTTAATGGGTTATAGATTTCGACATTTTGAACAACTTTTTCCTTTTCCAAAATAGAGGTGTCGCATTTAGTTTTCGAGATATTTCCAAAAGACTAGGACTTGCAGAAGAACTGCAGGAATACGAAAAATTCAATACAGTATTCGTGATAGATTTTTGCAAATATCTCAAAAACTAAAAGCGACCCCTCTATATTGGAAAAGGAAAAAGATGTTCAGAATGTGTTGCTGCATAACATATTAAAATTTCATCAAAATCGGAGTACGCAGACACTTGTTTGAATAATTACCAAAATGAATACACTAAAATCAAGACGATGGAAATATTTAAAGAATTTCAGGATACTGTTGTACTACTTCGAATTGGTTTGGATGATTAAAAAAGGAAATGTACGTCCATGTTGTTCCTGAACCTTGAAAATCATTTAATTAACAGTGATTTATAAAGACGATTAAGATTCTTGCTTTGACGTAACCTTTAGTTAAAGAAGACAAAATAAAACAATATTTTTATGGACATTAAGACACGGAGTAATTTTTTTTACAAACTCTACCTAAATCAAAAATCCATTAAAAAAATCCATTTTCTACCTAAATTCTTCGTTCCGAGTTGATGCGGAGCGTGTCGCCGATTCGTCGATCAAGCGTAACAGCGCGTTTCCGTCGGCGTGTAAGGTTGGCTCGATTTCAGAGCGCGCGAGGGCCGTGTAGAGGTGTCGGTCGTATCCATAACGAACAATTCACGATGAAAATAACTCTGCGATGTAGTACAATGGAGGGCCCCCGTGCGCTCCGGCCCACGAAGAGACAGAGAGGCCATGTATGGTGAACGATGGTGTGGCAGGTAGGTACCTTGCTTCGGCGAACCCCCCATAGAGAACGAAAGGAGAAGAAGAAAGGACATCGGTGACCACGGAAAACGGAGAGAGAGAAAAATCATCCGAGGCCCGCTCGCTCCGGAGAACAAGGGACGTTTTATCTAACGAGAAACGACTCATCGTCGACTTAGTAACCAATTATATCAATTAATTGCTGTGGAGCCACTGGGAGCTCGAGGGGAACGATTCCTCAAGCATAAATCGATGGCAAGATTAACAACAAATATCGAATTCCACACCAGGACAGCATTTTGTAGGTTTTTACAAAATTGGATTATAAAACTCAGCCACAAAACCAAATTATTATTTTTAACCCTTTGCAATAGGAGCTATTTTAACTTATTATTACTATACTATTACTATACATTTTTATTATTATATAGTGTAGTAATAAAATATAATATATTACTATATAATTATAATTAATATATATATATTATTATATATAGAAAAATTATTATTATTAGACTAAGATTAGACACCAATATATTTAAGAGTTTTTATTGGTGATTCCGAGTCATCCCTCGAGTGCTAAGGGTGAAACAGAATGACGATCTGGATCGACTGACCTAATAAAATACATTTAAAAAAAATGAAAAAACTAATCACCTCACCATCTACATTTTTTCCAGCAGTTCCCCGGTAGCGTAACGTGAGAATCGTAAGATATCACGATGGTCGCCAAAACGGCTTTCGTCGAGAAGGATCGGCGCGATTCGCTTCGCGGCGCGACGCTGAACATCGTTATCGCCGAATTGGCGAGCGGGGAGCGAGGAGGGTTACTCGCCACGCTTGTTAATGAGTTCCCGATGAGTTGTATTGTGCGCGATAAACGCTGATCCGATCTGATCCTCCGGCGAGGAAAGTCTCGCGCGGAGATTGATCGGCTGAATGAAATCGTTAAACGGCTCCCTGGCCGATCGAAATGGCTGGTCGCCGAGGCGAGACCGGGGCCGAGGCGTTGCGAAACCTCTCTTCTCGGCTCCCGGCTCCGGTAGACAAGTCCAGTTGCACCGGGTTACTCGCATTTATCAACCTGTATGACAGTCCGTGTACACTGGGGAACCGCGTCCGACTAAACGCTACACAGGCTGCGCCCGGCTACACGGTGCAGCGAGAATTCAGGTGCCACACCGCGACAGGATCCCCTTACCTAATTCCTCTCCCGGATAGATACAACGCTTTTCAATTACGGAAATCGATACTTATCGAAATTCAGGAACACGACTCGCCGGGACCACCTGCGACGCGATACACCGGCCAACGAATAGAGTACCTGGATACGTACTGTTTGCAAGGACGGTTATCCTTGGGCTTGTTCCACGGTTGATCCTTGCTAGCAGAGATTTTATAACTTCGTCCAGGATCCGAACTGTTTATCTAGGTCCACGGTAGTGCGCCAGCCAAGTTCTCGCACTAAATCCTTTTACACGAAACAATTGATAAGGGAACATATTACACTCTGAAGGGGTGAAAACCAGAAAGTTAGGGGTCAAAACCATATTTTTTGAGATATTTCGGAAACTAGTCAACGATCTCGTAAGACATCAAATTTTTAATATATTGTCTAAACAGAAAACGTTTGTCAATATTTTTTTTGCACGACCACATTTTTTATTAAAAAACACAATTTTTAAAAAATTGAGTTTTTTTGAAAGACGAGCGGAGTCGAACGTGACTGGAGCACGTTGAATCGTGAACGATCGGGTGATCTTGAACGATGCGCATCAATTCTCACGCGCGATAGCCCCGAGTCACAGCTCTCGCCAGAGTACACACTCGGCGCGTCGCGCACTTCGCGAAATGGGATAAGGGGCGAGTGGGACAGGGTACGCCCCCGAGGGGTTGGCGAGGGGTTGGCCAGCGGGACGATCGGGGCGCGATGCGGCCGCGCGCTGACTATAATATCGAATATATTGGATAATGATAAAGCCGCGAGCACGTATACCCTCCGCGGACGGGTGATTGGTTATTAGTTTTGGGCCCGCGATACGATCTTAATGGGAATACTTAGGTGGGAGGCTCCGAGACATTGAAGATGATCTATACTCTGGCCCTTGTGCAGGCATCAGGACCGGCTGATAGATCGACCGGGGCCCTATTCGCCGGGGCCCTACCGTACTTTCTATCCCTCCCCTACGCTCTGCACCCTACCAACCCCCTTTCCTCCCCCTCGATCACAGACACACTCACGCAACATCGTGTAACGCACACTGAAAGGAACGCTTGCTCGGTATGTATGACGGTGGTGCGGCAACGGCAACCCGGCAACAACACAATGCAGCGAACACGGGGACCGATAAGATCGGGATCCGAACTGCTATGTCGAGAACGCCCGCTGGGACCCACGCCTTTTTTGCACGCAACCTCCCGACCGTGGTGCGTACATATATCTGCTCCCTCTCTGTCCTTCCTACGCCGGGCACCGTTGTTATTATTAGGATGAACGAGCCCCCCCTCAAGCCTCCCCCTCAACCTTTTCTCGCAGCCCCGGAAGAAGGCCTCCTGATACCGAGGAGCCCCAGCGCCGTGAAACCGACGCAGAGTCACTTCCTACCGGACATCTGCTCTGACCCTCGCAGTTCCTGATCCCTTTTCAAGCTCCTATCACGGATTCTGCAACCCTTTCTTCAGCAATTAGCTTTTTTCCACTCACCAGCTGCGCTACCGCCCCCACCGACCTTGGAGGTGGACATACGTAGGCTGCAGATGCTTTGGCTAGTCATTTGCAATTATTGCAAGATTAATTCACTGATTTCCCTCAAATTTTATTATAAAATTTATTTAAATATATAAAATCTCGTATGGAAAATTTAATGTTATTGAGGATAATATTGAATTGTTACTTAAAAAAATTTGTATTATCTTGTTTGTTTTTATGTTCCATTAAACAGATTAAAAGCGATCTTCACTTTCCAAAGGATATCGTGAATATAGAAAATTGTGTAAATTATTATTCTAATAGTTTTCTTTGTATTTACCGTTTTCAAGAAAAAGCTGAATAATAATTAAGAAAGTGTTAATGACAGATACAGTGAAATATAGAATGATAAGGACGATCGTAAAGGTCCTGCGCCAGCAATCAAAGGGATGCTATTATTTCTCGAGCCCTTGTTCCGCGGAGTTTCATATTTCAGCGTCCTGATTGGAAGTACTGTACGATTTCAGGGTAAAAATATGGGAGGACGGTCGGTATTGGCCGAGCACGGTTTTTGCGCCGCCTCGTTCCTGCCGGGCCTCGGCGAAATTAGATTAGGTTACTTATGACAGCGACGTAACTAAATCACATTCTTCGCGTGTTCGAGTTCTTTGCATGCACCTTTTCCCGTCGTTTGGTTTGATTTATAGGCTCGAGAGGTAGCCTGCTCCCCATAAGCGGCGCTCTGGAAACCAGTTGCTTCTTTCGGTCCGAAGCCCACCGGTAACGACGCCGAAAATAACGTTCTCTCTCTCTCCGTCTCTATCTCTCGGACCGTACACCGAAAACTTTGCTGGATCGAACAGTGTCATCCGTTTCTAATTACGATTTTAGTTATCCACCTCATAAACGCGTTACGTAATTTTGCGACCAATTAACCAGTCTGCTTTTATCCTAACCCGCCAATCAACCATCAAGGATTTGTTTCCTGTAACAAATTTTGTTTAACTTCACCGATCTTGGTGGACAGGGTTGTCGAAATATAATCAATTTTATAATTTTTCTATTTTCAGGTTTCTCATTTGTCTTCTTTTATCCTAACCCACCAATCAACCATCAAGGATTTATTTCTCGTAATAAATTTTGTTTAAGTTTATCGATCTTGTTGGAAAGGGTTGTCGCGATGTAATTAATTTTATAATTTATTCATTTTCAGGTTTCTTATCTATATGTTCACTTTTATCCTAACCCACCAATTAACCATCAAGGATTTCTTTCCTATAACAAATTTTGTTTAATTTCACTGATTTTGGTGAACAGGATTGTCGCGAAATAATCAATTTTATAATTTATCAATTTTCACCAAGGAATAAAATTTCAGTCCATTTGCATTAATTCTCGGCTTGTTCTCCCTCACTAACAAGCCTCGATAAAAATACCATTCCCGATGAATTAGCAGAAGAATGTACAAAATGAAACTACATCAAATGAAAGAATGTTAAAATGGTCCTTACGTATGTTCATATCCTCTGATCTTTCCAAAATTAACCTGTGAACCAGGTCTAAAAATTCTTGTCTATCGATAACAGTTTTTCAGGGACGTCGTCGACAACCTCCAAAGGAATCCCGCTTTATTTCAGGATCAGGGAGATGTTTCCGAAGCAGAGCCAATAGGATTACCAAAATAGTGTCAGATTGTAGGCGAATCGCGTATCGGCAAGCCTGCTAAGGCGTTTCTTCGTTGTATCTCCATTTTAATTGCTCCCCGCGACTCCATTAAGCTCCGATCATCGTATTTTCGTTCCGGCGGCGACAGGGACGCGGGACATTTACCCGGGAAGCCAACTTCATAAGGCGACCCCAGTTTATAGCGCATCTGCATGTAAATGCAGGGACCGATGTCGTCGAAACGGCAACGTGGCGGTGTGGAGAGCCAGGACGGACGGAGCCGGAGATATGCAGATTGACGATTACCATTTTTCACCGGCGACGTTTATAGTTCATGCACGCATCAATGTGTCACGCGTACGCGTAGATTACCCGGCCGCTCTTACCCCCGAGGAATTGGCGACGCGGATACAGCGCAGGACCCTCTCTCTCTCTGTCTCGACGCGTGTAAATAATTTCGGGACGTTTGTCAGCCCGAGAGATTGCCAGCGTCACACGACCCTGTACACCTACGTGGCAGAGCGTAATGCTCGTTTTACGATTCGCAGACCTCGCGGAGCCGCTACCGTCCCATCGGCGAACATTGTTCCTCCTGGAACCGCTTCATGGGAACGCGTATTTATTGCCGCATTACAATGTACCCTCTTGTACTCGTTGCTCTCGCGCGCAGCCGGCTAGAGAAAGTCCACTTTCTTTAACGACCACCGCCATTTTTATCCTGCCTCCCATCGAAGTCCTCGCTGCAAGCTCTAGGGTGAAACTTTCTTCGAGTTCCAGGAGATCTGAATTTATTGTGAATTTTCTTTTACGAATTTATTGTGAATTTAATTATTAAACTATTTTTATAATCTGGTGATAATAGCGTTAACTATAATCTGTTTTTTTATTCAGAATTTATTGCGAATCTTTTACGAGTTTTATTACGAATTTATTGCAAATTTAATTATTAAACTATTTTTATAATCTAGTAAAAATAGCCTTAACTGTAATCTGGTTTTATTACGATTTATTAGGATGCCAATTGATTGATTAAAAAAGTACCTTTTCTCTTTATCGGCCATTACGAAAGACTGCTTTTAAAAATTGATTAGTGACAACCTTCTTCCGGATACAATATTTTCATAGCGTTAGACATGTGTAAGAAGCAAAGTGGAAACAGACCGCAGAAAAGGCACGAGCCGCCACTGTGTAACACCGTTAATTTATTAGGTCTATTGAAAAATGGTGCAATTGTCTTACACTGTCTAATGTACAGCGATAAATAACACGTATATGTAATGCATAAACTAGCATTCTACAGCCGAACAGTAGTTGAGTAACACTCGACCGTTCATAATTCACAGTGCCGCCGAACGTGGTCACCATTGTTGGTAAACAAAGCTGACGTTATCTACTGCGGCCTCTTTTAATTTTGTCTGTGTTGCAAGCGAATACTGAAGTTTCGATTGGAATGTTAAAATATCTTTCATCAAACTTCAACCACAAAAGAAAAAAAATACTGAAAGAGGGCTAAAATTATCGACCATTTGAAAATCGAGAATATCACATCCTCTTGTCATATCTTTCATCAAACATCAATCGCAAAACAAAAAATAATACCGCAACAGGGCTGAAATTATCGAATATTCGAAAGTGGAGAACGGCTTCTGAAATGGCGGACGGAGACACCGATCGAAAAATAAGTAGGAAACCCGAAAAATGGGGAGGTGCAATGTGACCGTGCACTTATCTCGGTGAGCGCACGCGCGCTCGCTCATCAGAGATGCCACGATTTCTCGGAAAACGGCTCGATTATCCGACGAGGAAGGTGCAATTTGCGAACGAATCGAAAAGAGGCGCAGCCCGGGGCCACGGGGGCCATGGGGGCCGCGAGGTGGGAACCACGAGAGTCTGGTTAGGGTTGCGGAAGGGGGTCCAGGGAGGTAGCGGCGTAGCAGCTTGAAGGACGTGATGAATCCTCGCGATTAACACGTCACCGTGGAAGAGCGTGTTTAATCAACGCGCGGAGAAGACGCTGCGGGGCGTCCGCATTCGGACCGCGTCTCGGCCCTGTCGTTGCACCCCTTTCACGGCGGCTGCAACACCCCGCCATAAATAACGGGGCGTTCTGGAGCCATGGGGGGATGACGACGATGGTAATTGTGAGTTACGTCGCCTGGACCCATTGGGACCCGAGCGGGGGACCCGGTGTCCACGAAATCAGCGACGGTAACGAGACTGATCAAAAGCTGCTCCCTTCCCCCTAACCTCTCTTTCTTCTTCGTTTTTCTCTTTCTTTTTATTACGACCGACCGACTGCACTCCATTTTGATTCTTAAACGGCCCCCGGGTTCTGAATGAACTCTCGCACGCGATCCGCCGCGCGCCGATGCGATTTATGAACTGACCGGAAGATGATTTTGTTGCCCCGCCGTTGCTGATGTCTGCAGGATCTCGACCGGATCGAAATCGCTATCGTCGCGCTTGCTGGTCTGCAGACTTACCTGGGACACACCATAAAGTAATATTATGTGTATTAAGCTCCACAATATGCATAAAGGGTTAAATTGTAAACTACATAATCCTTTACCTTATTTTAACGAGTCAGACTTGTGAGTTTCTTTTTAGATATAATAAAAAATACAAATTTTTTTTCTACGACATTTTTGGGGATGAAAATGTTTTAATCACGAGGGTTAAATCATAGACTACTTTAACCCGTTACCATATTTTAACGAGTCAGACTTGTGAGTTTCTTTTTCGATACAATAAAACTGGATTTTGTAAACAATATTTTATCATTAAAATTTTCTGTATATCTAAAGAAAGGAGTTAACCCTATTTAATACGATATCGAAGAACGATTTCAAAATGATCTGAAATAATTACAAAATAAAACAACATGCTGAAACAACATTTCCAAGAACATTATTTAAAAAGTGTTCACGTGGTAGTAGTTCTAAAATAAAATAATATGCTGTCTCAGTAGTTGGAAATTCCTGGCGGTACAGCTGTTAGGAAAGACGTCGAAGCGGAGAATCTATAATGCGAAACGCTGGCCCGTTAAGATGTTAACATCTTCACGGAATTCTATGTAACACGGATAGTTCGACCGGCTGCTGAATCGACAATAGAATTCAGCGATCTCTATCCGGCGGAAAGCTCGTCGTTTAACCCGCCGATTGTCAGCGAGTCAGAAGCGAAGCAGGTGATACAATCGCGGACAGGGTAGAGATCGAACGTTTCACTCGATCGGCTCGCGAAAATCGTGCAAGGTGAAAGTTTCCACGGTAGTCGGCGGGTGTTCGGACTTGTGGTAGGCTGTACGGAGCGTACACGGCGGCAACCGAATCTGTTGAATTGAATAGGTGGGGAATGCAGTCGCGTGGAACGGTACAGAGACAAGAGGAGTCGAACAACGGATAATACCGAGGTATGCAACGCCTTCGTCGTAAAAAGACCCCGAAGAAACGAGAACGAAGGACGGGACAACGAGATAGTCGATAGTTTCTCGCGTTGCCGCAAGAAGAGGCTCGGTTCCAAGGTAGCTGCTGAATCATGGGACCGGGGAGTATGCCCGGTCAAGGTCGTCGTGACGATACAGAAATCACAAGCTTATTACGCTTCTTACCGGGCGAAAAAAATCGTGTGCATTGTCGGATAAACTGGACGGTGAAGGCGGTGTCGTTGTTTTCGTCGAGCCTCGCGATTTTCGATTTCTTGCCTAGAGGTTGTTGAAGGTGATCCGCGTGTTTCATTATTTTTGCTGTTTATCAGCGATTATTTTTACCACGTTTTTATTAGCTCGCTTTCTTGTTTGATTGTCTATCTGTTCGGTGAAAAATTTTGCAATTAACTTCCTGATGATCTAGAGACTTGAAATTGGATACATGGCTCAGAACTGGATGACAATGCACTATTAAAAAAAAATTTTAGAGAGTCTATCCGTTTGTAAGCTTTTACCACATTGTTTATTTTTAATAATAGCAAACAGCCGTGTTGGGGGTGTAGAAGAAGAGCCAGATTCCAAAATGTGTTAATAATTCTGAGATTTTCCGCAACTCCCTGGCCGATAAGAGTTTCGAACGGTGAAACGGGGACCCCCAACGACTGTGTAACATTGTCAGTCATAAGCGGGGAGAGAGTGTGCGGGCGACCGGGTGCGCCTCTGAACCCTGATTCCCTGCGGACGATCGGCCGGCCGGTGGCGATCGGCGCGATTGTTTACGGCAACCATAAAAGCGGACGACGCAGGCGGAAAAGTTGTCCCACGTTTATTAACATCGGGGACAGATCGAATTTAAAGTATCGATCTTCCATAATAGGAGTCCGGCAACGGTAGCCTAAGCCTACCGGGACTGGTAACAATAGCCTATTCTCCCCTGCACGTTCAACGAAAGTTTCTTCCCTTATGGGTATTACCGGTGGCCGGGGCACGGTGCTCGTTAATTAATCGCGCAACCTTACAGGCCCGGGCAAAAAACGCCGTGGAATACGCCATGGTCGAAAGGGAGCAAACTCGCGGTGATACTGCATTCTAAGTCCGCGCTACCGTTGGCCTTTTCTGCACCCCTCGACCAATGAAACTAGCAGGGACGTTATTAATTAATCGAGAGAGTGGTTCCTCGGTCCCCTGGACCCCACTGCCACAGAAAGGGGGCCCTTCGCAGTAATATCTCCGCGATGAAACCGCGCGGTGGCCTCTTGGGACCACCGATCATCTCCGGGACGAGCGGGCCCCGAGACCAGGCCCCGAGACTCCACCGACAAAAACCGGGCGCTACGCAACACCGGACCCATAAACAGCTTTTTCGACGATCGGCCAGCGCTTGAATATTCAACGAGTATGCCGCGCCGCGACGGACCGCATCGGCACCGGTCGCGGACCAAGCCGCGGCAATTAATATTGATTTTATTAAATCGAACTTTTTGTAGATCGGGCCCAACTGTCGCGACTTCGGCCGCGATGCCGAAAGTACGCCGGGCCCGCATGCCGGTCCAGGACCGTCACCGTTTTTCCTTTCCCTTCACGGATATGGTGCGTCGGGGTGGCGAACCGAAAATCACCCTCTCCACTCCGCTCCAAGTACCCCGTGCCAGTCGATTTACATCGCTGATTCAAAGATACTGCTGTTTTTCGACGACCCTTCGCTTCAACGGTCGCTAACGAAGCTGATACCCAGCTGTAATGATCGGAGAATCGGGTTCTTGAACGCATTCCTCGCGGAGGGTTCGAAAGGTCAAGACGTTTCCAGTCGCAACTGATTTCGACTTTTGCAGAAATTTTTACCAGGCTCAACTGATTCATTCGGACCCATTTCTTTCTAGAACTGATTTAATATCTTTCTTATTATACGACGTTGTTACGATTCCCTGAAAAAGCTGTTTCTTTGTCATTTCTCTACTGGTCGCATCGGTCCCTGTCGGTCAGTTCAAAGGAATTTTAAACAGTTCGCACAGTTTATGGTGGCTCGTAAAACAGGTGGATCCGGTGTTCACGTTTTCTATAGTCAACTTGTAATTTACATCGAACTACTTGCATTTATCTATTTAACTGTTTTCTACCAGATCTTTTACGAGACTTTGTGAAATTTTAAAAAGGAGAATTGATTTCGTATTATAAAAAATTCAACTTGCAATTTACTTCGCACTACTTGTATTTATCTATTTAACTGTTTCCTACCAGATCTTTTATAAGACTTTGTGAAATTATAGAGAGGAGAACTGATTTTGTATTATAAAAAATTCTACTCGATCAGGTGGATGATAAGAACAGGTTATGCAAAGTAAATACTGTCTGCATCGATTATAAGAAATAGAAGAGAATAGTAGAGGAGAAATCATATAATATTCACATCTTGAATTTTAAAAATTGTCCAGCAACTTTGAATTTCATCTACTCGATTTTGCTATAAACGCATAAAGATCCGCAGTGTAGTGATATAAGATACGATGTTAACGAACACAGTGATTACAATAGGAATTCATCACCTGTTCGAATCATTTAAAATGCACGGTAAGTACGGTCATCCGGGAGACTTCAATGCCTGACGAGTGGTGATTTGAACGCTCGATAAGCGGCACCTCGATCTTTCATGTTCCCTAACCTGCAACTCGTAAAAGACGCGTTACACAACATTTGCAAAACTTTATGTTTCCTGCGTTTATTTCATTCTTTCGACAAGTCCGCGACTAAACCGAACGGTTAATTTGATAATGAGCTGCATCCCTTACAGAGAGTTTCATCACGGACGAATTCCTCCGTAGATCCACGTAGAACAAAGTAACAGATCTCCCACCTGTTACATCGAATCTATAGGAAGATCACGTCACGGTTCTTCTTTCCCAGAATAGGGTGTCAAGTTATTGCATCGCTTATCCGGCTTTTATTGCCGCCTCTATTATGGGCGCTGACGTTTCCACGATCGTACCGGGAGGAACTGTTCGCTTTAGAACGCCGTAAATCAGACTCGTTAGCTCCGCAGGAACTGAACCCTTCGCTTCGGAATCTTGAGGAGCTGATCTAATTACGCACCGAAATCTTGGGAAAGAAAACCGTCGTGTCTCGTGACGGAACGCAACCGACGAGAATCGAAACACTACCTGTATATCAATTCTCCTGCATTTTATGGAATCCCTACATCCGTGTAACACTGTTTATAAAATCAGTACACGACGGCGTAGAATAAATATCAAATGAATTTTAAATTCTTTACAACCTGTTCAAGTTATTAAGAGAGCAAATTAATTTTTATGTAACTTCCTTATTGTGTAATAGGTGCCGACAATTTTCACTGTGTGTGAAGATTCGCAGTCTGGTAATTAGCTTCTTTTTGTAAGTGCTGCAATTTATATTCTAGAATCTAGAAATCTGCACAAATCTGTTTTATTTTTCTCATTCTTTTCTTTGTCTTACTCATTCCTAACCTACTTATTGTATCCTTCCCCATTCATTAAATTTTTACTGCAGTTTATATTTTAGAATATAGAATTTGCTTTATTTCAGCCATATAGCTAAGAAATGTGACTTGGTTTAAATTAATCTATCTGTACAAATCTATTTTATTTCACGCATTCGGTCCATTCTTTTTTTGTCTTACTCATTTCTAACCTACTTATTTATTTATTGCATCCTTCTCCATCCCTTATTTTTTTACTGCATTTTATATTCATAATAATATAAAAATAATATAAAAATTGTACGTTTCGTTTCGCAAATATTAGATAACTTTACAGATTCAACGTTGCTCCTCCTTGAGAACACTCGCGTTTCAAGAGAAAACGCGAACAGCCCGTTAACATGAAAGCCCACAGCAAGGTAGCAGGAAGGCCAGAGTAGTCCGCAATTCCTCAATTAATCTACCTTAATCACGTCCCCTATCTCCTGGTAAGGTCCACCATTTGCAAGCTGCAACACCTACACCGACCGAACGAAACCGAAGCCGTCCAACAATGGCTCGCGATAATTCGTTTCAGGGAAGGTTCGTGGCGTCGTAGGAGGGGTTCTCGGAGCACGGGTGCCCGGTATCAAAGAATTCATTACGACGCGGACAAAGCGGGAACAAGCGCGAATCTCCCACGGCGAGCTTGCTGCTCCTCGGTCCACCTACCGATCGTCCTCGGAAATTTATTTCGCCGTGTCCTGGGGGCCGGCGATGATATCCGGCCGGGTGAAACCTGGAAAAAGGAATGGCGAGGGGCACCGGGAAGGAAGATCGGTGGCAGATGCCGTGGTCCCAGTGGGACGCCAGGCGCCCCGGGAGTGAAGACGTTCGAGTAATTGGCCCTCTGCTTCGATTCCGACTGCTGCGGCGAACGGGGGCCCCCCGATTCGGCTGAACCAGTCCTCCATCTCTCTCCATCCCCTTCGGATTCTCTCTTAGTCCTCTCTTGTTACAGCGCGAGCGTCCCTGGTGTCGGCGGGGAGCTACTGATTACAGAGTTGCCCGCATCTCCCTCAGCCGCCCCCTTCGGCCCCCACTCGAGGTCTTCGCTGGGGCGGAGGACCGGATCTCCTCGCGTCTTTAGCCGCGATCCAAAGAGTTGCCATCACCTTGTACTCGGTACACGTGTTACCTGCCGCGCATAATAAGGCCAACCCGAAGTCCTACGCCACCCCAACCCCCTCTGGAGCCTCGTCCTCCACCAGATCCTCCCGTTTTCCCGTCCATCTACTGCCTCCAGCTGCTCCCTTTTTTTTTTCTTCCCGTCGCCGCGTCGCTGCCGTTGTACTCCACCTCGGAACGATCGAGCCGATTCATTCAGTTCTCGGAACCTACTGACCGGACCGGCCAGCGCGAGATCTCTGCTCGCGGGGGCCGGCGTCATTGTTTACCGGGGAACGAGGCTGATTCTCACGATCCACCATCGACGAGAGACTCACGTTTGCACCGGGTTCCACCGATTGTTTTTGTTGCCGCCGGTGGTGGCATTCGATGAATAGAGAGTTTTCTTTCTGCCCCTGCCTTTGGGTCTAGCTTCGAACGGTAGGAAACACTAGGAAAATGTCATTCAACGCCTTTCCTTCCGAGGCAGTCTGGTTAAGTAATTCATCCTGGGAGACAAGCTATCAACGGTGAATTGTTACCTTTATTTTAATGGAGAGGATGGAGGAACTAAGTTTAGAACGTTTGTTAATTGATGAAACTGTTGGCACATTCACCCCTAGCTGTATTTTAACGAATCACAGAAGGGATGAAGATTTTAACCCTCATATGTTCCTCAGGGTGGAAATCCTAGTGAGATGTACGTCGTGAAATGTATTTCTTTAAAATGTGACACTGTGAATGAAACGTTTAAAATAAAAATGAGTAAGTTGCTATCCTAATCCTTTTTATGCAGCTATTTTTAAATATGAATGTCACGCCTTTCTTTTTAAATGAAATAAAATTTAATTCGCTTTGGTTCTTGATCAAATGAGCTGGGATTTTTTGTTAGAAGAATTAGTATACTAAGGGGAACAAGATATTGAAAAATTTGCTTTTAGAATTGCGGAGAAAAAAGTCATTTTTAATCATGTTTTTATCCAGAGCCTGTAATGAAACTTTAACCAAAGCATTATTTAAATCGTTGCGAAAGGGAGGCTCCAATCTTCAAATCTGAAGCCATTGTTTCCTCCGCAAAATACTTTTTCAGGGCGAAAGTGATCGACCTCGTGTCCAAAGGAGTGCCGCGCGGGGATTCGTTAAACAATTCGCACCGGGCTCGTTAAAATGGCGACTCACTCGGCCCGGAATGCTGACTTGCGGCAGGCGTGGACTGTCGCGCTCGTACACGAGGAAGACAATGACGCGGTGAAAAGGATCGAACCCCGTTCGAATGCAACCCGATCTCGTCCCCCGAGGGAAACGCAAAAGGACGAAAGAAAATCTCGATATCCGGCGTTCTTTTCCACCCTGCGCCATCTCTCATCTGCCTCGGGTTGTTCCGTTGCTCGTTTTCTCGAGTTTGTCGTGTCCCACGGCGGAATGGTATCGGTCGTCCGGTTAATTACGAGTAACCCGTTTCTTGCTGACTCGGCTTCACAATGTGTTAATTTATAATAGCGTGCGTTACAGCAGGCGTGGACGTTGTCACGCCTAGACGAGAGGAACGCGATGACGACGGCGAAAACCTTGAGTCCAAAACGATCCTATCTTCGTCCAGCTTTCCTTTCGCCTCGCTCGGTTCTGCACGGCGAGATGATGCTGGTCGATTTTTCGCCGAGACGTAATCACACGTTTCGAGAGTGAATCTCAAAACCCAGCACACAAACGGAAGAGGCGTGCAAGGTTGGTTTCTCGATTGTCTTTCTTGTTCACGTTTCAAATCACGTTCCTTTTATCGATGATTCACACCTGACTTTTTCATTTTTCAGTAATTATATAGAAAAGGTCTGCGTACTCCGATTTTAATGAAATTTTAATATGTTATGTAGCAACACATTCTGAACAACTTTTTCCTGTTCTAATATAGTTCTTAATTAAATTCTATGTAACATCGTAAAGATGACGATGCTATCGACTCGGTCCTGTCCGCATTGCGTCAGAGGATGAATCACCTTGCGTGTGTTACGTCACACTGCGAATAGAATGTTCGATGCGTTACGAGAGAGTCGATATTAATTGCAATTCGTAAAAATTTTGCGAAGGTTTTCGTCAGAGGAAAAATTAGAATACGGGTTTTGTTGCATTTCAGGGGAAATTGCATAGCTACAATTTAAAACGATAGAAGGATTACAACAATTGTTTATTTATTTATTTATTTTAAGTCGCTTTCAATTTTTTGGTAAAGGTTATTTCGCAACGGAACCCCCACAGTATTAAATGGCACATGAAATTTTTCCATTATTTTTAAAACAATTATACTAGAATTATTGAAGAGAAAGGGAAATTGTGGCTCCCGCTTGTCGCAATCATCTTGACAAATTTGTAAAAATGTAGAAACTCGTATTCAACAGGGAGAATAAGAATTGACACTTATCGAATGAGGAAGACCTCGATGACCACGGCGCTCGAGCATCACAATACGCTGACTGTGTCAGTCAACCACCCTTGGCCATCTCCCCTTGGAACCTGCTTCAGGCTGCGCGCGCCACAATAGTTATTTAAGAACAATATTTCCGCACGGTACACGCGAAACATTACTCTCGACGCACAATACATCCAATCGAACTTAAAGAGTCCAATGATTAAACGTGGGCGGACCACGCTAAACCACTTTGTACCGGCGGTTATCGCACAATGCATCGCGATTAGGAGCGTGGGATGAATGACACACTTCAATACGTGCGGAATGCACGTTCGGCTGATCACCCATAGTCCCTTTCGTTTGGCTTATTCTTGTAATCGATGGTATTCAATACTTTGTATACGCGTCCGGCTTCTTCGTAACGATCTTCATAGATCACTTGCTTGGATTACCGGCGCCCGTGAAGTCCTTGTTTGTTATGTTCTCATTGATTCTTGATGAATGTTTTATCGAAACTGGACTACTGGAATGATTCGACTGACAACGAACGTTTCCACTTTCCACCTACACAATTTTCTATTGATCGTAGTTCTAAGAAAATGCGGATCTTGACCAACCAGAACCAATATGTTGTTCTCCCACTCATATGTATAAAACGAATGCGATACTGCATCGATTGATTAGGTAAAATAATTTATTCAAAAGTGAAATTAAATGTCGAACTAAATGACACCTGTAGGATTAATTTTTTACCTTAAAATGATACATGGTTTTGTGTAGATCATACTTGTAATTAGACTGCAGATCTTGATCAACCATCAACCAATCAATATGTTGCTTCCCCACTTATATAAAACGAATGCAACACTGCATTGGAGATAAAATAGTTTATTCAACTAAGTAGGATCTTGAAGATCAACTTGGTAAGCCAGTAGCTATAATAGTGTTCCTTGATCAACAATTTTCATTTGCATTCTAAAATAATTTCAAATAATTCATGCGACTTGAATGACTCGTTTACGTTGACCCAAATTAAGTTAAATTTCATGTGAAGAGGCGCGAACGAATTTCTTGCGCCACCGCCGCTCGATATTCATAGATCACTGGCTGTATCCGTTGCCGATCTCTGTTCGAGGATTTGTGGCTCGTCATCCTCGCTCGGCGAGAGAAAAAGAAGTCTCCGTCGGATGAACACGTTCCGCGGCGGACGTTTCGACACTCGGAGGATCGTTTTTCGAGAAATCGGGGGCTCGCAGGTGGTTTCGCGGGGCCCCGCGTGTTCCCCGTTTGCCGATAACATCTGCGCCACTAATTTCCGACGATAGCGAAAGTGACGAGCACCGCTCGTAAATTTGCGCCAGTGGCCGGCCGAGCGATTCTGTCGGGACTGGTTCGCTCGTACTCGTGACTTATCCAGCATCCCGGTAGCCTAACGGAGAGGCCTCGTGTAGACAATGGGAGACCGTCGAGTTGCCACACCGGCCATTGTTTTTGCGCTAGTACCGTCACCGTCGCTTCGCGGTTTTTACGGGGCATTTACGCGAATTGATTTCACGTGAAACTGGCAGGCCTGCCGCGACTCTCGCAACCGGGAACACCGTGCCGCAAAAATTCGGCTGTTCGTGCATCATGTGGGCAGAATTTAAATGGACGGGTTCCCAGAAGAGGAAATTGTTTTGTCGCAATAGAGAACAATGGACTGTCTCTCCGGAACGGGTTCGTGACGGTAAGTGAGACTCATTATCTGGTTATTATGCGACGGACGCACCGCCGTACTCCCAGCTTTATGAATTGTTTTAACGGAACGCTTTGTACTCGCTATTTTACTGTTCCATTCCAATACCTTGCGCTACGATTTATTTTGCACACGCCGCACCCCCAAAAACCGTAGGAAAATTATCATTATTCAAAATATTAAAATAACAAGCAAAGCAATTTTGTAAAATTTTTCTCAACGTTTCGATCCGATTCTGGATCCTTTTCAAGAGAATTTTGCGTATGAAAAATACTAAATGTTTCAAAAAATCAAAAATAACTGTAAATTAAATTTTCATTTTACTTGCTATATATAAATTATCAATGCTCACATGGTTCAATTTAGTTCTCAATATCATGAAATAGTGACACACAAAAACGTTGATAATTTACACATATTCGAAAATTTTTAAGACTTTCAAAGAGCACGTATATGGAATATCCTGTAAAATAATCTTAATTAAAAAGAAATAAGTTTCGAAAGTTTAAAAAAAATACTTTGGATTAATTTTCTCCGTAAACTCTATATCATATTTTCGCAGTCTGCTCGTTGCACGGGTTCAGCAGGGTAAAGCAATATTTTCGCGGATCGGTACGAGCAAAACTCCACCCATATTCATTAAACCCATTTTAAGGCTTCGTTGCATGTCCGACTCGATATTACATGGGAAGGTGTTCGCATGTTGCGATTCATTTAGCCGAGGTCTTAATTACTTTCGGTTGCACGTTTTGTAGGCTGATAAATCTGTTTCCTGGTTTTCTTGAGTACGTTTTCGCAATTGAATGGCCACTTTGCAGAGGGAAGCGAAGAAGAAATAGCGAAGTTCCAGCTACAGCAAATATAATTAGCTTTATCACACGCTAAATCCGTAGTAAAAATATTTATGATACCTGAGCTGATATGATATCTCAGCACACATTCACCGTGAAGACATAAATGTCTTTCAATTATAAATCCTTAAATCCTATTCACACAACACTTTAAAACTATTCTTCTGCGAGCAACGTTAACCGGATGCACAATTTCAAATGAAATACTTCGACAGTTTCTAATAGTGATTCCGTGCTAATGAAATAGGTAAACGTTCAGGCGAGAGAGTATGTGTGTGCAGGAAATGAGTATGCTCGTGGAGCAAAGAGACCAGTGCAACGAATACATCATTATCGTATCCCGTAGAAATAATTACAATAAATATCAGAAGTCAAGAAATAACAAGGCACGTACTCCATGCGGAGGGTTCCGCTGAAACAGAAGAAGAAGTCGGGCTCTAGCGAGATGCTAATTGTCCAGGATGATTAGTGTACCGTCGTGCAACGGGGAACGGTCGGCAGAAGAAAATCGCGTAAATCAATCAACGGGGTCTACGAGCGTTTCGACGACGAAGCTCGGGATAATTGGAGTAGCGACAAGTTGATCAGCGCGGCTTCTTTCACCGGGCGACGCGGTATGGACCGGATCGGATTCTATTCGTCTACTCTCGGATCCCTTAGTCATCGAGTGGCCGCATCGCGGGCGTGCCTTATGGCTCACCAAAAGAAACCGTCTAATTGCTTATTAGACCGCAATCACGCGCAGTCTTCAAGTTTATTCATTCTTTCCTCCCGAATTCATTCGCCGCGTTGTCCACGCGTTTGGCAATTGCAGGATAAAGAAGCTGACTACACTTTCTTCATAACTCTGTTGGAAATAATGTATAAAGATGTTCTTCAATTTTTTACAGCTACTTATTGTTTAAATGGCACCTAATAATTTTTTTAAAATGCATGTGCAGTCTAATAATCAAGGACTAACAAAAAATTCAAGGACTACACTTTCCTAGTTAATAACTCTATTGGAAATAATATATAGACATTCTTGAATTTGCTAATCTAAATTGCATCCACTTATTGTTGTTATAAATGTATGTGCAGTTTAGTAATCAAGGATTCGAACGAAAAATTACATTTTGGAGTACAGTTTCGATAGTCGAGACACCGGGTACATTATATTCGTGGTTGTCTTTTGTAGTGGTTCGACGGTAGCAACGGATATTCGAACGGAGTCACTCGACTAGCATGGAGCGGCGGCACGGTGTGATTTCAACGCTCATTGCGACTCAACCGGTGGAAATCCGGTGGAACACGCCATTACCGGGAACGGAGAAACGGGAAGAGTATTGTTGCGAAAACAGATACTTGTGCAACATCATTCCGTCTGGCGTTCATTACTTTCTTGTTAACGGCGGCTCTGTATTATCCGAGGAGCATCTGCGCGCACCCTAAATGGGGAGACTGCGTTTTCGTATCTCCGGTGGAACCGATCATCGACGAAAAATTACCCATTGTTCCTATGTCGAAAGATTCTGCAGTCGACGTTAATGGCTGAGGTGATCCGTAGACTGACTTATAGTCGGACTAAGAAATGCTAGGTACTTTGCGTTTGTCTCCTGCGACTACGATCAATTTGTTGGTAAATTCGCTGCGATGTGGTTTCGGTACCATTCTTACTGCTTGCATGTTGATTCTAAACAAATTTAACTGATGTTCGATTCATGTTTTGTCAGGTACTAGGCAGTGAATCTATCGAAGAAAATTTTTATGAATCCAATAAATCAAAGGGATAAAATCAAAGGGATACAATAAGTAGACTGCGGATATTATGATAAAAATGGTAATGTACCATTTAAACCAGTGGACATATTAAAAATATTTAAGGACACCAAGGTGTTATTAGCTTAATAGAATAATTAAAAGAATGCAATTTCTATTTGACTCCTGTATTCCCTCACCGCCCTTAAACCAAAAAAAGAGAAAGGTTCTGAAGATTCTTAAATGGATAGTTCAAGAAATCTGTGATTAAGAAGTTGCTGGCTGTTCAGCAGCTTCAAATTTTTGTTTAGATCGTTTCTTAAATACCAGTAGACCAACGACTCACCGTTAATAATGTCATCTAACAATTTCCTATACGATTATTATAAAAATATTGAATTCAAATGAATCCTGTTACGATACAGAGACTGAGAAATAATGTTTACCAAGTTGTGCATCATTTCGCACAACCGTCACGCTCGAACAATCGAAACCGAGAATTGTCGACCGCTTCCAGGATACGCGGCGCAGATTCGCGAGCCGACGGAAAGTAAAAAGCAGCGTGTATCCTTCTCGATCGAAGACAATGATCGCTAGGAAAGTGCATAATCACGGCATCCGCGGCACGTTGGCGAAAGAAATACGCAAAACGAAATGTGGGAACGAGGCCGGTAGTAGCGGCGAGTTGCGCGTTCCCGACGCGACGGCATCGCACAGCGTGTACCTCGATTTTCGTCACGACGCGACGGAAGTGCAAAAAACGGAGATTGACATCGGTAACAGACATCCGATCGCGATTCGATCCGCGAACCAGAGGAAGCGGAGCCTGGGTACCCCGGCGAGAGAAGTCGAGTACCGACGACACCGGTGAAACCCGGAGTAACCGCGCGACGACAAGAACCGCATCGGAAGGAGAATCCGAAGAGAGGAGAGAAGCCGATACGGGATTCCTCGCAATCAACATTACTGGCTGCCGTTGCCTCGCCGTACAGAGAGGAATCCTTCCTTTCACCCTGCTGTCGGCCACCAGACCCCCCCTTGCTCGATCGTTTCTCTCTCGCCACTATCGATCCGGCGCTAAAGCGAAATTATCGATCTAGGAACCAATTGACAATCTCACCCACAGAAACAGAACCTCGCCAGGACGGCATTTATCTGGAAATTGTAGAGAAACAAAAATAAGCAAAATTCCTTTAACATTCAGAAATTGGAGATTCTTGAAATCATTTAAAGCAACATTTTCCTTTGCAAAAATGGCGCCAAATAAACTCAAGAACCTCCAATTTCCGGCTGTTGAAGGAATTTTGAGACACCCTGTATAATTCCGCCACAGTTTGAAAGTCTCTGAAACGGCACGGTTCGAGCCGGGAACGCAGGTACATATGAGAGACAGGAGTGTGACGAATGTTCGTCATAGCGTTTCCTTGTTCCGCCGGGTAAATTAGTGAGATTCCACGGAAACGTTGACAAGAAGATCGTAATCGAGCGGTCGCAGCCTCCGGTTGACATGTATCCCGAAAGCAAAGGGCACGGTTGACCGGACAAATAATTATGCAAATAGACGGCCGATAGGATCTCGGAAGAAAAAGCGGCAGCGATCGAACGACGCCCATTAATATCTACATTCCATCGGCTCCGTAGCTCCGCAAGACTTAATTTCGTTCGTGGCACGGGATTCTCGGCGCCGAAAATTTATGTGGACAATCCGAGGGCCGCATGAAACGTTTTCTACGGCGCGGCGCCTTGTCAGGTTGCGTCGAGCGCGGCCATAAATCCGCGAGGATTTTTTGCCCTCGAACGCGTAAATTTCCGTGCTTGCCGCGAACTATCTATTTCCGCTTATCTTGGCGAAAACGTCCGCGAAAAATATGAACCGCTTTCGCCGGTCTCGAGGCCTAGGCAGACCGCGCCGTTATCCGATGCAGCGATCTCATCTTCGCCGCGTAAGTTCTGGTAATTGTCGAGGGAACACGCGGACATCGCATCTGCCCTCGAAACGAGCGAATACTCGTTTCATTATCGCGACAATTGCGGACGGGATGGTTTCTCTTGGAAACTGTCTCAAGCATCTCCGCGGACGTGGTAGCTCTCGGGACTCGTGTGTTATCTTGATGCAGATAACTACGAGCGTCTCTCTTCCACCCCGTCGATCCTCTTTCTCTAACTTTCAACTCCTCTTGAGTCGTGGCTCCGTAGAACACTCGCTTCGTCCACCGTTTATGGCCCTCGTTATTTTTCCTATCGGAAGTTTCGCTGTTCGCCCGTTACATTCTACGGTTCGGCTCGTCTTGTCTCTTGTAACGTATCCTCCGCTTTTCCTATTTTATTATCTTGCCCGTTTACTATTTTCTCGTACTCGCCCGAGAACGCTCGCCATTTTTCTTTCGCCGATTCTGGAATTTGTTCTCTCTCCGCCGACATTTTAATTCCGCTCTATACTGTCACCACACTTATCGCTGCTTGCTTTTCATAACTTCCATGTTTCTGCGGAATTCCCCATCGGGAAAATGATGGGGTGGAATCGGGCCATAAATTCGCACGTATTCAAATTTATTCTATTGGAATACTTCGGATATCTTGTGTTAATATATACTATTAAAACGGTAATAATATAGAATGTAACAAGAAGGTTTCCGCGGAAAACGTGTGTTCCTTTTATTTATAAAAATGGGAATCACGTCAATTTTTTAAATGTTACTATACATTTCTGACGTTATAATTCAACGACATAGTATACTATAAACCTTTAACTTTAAAATAATGTGCAACGCTTCCGTCGCGGGAGAGGGTAACTCCCCCTCGATTCCTGTTCCCTCCCCTCATCTGGCGACACTGCTGCCAGGAACCTTCTCGCCACAATGCTGAAGACGTCTTCATGAGAAATGATTAAATACTTATTTGGTCGCTAGCTCATGAAAATCGCATTCATTCTCGACAACTACGTTCTTGTAATCTTTTTAGAGGAATTAAATAGCAATTTACGTTCTCAAACCTTTGTTGCACGATTTTTAAAGACGCAACTGAACGACGATGGCGTTACCATTGATCCTTTCTTGCGGTTTCGAATTGCAGCGTTGATTTTCCGTAATTACCTATCCGGAATATCTTTCTCGTTTTACTTTGCAGCGCGAGGCAATCCCTTCTCCCCTTTTTTCTACGGTCGTAGATTTTTCTTTTGAGTTGTGCTATTTTGTATGGATATGGGCACGCACGTCCGCGTGCACATCAACCATGTTTTATTGCCAAGAAACATCGACATTCCTCCTCCCCATTCTTCTTTTCTTTCCTCGTTTCCGCAGCGTTCACCGCTCTGGCCACACTCGATCTCGGACGCGTGCGTGGCTTTCGCTACCTCGCGATTACGCTCGAATTCTTTTTATACTCTCCACACTCCGATCTTCGTTTATGTTCACTTTATTATTCATCGAGGACACGCATTCGCCTCGACGATGCTAGTTTCGACGCGTTTTATTAACCCGGCGAGGACGAACCATCGCGGAAGGCTTGTTTTATGTCCGACATTTGAAAAAAGCTGGTTTACACTGTCGAACCATTCGGTGTCACGTATACATCCACTTCTAGGAGTAAATTTTCAATATAGCTCGGTGATAGACATTCATGCTTATTATATTCAAACTTTTATTATGAATTGTATGCTTACCGATAATAGCGATGTTTGCTACTGGAAGACGTGGACTTAACTCTTATATGCTCCTCAGAAATAGCTGCATAAAAGAGACTAGGATAATAATTCACCCATTTTTATTTTACACGTTATCTCAACACATTATGTTTCATTTATAGCGTCACATTTTAAAGAAATACATCTCACGACGTAGAAGTATGTAGAAACCTTATTCGGACTATTACGAACATTCAAAAATTAAAAATTAGCCAAATCGGTCTAGCCGTTCTCAAGTGATGTGCTTACGAACGAACAGCATTTAAGTTATATTTTTATTCATATAGATAGGTGTGTTAGAATAAAGAAATTTGTTGGAGCTAATCCAATTCCAATTTAATCGTTTCGACTCATACCTAATTGCACGTGGATGAACATCAACGATCAACAATTTGAAACAAGCTATACTCTGAACAAGAACAGCATTTAATTTATACAATTTTTATTTATATAGATAAATGTGCTAGAATAAAGAAATTCATTAGAATCTAATCCAATTGAAATTTAATCGTTCCGACTTATACCTAATTGCGCATGGATGAACATCAACGTTCAACAATTCGAAAGAAACTACCCCTGAACGAGATCCCTACACCTCAATATCTGTCCCACAAAGTTCCCACAACTCTCCCACGTATCTACGACTCAACGGTAAAACGTCGATAAAGCGACCCTGTGCCAAGCCACATTGCCGAACCAAATGAACCAGTTCTTGATAGGTAGAATCAATTTTCACCGCCGAGATACCGAACAATGACCGACGTAAAAACCGTCATCACGTTTCTAAGCGTTCCCAACACCTTCCATGAATAAACGACACCGGGGCGTCAGCTGTGTCTCGGGCCACGGATTACTAGGAAACACCGGTAGTTAATCCGAGTCCTCGGGGCGATCGTATCGGTAATAGAGGGTCCGGCAGAAGGTGTGATAGCGGAGCTTAACGAAGAGCAAGAAAAGCAGGAAGAAGCGATGTCACGCGGTTACGTTCCAGCACTCGAAACGGCTTGGCCGGTGGTGCGCCTCGGCGAAACGATCGTTCGAGGAGGAGCAAGGAACAGGAAGAAGAAGAAGAGGAGGAGGAAAGGTCCGCGCCGAGAGGCTGTGTAGAAGAAGAGGGAACCGTGGTTGACGGTACTCGTTATCCCGACTGACTGCCAAGTCTCGAGCAGTACTCGTCGAGATATCTTCACAGATTCGTATCTGGGGTTACAGATCTTACTCCGCGTTCACGCGTACATACAAACGCCGTTGCTCCGAGGGCGCGCAAGATGGGGAGAACGTAGAACGCCGGGAAATCCTTCTAGCAGAGTAAACAGGTCGTGGTGGTGAACGAAGATGCCGAGTCCTAGCTCCGGATGACAAGAGAACAGCGCAGAGTTCTCCTCTTCGCGGCAACAACGTGTCATCGATTCGTTCCCACTCGAACGTTACGATAACGCTGATCGATAGACACAGGAGGCTGGCTCTAGGATCAGTGTTTCAATTGAAGCCTCAATTTTTCCCACATGCGCGGCAATTTCAGCCTCAGCAACCTTTTCGATAAAATCAGGTAGCACCCCGCAGACTTTTAAATAATTATTAGTGTATACATATGAAAAGGCAAGGGGTTAAACTACCCTTAAAATAATAACTGGAAATGATTTTATCCGCGCAACGGTTCGATCAAACTCTACACACTATATAGCTAATTTGTGAGAATATAAATATTATATAATATTGTATAGTATAATATAAATATAGCTTAATAAAAAAAATCGTACAATGATGTCTTCAGTAACCCGGTTACGCGGGTAACTCCCGGGTTACAAGAACCGAACCCGGTTAGGGTTAAGATCCCTGGAGGTTGGTTCGTACCAAAAGTTCCTCCAAGGTTTCTCTGTGTCCAGGCTGTGGCAGGCGCTTTTGAGCAAGCGGGCAGCCGGAGCTCTAACTCTCTCAGATCCCGGGAACGTTTCTTAGGCTCTCTCTCTTCGTTCTTCTCGTATGCAAACCGGCTCCGGCGTCGTGAAAACAAAACGACGAGGGCGGGAAAGAGCGAGAAGGAGAACCGTTGGTGGTTCGAGCCACCAGGAAACAATCCCTCTCCCTTCATCTCGATTCGTCCTCCCTTTCGTCGTTCGTCCACCGTTTCTTCTTCTTTTCCGCTCCCTCTTCTTCTTCCTGTTCGTTCCACCTCTCGGTCCCCCCCGTCGCGTCCTCGTCCTACGGCCATTCTTTTGTACGCGACATCAGCGACGCCGTGGAACATCTACGAGATCGGCGATCTCTCGCCGCGACGACGAAATCGACCCTCCTCTCTCGCGTCCAGGACCCGGGAGAAGTTCGCGAGAGAGATGCGCGAGGAGAGAGGCCGTTTCACGGATTCCTTCGGAACAAGCTCGCGACGACGACTCCTCCTCGAGGCTCCATTACGAGCAGAGAAGTCCTGGTAACGTCCTCCGGCGAGATCCGAGGCCGGTGATGTTGATAACAAGCGACACGCTCGTGAAAGGTACAATGTATTTAATACGGAAGATCGGCCGGCTCGATTAAATTTGAGTCTCGCTCGTTCGCGCCGCGACGCTGCTCCCCCTGCCCGTCATCTTTATCGCTAGACGCATCTATTAATTGTCCCAATTTTACGTCACGCCGGGTTTACACGGACGAGACCTTGGGACACGACCGGAACGATAACGATCGCGATGCATGCGTGCGCACACGAGACCGAGACTCGCTGAAACGGATTCTAACGAGCACACGAGGTCCGGTCGGGACGTAATTAGCCGATATTTATTTCGAGTCTTAGGCTACGCTCATACAGGGCGCTGGCTCCCGGGTGAAAGGAGCAAAAGTCATCAAATTCGAGCGCGGGTTGATGGGTCTTTGATGTACGTGCAAGGAAAATAGGTTTCCATTGACCTATTTTCGTGAACGCACAAAACCTCCTACCCCCCTTCCGTCCTTCCCCTTTATCTTACCCCTTTTACTCCCTTTCCCCATCCGCTCATATCTAACCTAATTAACCTAAATTGTATAGAGAAAGAGAGAAGAAACGCCTATTTACAAAAGCTCTTAATTTCTAACTTATAACTTAACTTAAAAGCCCAAACCTTCCTACCCCACTTCCGTCCTTCCCCTTTTTCTTATCCCCCTTACTCCCTTTCCCCATCCGCCCATACCTAACCTAATTAACCTAAATAGAGAGAAGGAGAGAAAAACGCCTATTCACAAAAGCTCTTAATTTCTAACTTATAACTTAACTTAAAAGCCCAAACCCTCCTACCCCCTTCCGTCCTTCCCCTTTATCTTACCCCCCTTACTCCCTTTCCGCGGACCTCCTCTTCGCCCACCTTCCATTCTCATCTTTTCCTCCGAAGTAAGTTATATATTTACATAATATTTACAGAACAACCCAAAAACAAAAGCATAACGCTCGCCAATTTCCCAACTTTTCTACCCAGCGCCATGTACGAGTGGAGCCTTATTAGGAAGCTGATCCACCTGGACGATTTAATATCCCATCGGTTTATTTAATTAGCTTCCGTATCAATTTACTTTTCGAGGCTGATGCCCGGACTCGGCTACCGTGGCCGGGCCCTTAATAGGGTGGCGGAAGCTACCCTCGCTTAATCTCGGCCGACGCGGGATGATTAACTGCGCCGCGAAAGATCGCGTCCTTCGCGACCGAACTCCAACGACTCACCTGCCTTCTTCTCTCTGCCTGGCTGACTGTGCCTACCTTTCCTCTGTCTGACTCTCTGCCTCTCTTCTCCACGATCGCGCAGGGGTTAAGTGGGAAAGCCGGCGCGCAAGAATGTTGCATTCCTGCGATCGCCGCGAACGGCAAGACGCTCGAAGATGAATAGACCTAAGACAATGGGGACGGACGAGTGTTCTTGCGGCGTTCGCTGGGCGGAACAGCGAGTTCACGTGGTTGGAAATTTGCATTTCGTCCCACCCCTCGATCCGTTTATAAATCACTCGACCAGGGACCGAGAACTCAGCCCGAGCTCTTCTCGATGTCCAGGACATTCTTCTAAGGAGACGTCCGCTGTGATCCCAACGGGGGTGGACGCGAGGGGGGAGACAAAAGACGTCCACACGCCCTGATGAGATCGGGCCACGCGGTTCGGACGTGTTTCAGCAGGCCTGCTAAAGGACCGGCTTCGCGAGGTGTTCTTCGACATTTTAGCTGGACGGCTTCTTCGATTTAACCCTCGTACGATCCTCGGACACAGTTGCATAAAAGATCCTGGAATAATATTTCATCCCTTCTTATGCTTCCATTGTGACAATTCAAAGAAATATATTTTGCGACACAGACAAGAATAAATCAATCGTTTGACAATATGTAAGATAGGTAAACAGATTTCACCCTGAGGAACGTATGAGGGTTAAACAGCGAGGATGTACTAGCATCTATCAGATCAGTAATTTCGTTTTTTGTGTAGAGTACTAGGCTGTGGAACTTTATGCAAAATAAAAATTATTTGCATCAACTGTAACAAACAAGGAACCAAGTAATAATTTCTTTCATTATTTAATAATGTTTTTATGCTACAACTAACACAATGATGTTGTTAAATTTTTTTTATTTGTCCGCTGTTTTAAATTGTAACTACTCGTTTTTCTTATCAATGTATTAAATCTGCAGACTGCTTAATATCTAACATCTTGACAGCTGACATTTCGGACGTAATTTCCTGCCTTGTAATGCTTTCTAACCATTCCGGGAAGTTCGTTTCAAAGTTGTACCTTCTACAGTCAACAGATAAACCAATAAACTTTCTTCTTCTTGCTCAAGTGTAATTTATGTTCCAATAGGATAATCCATCCTTGCGTAATGGAATTGTAAATCTATCAACTCGAATTCCATTCAAGTGACTTCAACGCGTGGTGAGCAGCGACACCGTCAAGAGCACCGTCCAACGTCGCTGTTTTCAGTGACTTCAACGCGTGGTAGGTGTTAAGGTCGCTTCGGTGATCTCATCGATGGATTGGTCAATCGTGACCCTTACATATTTGTACAATTGTAATGAATACAACTGGTCTCGCTTTGTAAGTATTAATAAAATTTGTCTTATCTAATGTATAGGTTAGATTATTTTAAATCGACTATTCTATTTTATATAAATCGATTATTAGATTATTTTAAAAATTCATTTTGTTTTGCCTACAAATAAACTTCTCAATTTATTTCACCTATCACATTACGACAGGCTCTGCACTACAAATCCACAGTTTTGTAAATCAATTTCAATCATTTACAAATAAATATATTTTTAAGAAATTCAAAATTGTACTTTTCAAATTTCACAGTTGATCGCTGACCCCGGCC